>JAFIDM010014012.1:11253195-11266051 GCA_023159025.1 Thereuonema tuberculata | reverse complement strand
AATGCTTCAACCATTTGCTTGAATATACCATTACAGAAGTTGGGTGCTGTTGTTATATACCACGACTCCCTAAATGTGAGAGAAAAGAATATTATTTGCCTTCCTTTTATTTTAATTTCTTCAAAATTTGGCTTATCGCTGTACATTTCTTGATGTTTATAAATCATCGATTTATGGCCATCTTTGTTTCTGTAATTGTACATATGCTGCTATTTCTTTTAGCTAATTTTTGAGTTGCATAACCCACATACCCTTTATTACAATCTTTAATTATATCGCTGCTTAAAATTTTTCAATTTTTTATTGAAAAAAAAAGACAACTACTTTTTCAATAATGTCTGAAAATTCATATGTTAATAACATTTCCAAAGTGAAAAAAGTAAAGAAAAAGGAAAAAAAAATCCTTATATAGATTAATGAAATTCAAGAAAATGAAACATTGATTAAATTTAGATAAAAATTCGCCCACACAGTTAAATAAATGTATTGATTCCAAAAAGACACAGTCAACAGGAAAGAAAGAAATTACAAGATTGATTCTCATAAAAATAACGTTACTATTATTTTGGGACGATTATGTGATATAAAGTGCAGTAGTTAAAAGTGAATATATGGTATAGTATTATTTAATTAATGATATTACATGGTTGTTTATTTTACTGAATGCGGAGCCTTTATCCGTATGATATTTGAGGAATTGTAAGTATTGTTATGGTTAAGACTTAGGAAAACAGGCCATTCTGATCTTTTACTGTAAAATGTTAACTCACTGATGAAAGTCGACGTTGAAAAAGAAATTATAGATTCACCTTTTCTTTTACTTCATTTATTTTGTGTTCAATTTCCATCTGTCTTGTATTGCGTATTCCTATTGTAATCGGTTCAGGAAGTCAGTTCTTGACCGAATGTAAGCAGGACTCCGAAGGTCCCTACGAAGAGAAGCATGGAATAATTTATTTGAAGGATTCTATTCTGTTTCAAATGTGTTTCAAATGTAAATGTGTTTTTAGTTTACTACACAATTTTTATAAATAGTTGTTTTAAAAAAAAAGATCGAGTAACCTCTAATCCAATATAAAAGGGGGGGACTCGGTTCTTTATAGGAGAAAGACGGGCGAACGTAGGACTAGCCATCCGCATGTAAACGCTATCTCGTTGGGTTATTCTATTCGTCAATCTATCCTCTCAAGAAATCGAATGGTCGAACATAGCGAGAGAAAAATATATAATTTAAGCTACTTTAAGAAATACTAGTTTAAACTTGAATTTTCATTGAATCATTTCAAATATAATTCGAAAGAATTTTGTTATCTACTTACAATGTACCACTTGAGGTTTACGCCCATACCGACGTCACGTATGACGTGTAAGCACATGCTGCGAGATCTTGTGGGATAAACAAACATGTGAATTACTCAAAAAATCGTCGATTTTTGATATTTCAAGACGGAATGGTTCATTACTGTGCAGTTCCTTATTGTAATAATTCTGTAAAAACGCTTGGAATATCCTTTTTTAATATAATAATAATTATTTTCTCTATATCTACACGGGTTAAAACAAAGCACATGGCTTTGTTTATCCCACAAGTCAAGCAGTAGCCTAGTGAGGTATTTTGTAACTACGAAGCCCCGCCTATCCTCAAGTGATCCGTTGATTATTGTTTCATTATGTGTGTAATAATACACATAATTGATTCTATTGATAATAATTTCTTTCATTCATTTTATTGTATTAATAATTAATTTATTTTTAATTAAAAAAATAAATTAAAGATTATGTTAGTGATTACTGTTAAATAAATAAATAAATTCTCACGAACATGAATATATTAACTTGATTGGTCAGGGGGGGGGGGTTCTGATTTTATGGCTACATCTTTAGCTACTGTTTTAAAATTAATGATTAAGTGATTTATATTATAATGAGAGGTGAATTGAATTAAGAATTTTAAAATAATTTACATAATAAAAAAGGAAAGAAAAATAGAATATGAATGCTCACTAGTGCTAATACGAATTTCCAATTGCCAAGCGAACAGGAATAAGATGGAATTTTGTGTATCTGCCTAAGAATGATTTTACTTGATATATAAAACAAAGGCGGGAATAAGGAACTATCGAAAGAGTCGGTGTCCAAAACAAAGTTACAATGTTACTATTGGGAGCGGCAAATAACCATTCACTTTCCAAAACTCTACTTTGTGTATTAGGACATAAAGTAGGGTTGCCTCTGCCAGGATTGGATTACGAAAATAATGGAGGTGCGTTTGTACATTGTTTATGCGCTCCCTTGCGGTAAAATATGGAAGCACTAGTAATCGAAGCGACGCCCGAATTTATTGCCTCGTCTGCATGATAAACGGATTTAGGCACCGGGTGGGTGGAAGTGAAGGTGTATGTCCGGTTTGTTGTTCTTGTTTCGAAAACGCCGTCTCGAAGAAATCCACCGGAGATGAGGATACGGATCTACTGTGTTTTGTAGAAAACCTGCGAAGGAAGAACAAAAAAAAAAATGCAGAATTTGTTATTTCACAAGGAATTTTCCACAACTAGGTTTCGTAAACTGATAAAAGTGCGAAAGACAACTAGTATCCCAAAATAACTGTTGAAAGATTTGAAGTTTGTCTTTTTTTTTGTCTCTTTTCCTGGGAAGTGAAATGATTATATCAGTTAGTCTTTGTGTGCCTCATCATCTCATTAACCTGTCAATAAATTATCTTAAAAAACTTAGCATCTGTATTTACGCAGTGGAGACAAACATCAAATATAATTATTTTTTAACCTAATTTGTACGTGTATAAATTTTTAAATCTGGAAAAAAACGAGACACACCACTTACGATACTATGACAATTGTTTTTACTCAGACGTTTCATCCAATACAATAAGATTTTTTCAATGTAAAAAAAAAAAAAAAAAAAAATTGAAAAAAAAATATGATAATATCGTAGTGGTGTGTCTCGTGTTTTCCAATTTGATAATTTTTTTTTTATTTTGAACATATTATCAAAATATTTATCTCGTGGAGGTAAGAAAAATTGCTCTGTAAAAGCTTTAGAAACGAAATAGAGCTCTATAAATGTCCAAAAAGGATCTCTTAATACCTTGATAATTCTTCTGTGCATGTTTTTATTTGCTTATCTATTGCTACCTAGTCCTTCAATAAATTTCACTCCATTGTTTTCGGCTTGAGAAGCTATCGCGGATGTCTATGAAACATTGCCAATATGGAGTATCATTAAGATGCTCACAGTGACGTTACTCGAAATTTTTAATTTGTGAAGGTGTTTCACTTGCACTTCAATATTTATGGGTTATTTTAGTCAAATATTGTGGTGAAATATTTCGGTCTGGTTCGTAAAAATAAGAGTAGACTGGGCTGGAACTGAACTCAATCGGGAGAGCATGGGTTTAAATACCCTATGTACAATGGCTGTCATTGGTTGGTCTGCTTTACAATTCATTGGGGGATTTAAAAGACATGTGATTGGTAACTGAAATTAACTGTAGAATTTGAATTAATGGAAATTATGGGAGGACACCAACCGTAATAATTTAAAAATAAACAAACAGAATTTGACCGTTAACGGAAAATTTAAAATATACAGTATTTTGAATAATGATTGATCAGAACAGTAAACTATAAGATAAAATAGAATGGAATAAATAAAACTATGATACACAATAAAAAATCATCACAATATTTCGTGTATAAGAATACAGTTTTGAAATAAAACAGTAGTTAAACAACACAGAATTGCCAAAAATAAGAAGTTAAATATTTTTGTTTTTAATGTCTTACATTTGGTATATAAATATAAAATATAGGATAGTGAATGTGCAAATATTTCAAATTTAGGTGAAATAAAAACTGAAGCCCCCCAAAAAAATCGAGATATGTTATAAAGAAATAAAATTACAAGAAATGAAATTGGAGGCTTTCAAAACAATCGAGGTTTTGCAACTAAAAATTTTATTTTTAATTCATTAAAGATAAGTCACCTCGTAATGAAAGTCTTGTATTTGGAAATTATAAAATGGATTTTTGTTTAACTTAAATTACAGGTTTTAATTCAGATTTCATTTTATTTGAAGAGCTTAATTGCCTTAATCAGTTAAAGCTGTTTAAATATTGTATAAATTGAAACTTTATTTCTATTAGGAAGAGAGAAATAAATAATTCAATTTCAATCTATGTAAATATATATTTCATTTTCCAAATTTAATTGTTATTAGCATACTAAATTATTTTGTGCCGATTCTTGTGCTTTATACATCCCTGTGATTTACTGATTGTTAACATATGAGATAATTTTAATACTATTTTGTAAAAAATAACGTTGTTAAAATTATTATTAAATAATAAACATCTGGATTTTTATGTAAAAATAACTGATAAAAATAACCGGTTGAGTCAAAGTTGAAACCCAGTAAGATTTCAGTGAATTTGTGGACTTTGAAGACAGTTTTATTTACTGAAATACTCGAATGGAGTATTTCAGTAAATTTCGAATGGAGTATTTGAATGGAGTATTTGACTAACTATTTTGTAATGGCACACAGAAAGCATATACAGTAGAATCCCTCTCATCCGCCCTCGGCTGTTCCGCCACTCCGGTTGATCCGACCGTGCTCGAGCCGGCCGAGCATGTCTCCGACTCGTCGGCGACTCATCACCCGTCGCGCCATTGTGTTGTTTACTTGCATATACAGTGACGATAGATGGTGAAAACGCTCTTAAGAATCTAAAAACATTAAAAAAGCCTAAACTTGAACTGCTTGACAACGCAGTAAATCCGCATACTGTATTTTACTGTAAATCCGTATTTTTCTGTATTTTCTGATAATCCGACCTTTTTTGCGTTCCGACCATACGCCCAATCCCAAAGGTGACGGATTAGGGGGGTTCTACTGTACATCGGACAAATTAAAATATTCAGACTTAAAAATCCTTATTCTATATTCTATTAAGCACTTTTTCATATTAAAATACCTTTTTTATTATTAGCAAACATATTTTCCTCCAACTGTTAGGCCATTACCTTTATTCTAGAATCCAATTCTAAATATTATTTCTTTTTCATATTTTGACTGATTAGATAAACCTCTTTTAAGGTTCAGGTTACCGTCGTTATATATGAATAATAGCTTCAAAATAAATGCAAGATTTATGAAAGATGTTCTTATTGTTGTAAAAGATACTGCGATATAACTAAGAATTCATCAAAGGCCCAGTTAAATCCGGAAACGGAAATGTTATAAATAATTAAGAGAATTCTTCTGTTTTTCAGAGTAAAGTGTTATTCTACATTTTTCCACGAAACAACTACATTTAAAGATCATTAACGTGGAAAGGAAATGATGGTTTGTTGTTTTTTACTGAAAATATCTAAATTCTACATTAAAACTGGCTGGATGTACATTTAATCACAAATAAATAGAAAACTTAGTCTGCAAGGCAGAATGTATTTTTACCTTCACGTGTTTCCTTGACATAAAACAAAACCACTGTTTAACGAATTTCAATTAATTAAATGTTTTGGTCTTAAAATAAAAGCAAAAGAAAAGAAAAGTCGTCTGCGAATGATTTTCTGTTTGAAAACTTACATTTCTTCTATTGTCATATTAATGTTATGACATGAGCAATAACATGACAACATAATTTTATTTACATTTATTGATAATTAAATTGGAGAATTTCATCTTTCCTTCTTTGTTTTGTCTTTTGAAAAAAGAACACTTTTTATTCTATTTTTGCTCTTAAGAATAAAAAGCAGCCTTTTGGTTATACATTTATATATAAATGAACAGGGTGAGTCTAAATTAACAGGACAAACTTTAAGGTATGGTAGGTAAACTAAAACAAACATTATTTGTCATACAATGTCAGCAATTGTCGCGTTTACGCGGTAGAGGGCGCTGTTTGGTCGTTGACGATACCCGCCCAAAGCTTGAGAAAGAATCGTCGCTGGAAAGCATGTGGCCGTGTAGCCTTTGGAGTTGCTTTTGCCCACACATGATGCACATTAAACACTTCATCACGTGTAAACATGCCTCATCTGTGAAGAGCACATGTGCTGGAAAATCAGGCTGCGCTGCGCTCTAAACCACTGGCAGAAGTCTACGAGAATAATCCTGAACTTTCAATGCGTGAATTCTCTATAAATGGTATGGGTACAAAATTCTCCGTATGGTAGTTTGGCTCACATCTACGCTATGTGCAACTGCACTGGTGCTTGTATCGGGACGTTACTCAACCTGTCGTAGAATGTAAACGCGACAGTTGCCGAATATACATTGTTTGTATATAAAATATAATAAAAAAATGTTTGTGTTAGTGTGCTTACCACCCCTTAAAGTTTGTCCTATGAATTTAGAATCACCCTCTGTATGAAAATGAAACTATTATGCCTGAATGTTCATGAAATCTTTCCTAAATACTCATTTCTGACCAAACGATTCCACCATTTAATTAGCAACTTATTAAGTTTCGACTTTTATTAGTTGATTCAATAGTTAGTTCTGCTGAAGATCTCCGACTGACTTTCAGAAAGATAACTAATATTTTGTAGTATCTTCAATCAACTAGTAAAGAAAATAACTAATAAAGTCAGTATAGGCATGGCTACAAAAATGCCTAAGCATTATTATTCTGCTCTATCTTTTAATTTATTTACTCTCAGCTAGTTTTCGTATAAGCTGAACAAAAGATTCAAAATTTTCGTTAATTAGTAACTGCCTGAAAGTAGACTGCCTTGGTCCATGGATAGATTTCAGGGGGTCCGTCAACTTGGATGAGAAAAAAAAATGCATCTTTATTTTGACTAATATTCATGACTGTCTCAAGATGTAAGGTAATTAAAGCATCTGGTCTCAGTAAGCAAAAGGCGCTCCCGTTAACGTAGTCCTGAGGACTCTGGTAGGAAAAGATTACATTTCCAAAGGTTTTCGTTAAAACAGCAGCTCGTCTGGCTTATTTTAACCGTTGCCTTTGTAATCCTATGTATTTTATTTTATGCATTTAAAAATATTATTCTCAAAAAGGGGTCAACAGACTTCAACAGGCTGTCAGAGAGGTCCATGATTAAGAAAAAAAAAGATTAAGAATCCCTATTCTGTATTATAATGGATGCTGTGCCTTAGGAATCAGTTTGGAGGTAGTGCAACTGAAATCTGTTTAATTAAACAAGAAATCTCTTCTGGAGTATTCCCAGATGACGAAAATAGTTTCGAATTATGGGCGGCTGATTTATTCACTTCCAACGGTTTGGCGCTGATATGTTCTGTTCGCCGCAAAGATAATACGCACGAAAGCGGAAGAAGTCGGAATGCGGAGACGAAGAGCTTGGCATTCCAGCGACGCATTTGTGACTTGGCGAGGCATTGGCTTCGGACCCTTCGTTAATTGACTCCCGCACAAGACGATCCACCTCCTCTGCATTTCTGTTAACAACGAAGTTGCGACCACAATGCAAGCACGGGAAAAATGCTTGTGAAACTCTCATTATCGCCTCCGCTTTTCAACTTCGAAACCACAAGGAAAAAATTAACAATAGGGTAATTTTTTTCCGTTCTACGGAAGCAATTCTCGTTTTAATTTCGAACAACAGTTTTCGATGATTCGGGGATTAATTCTCATTCGTGGTAGTTTTATATGTCAAGCGAAATTTTAAAAAAAACCTAGATTCTGATTGAATATCGATACTTAAAGTGTGTGGGTTGGTGAAACATGAAGATGAAAACCAAAACTGAACATTGTTGTAACGACATCTTGAATTTTCTTGTATGAGAATCCGAGAAAGCTGTTTCACTTTTCTTTTAATTTATTATATTCCTATTTCACCAGGTTAAATTAGACTTTTGTGTGACTAATTGGACATTTTCAAATTTTTATACTCTGTTTAAATTCTTTTTTCGCCAAGCTTTTAGTTAGACTCTATGGTTTTTAATATGCAGTGGTTCTTACAACTTTACATTTTGCGCTATTTGTTTTGGATGAGGATCCAACTGATGAGCAAAATTTTTAAGAAATATCCCATTTGCTCTTTAAGCCTGCTTTTTCAATGATTAAAGCTGGCTGCTAAGTCCTAAATAAAAAAAAAAAAGAGCTTCACCTCCACATTTCGTTGATTGTGTTATTTTATTTAACGAAAGTTAAACTTTTTTTCTTTTTCTTTTATTTCATTTACCCATCAGTTGAGTGAATACTTATTTCTTTAATATCTATTATTTTAGATTATTTTTGAATAATATGGCTTATTCTTATTTTTATATTATTTTACTTAGTTTAGTTTATCTTTATGTTCTAGATGTGAGGGTTAAGTTAATCGTATTTACTAATTATGCTTAACCACATATCAGCCAAGAATTCCTTGAGGGTATTGTATAATTTAGCCTTATTTCAAAATCTCTTTCTACCGAGTGTGACAGCGCCGAATGGGTTAATCTCTACAGATGGCTTAAGGATAGAATGAATTAAATTAGAATTATCTGATTTATGTAATCCCTTTAATGATTTTAATGATTTTTTGATAAGAATTCACCTCAAAATTGCCATTATTTCCGAATCTTTGAATCAATCTTTGTATGCGAGTAGATCCTATTTAACATTCATCAACATTGATATGCTTGTGATAAAAAATTCCCTTATAACCTAAACGTTCAGCTCAAAGTGTTATTCATTAGTAGTAATTCCAAAGAGGATTGTTTATAGTTCCAGTGTTTAGTTCAGTGAGATTTATGGATTGATCTATATGTCAAGTTTGATGGAGTGAAATTTTGTCTTATTACTATCCGTTGAAAAACCATAATAATATAAAACCTTTCATCAGAGAGATTAATTAATTAATTAGTAGATACAAAATGAAGTAAATTGGAATTTCGTCTAAGACCATCAGTTAATTTTAATTACTTTTATCCATTAAATAAACCTTGCAATTCAGAACGTCAGACTCTACTAGAGTGAGTCACCGGTACCGAAATCCTAGGCCACAAGATTGAGGGGATCCGTAGAAGTTGAAAATACTTTTTTTCCCATTGCCAAAAATAAAGAAAGAGAAAATGAAATTTCTTATTGAGTTGTTGTTGTTGACTAGGCTCGTAGAAGTCCATATGTTTGCAATTATCTTTTATAAACACAACAGTAATAGCTTAGGATCTATATATGGTAAAATTAAAAATTTAAAGGCGATTTACAATTCGTAATTTACCATACGTACATACGTAAATAAATACATACATACATACATAAATAAATACATATATACTATATACTGGTACATCCTACATACAAACATACTATATACATTCTATATACATGCATACATACCTTATGGAGAACAAAATTGAAGAATCCGTGTAGTTCTATTAGTGTGTTGCTTATTTCTCTTTTTGATATTTTTTCTCTTTCTTTTATGCTTTTATTCCAGCTTCTTTACATGAGATCAGTTTGTAGATTATATAAAACATTAAAATAAACATATTTTAATATTGACCAACGTTCTCGGAATGGATACATTCAAAGATTTTATGAATTTATGAACATATTTTATGTATTTTTTTCTATCAACTTAAAAAAACAATAACTTGCTTTTGTCCTTGGACCTCGCTAAAGGACACAAATCACATTATATTCCAAGGACATTTAGAATTGTTCTATATGAATATACTAAACACTTAATTAGTGCTATTTTGAAAGTTATTGTTGATAGAATTCTTTTAGGAATTTTACACAATATTGTTAAAAAGTATTCTGAAAAAGCGTAATAATTGTCGAAGCGGAATTTGGAAAGTGAAATAGGGACGCCAGGTCCGCAAAACCATCAGGGATACAATCACACTATTTTTTTTATGTAGTTGGACTATTAAACAACCAAATTAAAGATGTCCCCTCAATCGAGAAAACGCGATCTTCTTATTAAAAATCCTTTAATTTATTACATTTACATTATTTGAGGAATTTTGTTGTCATTTTGGTGAAAATACAGGTGAGTGCAATTCCTAATTAGTAGTAGGAGGTTGTTCACAATAGGAAAATGAACGATCCCGCAGTTTTCTTCATGGAACACAAGATAAATGGATCACGTCACGCATGCCTTTCGGGGCCCTAACCGAAAAACTTGGCAACAGGAGGAAAAAAACGTATTTTTGCGAACTGCCTCCACTAGATGAATTACAGTGCTGTTTCTTAATCTATTATTTATTCCTTCTGCTATACTTTCACAGACAATATTATTGCCTTTTTATTGTGTTATTACACACGAGAAAAACTTCTAAAATTTGCAGCCACGCTGACAAACATTGTTCCCAATCGAACTGGACTTGTAGCAAATGTTCCCTTAGACGCATAATGTGTTTTCAAATGAATATTAAATAACGAAAAATTGTCAACTTTATGTTTCACTTGACTTCAATACCGTAAAGCCTACAAATTCTATTAGATTGCTTTTCATCCCATAAATTTGAAGGAAATGTTGAAACTACATGAGAGTAAAGACAGTTCAGAGAATATCTAATTAAAGTTGTGGATTCTTTTGTTGGATTCTTTTTTCTAGATTATTATATCTAGAATAATACAAGAAGTTATTGAGAGAGCTCAAGATCTTTTTTTCTTTATTTTTTTTCAAGTAATTCATCATTGAAAGTTAATTGTTTCTCTTCAAATAATTTTTTTAAAGAGAATTTTTGTCACTTTTTAACGCACAAATTTCCTTAGGGAATTATAAAGCGTAGATTATATAAATATCCACGCCAAGTTTTCTAAAAATTTTGCAGGCAATCCTTTGTAAAAGCAAAAACCGGACTCTCATAAGCCTACCATATAGAGTTTATTAGTGTTTTACGAGGAGTTACTCCAGAGATCAGCGTGGAAATTAAGAATAAAATATATCAAAAATATTTAAAGAATTGGTTTTCGTAAAACTCTGATTATTAGTAGTGAAAAATTCATAGAATGTAAGTCAGTCAATAACAAATTAATTGCTCTGATTTATTATTTTTAAAATTCAATTTCAGTATAAAATACCCCTTTCAGATTTATAGACTGGAAATGATAAAGACCTATACATTATAATACTTTAGAATTTCTTTCTTAGATCGTTTAGTTTACTTTCTGCAGATCTTTCAGCATTCTTAATTCTTAAACCGAACTAAAATCTGTTTTCGTTCATCCAGTTCCAAACCCTACTCATCATTTTACCATATTATGATTTCGTAAATTATTGATGTTTACCAATACATTGACATTTCTCGGATATTCGATGTCGATGGAAATCCAAAATTGCAAAGACACGCTCGAAGCTTTTGAAAAGGCTCTCTTATCGATCTTTAGAAAATGCTTACTATTTCTAGTTAGCTTTGGTAAGAGCTTCGTATTAAGTTCGCTCCATATAATATTCTTGTTCATCAATTTCTCCAGAGTTGAATTTGTTTAGATAAGAACGAGACTTCAGATCAATTCGTGTATTTATGCTCAATTCAATTTATGTATTTTGCACATCTTTCCTAAGTGCAAAATACATAAATTGAGAAGTAACAAAAAAAACTATTAAAAGAATTTGAAGGCTATAAAATTATCACAATTATAAAAATTATCATCATTCTAACACTTACGAAAACATTTCTTTGAACTTAATTTCTGAAGAATTAAGTAAATTTTAACTGATCGAATACTGAATTTTAGGATTTCTATCTTAATTCAATTTACCAGGATGGGGACGCTTCACTTTTGACCTATCTGTAGAAGAGACGTCTTTTGTTCATACGTCATACTTGAAGATAATCTGTTCACTTGTTCAAAAGGGTAAGAACACATACATTGACATACACAAACACAAGATGAATTAAAAAAAAGAGAGACAATGCTAGCAATTAATTGATACTAAATTTAATATTTAAATAAATTATTCAGTAAATTAGTTTCTTTACTAATTTATTTAGTATAAAGGTAGTTGCTGATATTTAAACAAGATATAAGCAGAGTTTGCAACTCATTAGTAATAAAGAGAAATTTTTGATTGATAAATTTCTATTAATAATGTCAGTACATCATCGTAAAAGCTATCAAAATGAGTGTTTTATTTCTGCTTATAATAAGGTTTTCAAAAATAACATGTTTAGCTAGAACCCGGCAATTAAATTTCTTTTTTTGTAATTATTGTCTTTGTACATATATTTTTTCCTTACAAATTCGGAAGACGAAATTCCTAGCTACTCCAAATGGTCTGGAATGTGTGTAATAATAGCTTTTCAAAATGGACATAAATTTATTTCTTTTTCGTGGCATTTTTACAGCAAATGGGCGTATGATGTATGCTGGCTGAATCTAAAATTCTAGGAATAAGTTCCCCGTGCAGTCAATTACAAGCAGCGCTTAATGAACCGCGTTGCTGTTTTTTTTTTTTTTATTATTATTTTTTTATTTGTTTTGTGCTGTACGGAAAAAGAATTGCGGTGTTCTATTCGGAGTAAACAAAATAACTAATTTTTGACTTAAACGACCTTAATCTTGGATTTTCAAATGCAAATAAAAAAACAGACATTTTAATTGGAAATCACAAGATTAGGGTCATTTTTTTTTAATTAACAGAATTCCAATTCCTATCCCTAATTTCTTACTTCTTAATTTCTTATATTAAGTAACGCATATTAAAACATAAATTGAAAAATCATGAAACAACAAAAGACCTTGATGCTAAATGATGGTTTTCAACTTAATTGGAATATTAATTACGTAGTTAAAGTAACAATGAACTAAGTTTTATATGTGCTATAAAGAGTTTTTAATTTTTTCCAGTGTGAAAACAATATATTCATCAGAATCTACTACAATCTTCGCTAATGTATTCAGAACGTGTG
>JAFIDM010014012.1:11243048-11253185 GCA_023159025.1 Thereuonema tuberculata | reverse complement strand
TTCATCAGAATCTACTACAATCTTCGCTAATGTATTCAGAACGTGTGTGTTTTTTTTGTTTGTTTGTTTTTTTTTTCATTTGTTGATAAATATTGCAAAAAAATCTGAGAGAGTAAAAAATTATAATTTCTTTTCTATCAAAACTAGGAAATACACAAGAAAAAATAGTAATGATTCGTCTCTTTATGGGCTACTTTTACACAATTCCAAACTTGTTGGAGCATTCAAGTGTTGTGCATTTATTAATTTACTAGTATATTCGCCCTGTCAACAATTATGGGATAACAATGTGACGGCTTTTAGTTGAGATAGAGTATTTTCCACTCATTTGTAATTTCTTCATTCATGTCGAGAAATGTCTCTAACGACTCTTCAGTTCGTTGCTGAGGACGAGCTTCTGCATCTAATGCTCGTCTGGCCTGCGCTTGTACTAGGCTAAAAAAAATGAACATTGAAATTTAAATTTTAATTTAGTAGGTTAAAATTAATGAGTTATTTTTTTTTCTCTGGCTCTTCTCTCATTGTGACACACACAGAGGGAGTGATAAGAGATTTTTAACAACAATAATTAAAAATATAGTCCCCGTGTCCTAATGGATAAAACATCTGACTTCGGATCAGAAGTTTGTAGGTTCTATTCCCTTCGCGAATGTTTCATTGTAGAAATTATTTCTATTTTCAATTGAAATTAAAATTATTTTTCAAACAAAGAGAAAGTTCGTCGTCAGACAGATCTGGAAAAACTATATATTTAGTTATTTAGTTTCCATGTGGTATTGAAAAAAAAAGTATACATAAAACTTTTCTGATATAAAACAACAAAGGATGACTTGTTAGAAATATTAATTTATATAAAATTTGGATGCGAAATACAATTTTAGTTTTTAAATTTGAACAATGAATGTATCGAGAGCTATTTTCTATGGTCAAAGTGCTTTAGCGGAAATATAGTAAACGTTCATTGTAGAAAACTTATTTTTATTTTGTTTTAACACTAAAAAAAAAATTCTAGTATTTTTAACTCTTATGCTAAACTAAGAAAATAGAGTTCCAGGACAAACGAATTATTATTATTATTATTAGAGTTTCTTTATGACTATAATAAATTTTTTTTTTTTTTTTTTTTTTTGAAGATAAATTACTATGTCTGAAAAGAAACCAGCTAGGTTATTGTTATCATTATTCTTTTATCTTTCTTCGATACAGATTATAGTTTCATGCGATCCTTAATAACTCTCGTAGTTAAGCAACGCTTTTGTTCCAGGGTGGGTGGTTGTTTTTTTCTCTTTTTTTTTTTTTATTCTAGGAACTGGTCGAATATTGTGGAAGGGGTGGTTGGGGTGAGTATAGGTAAATCCTATGACAGATAACAGAAGAGGGAATGTCCTGACAGCATGGCAACGATGCATTTTAGATAATGTTTCGGTTTTTCTGCTGTTGATGAATCTCGTTCTAGAATGTACTCGATAATTCTGACATGGGGAAGTGGAATGATTTTTCTTGGCCGTATAAAAATTGTAACAACCTCTCGATAGGATCCTTCGTTCGAAGAACTATCGACTCGGTGATCTGCCGAATAAAAATCAATATCGCAGTCCTACTTAATAAACTTTTATGAGCGGAGTTTTCGGTTCGGTTTCTTCAAAAACTCAGTAACAAAACTTCAACAATTATGTATTTGTTCGTGGCCTTAAAGCATCTCCAACTTAATTTAGAGTACAAGTTCTTAATCTTTAGTCTTTTAATCGGGCAGATCGCCTTTTTGTTTTCCTCAAAATCCTATTCCCATCTTTACCAAAGAAATTCGTGAAATGTTTTATCTTTTTTAATTTTTTCCATTTTTAATTTTTGTTTGTTGTTATTTCTGTTTTTGAAGTTACAATACAAAGGAAATCTCCTTATTTTATTAATCATAATTTATAATTAAAAGTTAGTTTCCATAGCATAGTATAACATATGTCTTATTATCCTTTTGTCGACAGAATTTATAATTTACTAGCTGTACCCGGCATACCTTGCAATGCCACTCAAAAAAAGAAAGTGTTTGTGTTTTATTTCTGTTTATTGAAGTGCTTTTGGATATTTTTTGTTTTTCCGTCTGGTGCATACACGAATAAATGAGAAAGGTTTTCGGACGCGTGAGCAGGCCACATACACCTGTCCATGTGTTGTCCCTGTGCTTTGTTGATGGTCATTGCAAATGAGACGCACCGGAAACTGCAAACGTTGAAACCGGAAATACACTCATTTGTTGAAACGCCTCGCGCACCAGATACTGTAAAATGGTTCTACTAATTCAGAAACCTTCGCGGGCGTGCGCACAACAACTCACCAAAATTTTATCGCAGTCTGATGAATGGTATGGGAACGCATACGGGACAAACAAACAAAGAAACATTAATTTTTATATATTAAGATTATAAAAAGTATACTTATAAAACCATCAAATTATAGAAGTAGCCTACATTCATGTTCGACTTAATGGCATTGCTGATAATCAGGAAGTCCCGTGTTAAGTCACCGAAAAATCAGTTAATTTTAATTAAGTCAACGACTGCGCACATTTAAGATGGACTAATTAGAATACTCGGTTCTATTGGATTTTGAAAAAAAGAATAAAAGAAATTTTTCTTTTTTCCCTGGGAAATAGTTTTAATGCTTTTTATGGGATAAATCGTTACCCTTAAGCGAAATTCCTCCATAAGAATATTATGGAAAAATTTTCAAATACGAACATTAAATAGTGCTTCTTAATCAATACATGCATCGAGAGGTCAATTCATTGATCTTCTCCTGAAAATAAAAAAAATCGAAACTGTCACAAAATAGACTAACCTTTCTCAGGTAAAATCTCTGAAGCTTATCTGTCTTTGAATTACGATACATCTATGAGTGTTAAGTTAATTAATTTTCATTTTGTAAAAACAATAAAATAAAAAAAAATTACACAGTTTGAACAATCGTTGAACACATTAGTATGTTTGGTGAAAGTCTTTTCTTTACATTTTGTTAGTTTGGCGAACAGTTCATTCCAAAATGCGCAGTTCATTCAAAATACAGTGATCTTTTTCATTTAGTTCTTTTCTTATGTTAGTGTTTCCTCAGTTGAAGGAAATTGTCGTTATTTAAAATAAAACCAAGGTAGGAGTAGCAATCCCAGTAGCGATCGCATAATGCCCCACGGCTTCTATCTAGAACGAATGTTTAAAATCTCGGAAACTCCACAGAAAAAAAAAGAAGCTCTCCATAGATTTTGGAGATCCCATTATAATACAAACAGACCAATCAATGAAGTTTGTTTTTTTATGATTTTAATTTTTGCCTGAAGAGATTTTGGTTAGATTACAAGTTATTTACAAATATAGTCTTCCCCCCCCCCCTTATCCGCGGGACCATCTCCCCGGGTTTCAGTATCCCGCGGATAAGGGGGGGAGGGTTTAAAATAAAATAAAAAAAAATATAAATTCATAAATTTGAATTTTTAAATCTCGCGCGCAATCTGCCGGTCTGCCATTTCCTCGTTTCGCGCTCTCAGTTAATCATGTGATTGCTATTACAGTGAAATGTTTTATTTTACGCTCATGATATCGCTGCTGCGTAGATTATTAAATAAAATAAGATTTAAATAAAAAAAAATTTAAAAATCATATTTGTTGACGTATTAATGTGTTTAATTTTAAAATTAAATTGTATCATAACAATTAAATTTAATACTATAAAAATTAAAAACATATTACTTAAGGGTAGATATTTTTAGCGGTTTGAAGCATCCTCTTGAAGATTTGAAACTAAACACCACTATTTAGGTAAGGCCCTGGATACTCAGGATTGTTGTATACTTCCAGTAATTTTCATCGTATACAAAGTTTTTTTTTTTAAATCAATACGTCAAATTCTAGTTTTTTAGTTGCTAATAGAAGTCTTATAATTAAATTTAGATTTTTATTTGAAAATAATTTTTTATTCTGTAATTAAAAATACTTTTTTAAATTTTTAATTAAAGATTTCTAATGCAAATGCTATTAAAGTTTGCTAGATTTAATTAAGTTGTATACGTTGCTACGTAACCAATAAATTAGATAATTAGCTTAGACAATTAGACAATTATTAATTAGATAAGCGATTAATTAGATAAATTAGACAAATATTAATTAGGCAATCGAATTAGTAAATACGAAAGAATTTTTTTAATATTGTTGTAAAATTACAAAGAAATAATTGCAGTTTTTGTAATGACTCATAAAATTTTGAACTTTTTTCTTTACTCAGGTCACGATACTAAATTGATCAAATTATGGCAGTTAAAATCAAATTATGCTTTAATCCTTTTAATGCTCTTTGCAAGTTTCTTAAACCTGGTTTAAATAATTAAATTAAAAACCGCTCAATTTAATTAACTATCGTGCTACATAAATCTAAAGAATTCTACCTTAACTAAATCTCATAACAACGCAAATTGCTTCAACACCAATGAAATTATAGAAATTAAAAATTTTCATTCAGCTTCATCGGCTAGCCGCAACTGCTGGCATATTTTTAATCAAACTCATTACATTATGCTAACATTTAGCTACTTTTAATATATTAATTCCTGAGTTACATAGATACCATTTTTATTATAAATAAAATAATACAAGGATAAATAAAATATTATTATCACTCCTAAAGAACAGGATGCTTTTAATTAATATTGTAAAAATTCTCTTAAGAAAAAAAATTGTAATTTCCTCAATTATACAAAGATGTACTATTACGATTTAATATATCTATAGATTTGATATTAATTAAAAAAAAAATATATAGTCGATGTGCCAACTTTCATATACATAAATGGCAACATTTAAAAAACGTTCTGAAAGTGTGATACTTTAAATTGGTACCTTTCCAATTCTTCTATGGAATTTTATAGAAGAATTGAAAGCATACTGGCAGGTTAAGCGCCCTTAATTGTTGGTTTGGATCTCTTTAGATGTGTGCGTTCTACCAGAATTCCACATCTCTTTAGATGTTTGAGTTCTACAAAAAAAATGATTGATAAATGTTATTGTAGCTAACATTCAGTAACATTTATCAATCATTATAATTTCAGCTTTGTAATATAAATATTTTTTTGATTTATTGTGATAGTTTTAATCGTTTTTGTTTTGTTTTGTTTTGTTTTTTTGTTTTTTTTTTTTCATCCAAAGCTTCTTATCCAATGGTTCAATACGCGCCAAACTCAATAAGAATCTTTCTTTACCGTATCTCAAAATATTTCTTCCTCTTGCGAATAGCATTTTTAGAATTATCTTGATTAAAGATGAAAGAACCTTCAGACAGGGAGGACGGTGCAGATAAGCGTTAAAATTACATTGCAAATACTTCGATATTCTAACGTTTCTTCTCGTTCATACACATTAGACTAAAACATTTATGCTTATGCCCAAATCAAACCATCATAGTTTTCATCATTGTTTTCAATCATTGACCCCAGGCCACCACCCTTAGTTTCCACCACCCTTCTCAAGGAGCCCATCCGGGTCTGGGGTCAATGATTGAAAACAATGAAAAATATGATGGTGTGATTTGGGCATTAATGGCAGCCGTAATCGTTCCCACATTTATTTATTTATTTTTAATTTACACAAATTTGTAAGTAGCAATTTTTTTTTGTACAATTCCTACTTTTGTATTCCGAATATCAGTATATAAGTTATGAATAGTAATTCGATTACCTATTCAGACCTATTATATTAGGAGTCAGAAACCGTTTGGGCAGCAGTCCAACCAAAATAAAAAATATAAGATACCGCTCTGAAGTTTCATAATCACACATAATCCTTCCAAGAGCTTTCGGCTGTCAATCTCTGTACTAGAAAGTGCGGTATAGTCTTTTTAGTAGCTCATGTATAAGATTACTTATTTTAATTCATTCTCGTTGATTTATTCTTCCCACCTGACTATTTTTGTTCTGTAAATATCATAGAACTCAACCTCAAATCCCTTCCTTTCTTCAAAGCTTATATTTTACGTTATTCATATTCGTATTTATTCTTATTTATTTAGTAATTCTTTAGCAACAATTACGTGAATAAATAAATTTACCAGAGAAATTGGCATTACAAATAATTACAGATTGCTGTTTTTTTTTTTTTTTAGCGACCGATACGGTGCTATTACGTTTGTCTTGTCCGTCCGTATCTGTCCTCCTCCTCTAACAACTCCCGAAGGAAGGTCGGATCGACATCGTGTTCAGAGGCCAAAACACCTCTTGGAATGCGGTATTTTTGTTTCTTGTGTGCAAATAATTTCGGCATACTCTGAGTTTCAAAGATTTTGAGTTGAGTCTTGATATTTTTGTATCTCGAAGATTCTCTTTTAATTGACCAATTATAATTCTTATTTTTAAAGAAATTGAAGTAGTATAGTGGATTCAGAATCAGAAGATTGTGAGTTCGAATCCTAGCATTGAATACATTTTTTTTTTATTTATTTCTGAGATTCCATGTTTATGCAACTAAAATTTTTCGTTGTTTGTTGTTTGAAATTGATTAGGCGCACGTTCAATGTCCGCGTGGGTTGTAATGGGTCGACCGTAATTTTACACTTTCCCACAAATTCTTTTTTAGCTAGTTTTAAGCATCATTTTTAAAAGTTAATCACTCCTTCTGCTCAACTGACTGTGTAGTGTCTCAAACTTCTTTATATAGTTGATAATCTCTGAATTGATTGTCCAAATCTTTGTTGATATAGAGAATTGATAATACTCTAGTTCAAAACCTTTAGTTCATGTAGCGGTGTTATTTACAATAATATTATAATATTTTCAATTAATTTTTTTTGTTATAGGCAGTTTCAATTTTGATCCTATGATTAATTTCATCGTAATATTTTCATCCGTATTAAGTTGTTATCCAAGATATATATAGCTGTTGGACTTCTTTTCATAAATAATGTGTTTATTAATAAATCTATTAATGATAAGTTTCTTTATTAAATTGATAAGTCAATAATATTACAAGTTCCGCCTTTTTTTTTAAGCTTTCAGTAAGAAATTATTTGTATTAAAATCCCTTAGTATCTTTAATCAGAAGAAACAACATTATTCTTAAAGCAGAGATGAATGAAGTACTTTTAAAAAGATAAAGGAATCTCTGATTTCAGATCTTACACACCATTAGAAATCATTCTTGACTACTAGAATTAGAATTTTTTTTAGAAAAAGATATAATATTAATTAAGGTTACGTTACTTAACTAACCATTTCAGTTTAGAGATAAGAAAAGTAATTAAACCTAATTTTGTTTTGTTTTATTTTGTTTTCAAAAACCATCACCCATTCAACTCAAACAAGATTCCGAATGTTATTTAAGATCTCAATTCCGAGATTCGTTTTTCTTTTCTTCCGCTTTTTTTTTTATTTGAAAGGCCGATTCTATTTCCTCCAATTTCAGTAACCGGAAGCAACCATTCTACGGCTCTCTACTACTTCCGGGACTGAAGTTTTCACTCAATGCCGAGATGCAGCGGCGGGGGAAGCAAGGGAAGTTCTAGTAGCTCCCGTCTATAACGACGCCACATCGCCGGCAATTGAAGGCACAGTCCTCCCGGCAAGGGTGCTTCTAGGTCGGCGAACACCCATCCGCTCGTTCGCGCCGATAAGTTTGTCGATTTCACGATGAGCTACTATCGGTTCGCAGAAAAGGAGAGATAAGCAGGCGCCGGCAATCGCTCGGAATGTTCTAATCCAATTTATAGTCTAAGAAACACAGACATAAACCGCCCCCTTAAATGGATTAGTTCAGTCTCGGATTCAAATAAGAAGAACGGGTACACAGAGAACTCTTCTGCTTTCGAAATGAAAATGAAATAAAATTTAATTACGGTTCCTTCGTAAATGGATGGAATTGAAGGAATTACTGCAGCTTCTCAGTTTCACAGAATAGCTATTGGAAATATCACGGGGAAACGGTTTCCACATAGTTCCCAGATTTCTGTGGTTGAAGACAAGACATACGCTTGCTACAACTGGAATCTGCGAACCGACAATCGCTGCTTCAGAATGAAAAGCTACAAAATACCTGACAAAGTTAATAGAAATCCCAGGCCATTGAAAAATTGTTGGATAGGATGAAAATAAGGATTGTGAACGCTACTCATCCACGTTCAGCATTACTTACAAATAGGCAAATTTTTATAGAGTAATCTATATTAATATTGTAAAGATGTAATTTTTGTGAGTTTTGATTTTTTTTTTGTTGTACATAATAAACTCAACGCTACTGAAACTATTGCACCGATTTTGATGAAATTTTCATTATACTTGCATAGTCTTGTGGTCAAGGTTATGCCTGAACTTTGGTTCGAATCCCAGAGCCGGCATGGATGTATCTTTTTTCTGTGTTTCTGCGGATATAAAGTGAGCTGCTTCTAAGACCTGGGCAATGTTTCTTCGGCTAAATAGCTCACAGTTAGTTCAACATGTCTAGAACTTGATCGCAATTATTAAAACAATCGATAGGGTAGCCTAGAACGCGAATTATGCTTGCTGAAATAACAAACACAATACATCAGGCAAAGTGAGTCGGTCTTCCAAAGAATTGAGCTACCTGATGATCAAAGCGCGTGCAAGACGGAGAACCGGGCACGTGAATCGAGCTTGGAACATATCGATGGCTTAGCGCAAAAGTAGCGAATATCCAGTAAACACAAAATTAGGGTTTTGAGGCGAATAGGTGTCTTGAAGAGCCTTCTTGTAGGGCAAAACTAGCTAATCCTTCAAAATGGCATATTTCCTGTGATTTTTAGGACCTAAACTAGCGAAAAAGTACTCATTTTTCCCACTAATTTAGCTTTTTCTCAAAACTTGCATCGTGGATATTCGCTACTTTTGCGCTAAGCCATCGATATATTATGAACATTTATGACAGCATTTCTCCCAAACTATTGTGCCGACTTTATTGACAAAAATTTTTTGTTGAATTTAGATTTTATAAAGACGATTTTTGGTATAGGTGATCAATAGGACCTGAGCAGTGACTAAAAACGTGCGCAAATTATGAAGACTTTTCTCTAAATATTTAAGAGAGATGTTCTTCCACATGATGTTCTTTCAACCGACCCGACATCCACCCGAGCGAAACCTGAGCAGAAAGCTACTCAAAGGAAAATCGACAAAATGAAATTAATTTTAATATTTGAATCTGTACATAAAAGTAATAAAATTATTGATTAAAACATAAGACAACAATTGAATAAAATGGATGGGTGAGACCAAGCTAAGTGACATCTTAGAACAATTTTTCACGCTCTTTGACGATCGTCAGCTAACAGTAGTCACCAGTAAACAACTAGGTCTCGCTACAGGGGCCAATAGGAACAATCAGTGGGAATCAGTGTTGATCCTCCAAAGCCTAAACAAACAATTAAAAGCTCACCAAAAATTTATATTTGAGAAAATTCACATGCAGATAATCTGTCGGCCTCAATCAATTTTTTAGCGCATTGAAATTTAATTAAAAATAATAAAAATATCGATAGGTGAGACAAATAAAAGACAACACATGAATTTCTATTTTATTTAGATTTACATGGCGAAATTTCAGAAGTTAACGAAAAAGCAAATGGAATTAAATTACTTAAGAATCAACTAAGCATTTAGATATTTTAAATAAACTTTTTGTTATCCTAAATGTTTAGAGGTATTCTCCCAAAACTTCATATCCGTTATACTTCCAGCAATTTTTTTTTCGTTTTATTAAAAAGCTTAGTTGGAATTTGGAAAAAAAAGTGAAAAATAAAGATGAAAAAAAAAAAGAGGAACATAAACATTTAGAATACTTTTTTTCTAGTAGACATCAATTAAAATTTAACCTTGTATGCAGAACATCATCTCTAAACACTCCACTCTTCCTATATTGTCTGGAATGAGCTGTAACGGCCAAGGGCAATACCGATGTTGTCGGCGAAGAACAACATCGCTTTCTTTAGGGGCGGGAACATCAACACTGGACAGACGATGATTAAAAAAACAAGGTAGGGATACGATTAGTAAACCAATCACAATGCTTCGCAACATATTCTGATAAAAAAATATCACTGATAAAGAAAAGAAATTTAACGTGCTGTGGGAATTAGTAAATAAAGAAAAGGAAACGC
>JAFIDM010014012.1:11191868-11229217 GCA_023159025.1 Thereuonema tuberculata | reverse complement strand
ATTTTTAGAACATATTGAATTTATTTAATACAACAAGGGATATTGATTATGAGGTTGTTTAAACGATGTTCGATTAATAAGAAGGCATAAGATATATTTGCTTATATAAATACTGTCTACGGTCATTCTCAGTTTCAGGTTCAAAGGACATTATGTTAATGACCTGATAATAAACGTCCGGAGTGAAAGTAATAATAGTTAAGGACCACTTGGACTTGTAAGTCAGAATTGATTATTACTTGGACATTCCAGTGAGAATATCATCGAACATGGCGCCCAACATGTTCAACCCTACACTATAATAAATAAGTCAACAACAGTTGAAGATAAATAACTTCATAAATAAACTATTGTGATGTCTACAGAGATTATCTTATTTATTAAATGTATAGTTAGTTCTAGATTATTTGTATTATGGGCTACGGTATAGTAAACTATTTTGTTTTAAAAAATTGTGTGGTAATCTAAAATTCGATAGAACGGTAGACCTTTCGAAACTTGTTAGATTTGTATTTCTTAAATAAATATTTCAGTAATATTAATTTGATGCTGTATATAAAGTGGACATACTGCTCAAAAAAATATCAGTATTGCATTTAGCTGTAGTAGAAAGGTAAAATGAACTTCAGAAGGGTAAGATGGGCTTTGAAACTTATTTGTCTCGAAATCTGTCTGAAGGAAGGACTAAGTTCGTGACTGAGTATAAGGCCAAGCCTTAGGCAAGTGCGGGCGATTCAATGATTTCGCTTCTCCAAGGTTCCAATTACTAAGATAAAAGACGTCACCAAGGATAAAAATAGAAAGTTAGGAATGGATTATTTTGGAACTAAACAACTATGAAACTTTCATTGATTTTTAAAGTTGAAGAAACATTTACTCTAACATTTGCTCTAAAAATTAAGGACTTTTAATATGGGAGTAAAAAGCTTTTCTTACAGAGTTCCATTCATGTCATTTCATATACAGATAAGAAAGTTTGTCTTTTTTGTATGCGCATGTGTACATACTCTTATGTACACATTATGTACATACTCTTATATACAACTTATGTATGCGCATGTGAAGAATTAATGCCACCAAATTATGCAAGTCTATTCGTTTCAGTTAGAGGAAGACAGTAGATTAGTTGCCGACGACTTTGTATTATTCTCACTACTGTCGTCAGAAAAAAACTAAGGTAGATAGAATTTCCGGAATGACACTGAAATGTAATACAGAAGGATATGCAAGGCGAAACGAGCTGCGCAGCCTCGAGAAAGCTTTTGAAAAATAAATGTATTCCCTGATTTCATTTTGAAAACTCGTAATGAAGTATAACAAAAAGCTAGGGCAGTGTGGAAACCCAGCACTTTGTAAACCACTCTCGCCAATACATTATGTTTAATATTAAAGATCAATATGACTTTTTTAAAATTTATGTTTTTTTAAAAAGTCATATTGATCTTTAATATTAAAAATGAATATTCATTGTGGGATTAAAAATTATAAATTTAAAAGAATTTTTTTCCAATGATTTCAATTTGGAATTCTTACGTTAAGAACTTTTTTTTTCTATATCAACTTTATATTTTATTTACTTTTTAAACTATTTTTTATTGTTTCGCAAAAAAAGGCCTTGAATCTAATAAATTCGGACTAAACATATGTTTCTTCTTGGTGTAAATAAGTCCTAGTAATACAGTATTTTAAATAATACATAAAACAAAATAAGAAATGGAACTTCTCCATGAGGTTAATTTTCTAGGAATTTTGTATCACTTCTTTCTCAAGCCATTTCAACACATTCAGAAAAAGTCATTATAAAGAATGACTTTACACTTTGATGATTTTTACCATTGCATTAGTAATTACAAACAAATGTACATACAGTGTTGATTTTCATGATTAATTTTCTCAAAGGAAAAAGTTGTTTCTAATAAAATTTATTAAAATACTTTTGTATGTTAATATCTCACTGAAGTCGAATATGTTAGTTCATTGAAGTAGATAAATTAAGTATTTTTGTATTTAACGAAAAAAAAAATGCATTTTTCATCACTTTTTTATTGTTATTGTTGATGGAAATTTGCTTATGATTAACAAGATTTATTACAAGATTATTATAGCTACCAATCTATCTAACAGTAGGTTAACGGAAAAAACCTAACAATACAATTTGGAATATAATCAAACGAAAGACAATTGTAATGTATAGTTGTTTTGTTGACTTTAAAAAATAGTAGTCTTATGATTGTAACTTCCTTAATATTTTTCAGTTTAGAAACGTTCGTGTAACCGATGCTTCCGTTATCAGGAAAACCTATATCTTAGCTTTCTGGATCGACAGTTCCATTGACAAGTCTATCAGAAAAGTTATTTCCCCGAGAACTTTATGGTCTACGTATACGTGGTAATGGAACGTGCTGCTGACAGCAAATAAAAACTGATTGAGAATCTTTTTTCGACTTCTCCTGCTTCTTGTCAGATTTTATGCTCCTTTGCCATTGGGCACATCCCAGTTAACCTATTTCGTCCTAAGCTTTCGAACAAGGCACGAAAGAGAGCTTTTCTTTTTATTTATCCCAAAAAAATTGGCAATTTTGAGTTGCCAACCACGATATAGGCGCTTTATTTCATAACATGTTTCGAGTATTTCTAAATCCATTACTATTCGTTCAGATGCTGTAGTTTCGATTGCAATTTGGTAATTTCTCGTTGTGGTAGGAGATAACTGTTAGGAAAATTTCTTTTAACCTCTTTGAATAAAAAGGCTAAATGCAAAACTTTACAAAGAAGTAATATGAGAATCAAGTATTTTTTTATTGTAATTATTTACTTCAAATTATAAGTCAGTCGTGCGAAATTTTTAGATTAATAAATTTGTTAATAAAAAATTAACTTAAAAGTTTCTTTAGGACTGCCTTATAATTTAAATTTTTTTTAATTAGTTAATAAAAAAAAGACTTTTTTTCTACAGAATAAATAGTATTTAATTAAAAAGTGTAATACATAATCTGTATAAATTGAATATTATTACTGTTGTTTCTATCTATATCTTTTGAATGTAAAATAAATGTATGCTACAAAAATTATGAGGACCAGTAGTAAGGAAAATTAAAGAGAATTAATGCTTAAGTCCTTAAAAATAAGCATAATTAATTGAAAATGGTTCAAACAGCCTGTTTATCAAACGTTATTAAGTTTTCTTTGCCGGAGTTACAGATGGACAAGGTTCGAACTCTTTTCATCGCCTTAGCATCGGTAACTCTTTATTTGTTTTGCTGCACATTGAACTACGCCGATGATTGTTTAACCTTAAAAGAATGAATTACAAAAATTAAAATTGCAAATACTAACATGTAAATGAAAAACAATACATAAATATTTGAAGAGTTTTGAAGATAAATTCACTTGAAAATAACTTTGCTGTCTTACTTAAAGAGCGGAATTTTATTTTTTGCGAGATGATTTTTATGGATCACAATGAAATTTTTTATGGGTTAAATGTTACTTTGAGATAAAGAATGATATATCAGAGTCAAACAATTTTGACTGCAAATAATTCGTAGTAATTTATCAAGAAGAAAAGGTGACATGAATGATAGTCAGGGACAAGAAATGTAATAAAAGAAAAATGAAAACAAAATCTAATGCAGGCTCTGAAATATAGTGAATAACAAGACAATTCTTCTGCAAACTTCGTTTGAGAATCACTTTTTTTTCTCACTTATTTTTTATTATAAGGAGTTCTTCCAGAATTTGAGTATCTGATAACAAATATCCCTTGGAAAACCGTGGTGAAGGGACCGTCTACGAGTTCGATTACATGTGCGATACAGACCGAATGAAATGCAGGCAAATCTCAGGATTGATAGTTTATGGTCCTTGGAATGCTGGATTATTATTATTAGTTATGAAATTAAATGAGACAATTCCATTTTAGAAAAATCGTCTGTTTATCTATCTTGGGATATTTTCAATTACTGTATAGAATGATCATTCGACGACGGGTTGTAAAGAATTAGTTATAACCGCGATTTGAAGTAAGACTAATTCTTTGGTGATTAGTTAATATTATTTACAAAAAAAAATCATATAGTATTAATGTAAAAAGTAACTTATGTTCAGAATAATATTTGTATTGTAATTTATATTATAAGAATACATTTTGGATTTTAAGTCATCATATAATTTAATGAAAAGAAATTAGAATTTCAGCCCTAAAGAGAAACTCGAGTGATTCTTATATTTTTTTCCTTTAGGGGGTGAAGGAAGAGAATATTTTCTATTTTTAAACACAAGACAAATTTGTACCTGCGGCGAATCTTGTGTTGAAATAGACTGTTCTAAAGGTTGCTTATTTGCAACTTAAAAGGTTTATTAACTAAATACCATTTACGGAACTGTTACATGTTTGTGATGGACTGGTGGGAAAAAATCCACCCAATTTTTTATCTTCCTAGAATGACTGCTAGATAATATTTGTACGATCTGAAGAATTGTTGGTCCTAAATACTTTCTTTTATTATAAGTTTCAAGTTTGCCAAACTTTCTCCTGAGACTTTCCAAACCCGCTCTAAAATTCGTTTCTTTGTGCTTTCAGTCTCTTGGTAGAGTTAGGCAAGAAAATTTGGAAGCGAATCTTGAATTAAAGTTACGGGTCCTAATTAAATAATTGTGTTAAGTGTACGGGGGAGTAGCGAGCTAATTGTAAGGAAAATTTCTCTAGTTCTGAGTTCGAATGAAGAAGTTAGCTCTGACTTTCTACTTTAAGAAACACTGATTAGGCAACAAAAGAGGTTCGTTAAGAACAATTACTTCTTTAATTCTGGACCCGTAACCTCTCCATACAATGGAACAATTAATCTGGCCAGTTTTTTTTCTATTCTGACGTCATACTCGCTAATAAAGAACCTGCCTGAGATGACTTACGTGCTCGGGATGGCTAAATTCTTGAGTTGAGACGAACCTACAGACAATAAGTCTTACCTTTTTTTCTAACCTTTTTATCTTCAGTATTAAAAATTTCCTTAATTTTTATAAATACGTAATAGCAAGCTAACTGCAGAATCTCAATCACGCCCTCAATCGTCTCAAACAATATCTTGAGACAGTATACTGATCTATACTATATACAATAACGAAATACATGATAAATTAACTACATAAAATTTTATCTACCTTTACGTGAACTGTATATTTTTTTATTTGAATAATTCGGCCTGCGATCTTGATTCAAATTACTTACATTGCTTTCTGAACTTCACCTTTCTTTTTCATGTCTTTGAATCTTAATATTGTTAACTTTTTTTTTTTTGCCTTGGAGTTTTGTGCATAACTCACTTTGTTCTGTATTTACAATAGTTCTTAACATTCACTATGGTTTTTTATTTGGTTTTTTATTCAGTTCCTGAATCCTATTTTTGTTTTAAAATATATTTTTTCTTTTTTTCTGAATCCGTGAAAACAATAAAAATTCTTTTCCTAATAATTGCCGAAGTGCAAATATTGTTTTCGAATTTTCCATTTTCTGAAAGATTAATTAAACCGCGAATGATTTCATGACCACATGTAACTGCAAAAAAATTGAAACAATTTTAACATATAAATACCTAGGTATATATATAGACAATAAATTCTCTTGGAATAAACATTATGAATTTGTAATTGGAAAGTTAAGTTCTTATTCATTTCTTTTTTATCATATTAAGAATGCATTCCCATTTAGACAAAAACTTATAATCTACAAGTCTCTTGTAGATTCAATATTAAATTATGGTCTGGAATGTTGGATAAACATTAACAAACAGCAAATGGAACATATTAACAAACTAACTATGAAAATATTTAATAATGTTTACATTAATTTTAAACAAAAAGCTAAAAAGGAACAATTAAGAATAAGGAAAAAATATAGAATATTAAAATTAAATGAAAAATTTGTATACAAAATTTTGATCAGATATTACTATGATGTAAGTAGAGAAAGAAATTCTCAACAATTGGAATTAAAAACTAGATATAACTGGTATAAAATGTTTAAAATTGATAATATTAAAAATAATTTTGGATATAGATTAATAAATTGGGTGAAGTACAAAATTTTCAGTCAACTAAATATTAATCTAAATGATACTTTAACATTTAAACAAATAAAACAACAATTAATTTCTGATGTTGTGAATGGGAAAATTATTTACTAAGAACAAAGAATATTTTAATTTTAAAGTGATTACCTATTTAATATTTTAATAACTATTAATTTTAATTTCAGAGAAATAGATTAAACTTCTCGGTCCTATACCACAGGTATGCAGTTTTATAAGCATACCTAATGGGACTGATAAACATTTAAAAAAAAAAAAAATAATAATTACTTCAGTTGTCTAAATACAATTGATTTGCAGCCTATCAAAGCCTGCTCAGATGGATTAACGTTGAGTTCGTCAACATCGAAAGAAATTCATTGTTATTCTTCAAATATTTCAATGGAATTTTGCTACTTTCATGTGCAAGCGTTATTAAAAATGTGTGTCTCAAATACACAGGGTAGGTAGTCTCTTATCCATAAATATTCCTACTAAATTGCCAGTCATCAGTTCAGAAGTTGTTTAGAACACATGTATGCAGATACAGTTAGTGGATTCATGTTAGACAGACATATGTAAATATGGATATACATACATAGATTTACGGTTTTCATGCATGTTTAATTCTGTAGCTGTTTTCCATGAATACTAGAAGATTGCTATGCCAATTATAGATTTCTTATTCCTTTTCTTTGATGACAGCAAAAGGAAGAATAAATAAGAAAAATATAACAACAACAATAACCTTGTCTCGACGTTGAGCCGAATTTGCATATGTCTACGTAAACTATGGCAGCTTTAGTTGCTTCAGCATTCAATATCCTCCTGATAAATATTCAATCTAGCGAAGACGCGGTCAATGCTATTGCGAACGCTGCCAATGTAGCGAATTTTCATATTGCATTTGCTTTATTTTTTTTTTTTATTACCACGTGCGCATTGCGCTTCCTTTAATAAGATCTTGAAAGAAGAATACCGTCTTTTAAGCACTGCTTTTAAATCATAAAAAATTCTGTATCTGAGTCTCCATACGTTTTGGAAATACTGTGTCACAAGCGGTCGTCAATAAAGCAATAAATATTCGGATTCGACAATCCCAAATCGGTTCTGAATCCTACAAAACTAGTAATGCTTCCTTTTTATTGGCCAATACAGTATATGACTTCAGTTGGAATGGGGAGAAGATCGTAGGTTGTAAACCCAAAAAGAAAAGAAAACGAATTAAATGAAGACAGTCTATGGAAAATAAAAGCTCCATATCAACCTTCAAAAAAAAAAGCAAACTATTAAGATTTATTGTTGAAAAGGTATTATTGTCGTACGAATTACTGCGTACTAGCATGCAAAAGAATCACGTGGATTACTAGGTTCAGGCTGAGTGATCTTAAGTAGTTATTTCGACTTAGAATCTGGATCTTAGATTGCATTTGAGATAACTTTAAATTTTTGATAAACATTTAAATACACGGTATGTGTTGCTAACTTATCATAGTAATGGAATTTATGAACAGCTATCATTGATAAGAGGCAGTAAAAGATGCCAAATCTACATAAACAATAAGAGAAGGCGAATGATAAGACATTTCGAAAAGCATTTTATAAAAAGATTACATGTTAAACTTATGAGAAATGTTGTTAATATTATACTCATGGACAAAAAAATTAGCGCACCAAGAAATAATTGCGGGATCGTAACGAAACTTGCAATGAAGGTACATGTCGGGGAGATATGCAAATGATTAGAAATGCAGCGTGATTGCGCATTACGTATAGCCGGTAGAGGGCGTTGAACATCGTACTCTGTGGAGTATAAAACAGGTAACCAAAGCTTGTTTGAGTGGGCTGAATCATTTACAAAGGAAGAGCTGAGGTAGACATGCCATTATGCCGTGTTCGAAGACAGTATACGCAGTTGTCGCAGTTTGAGAGAGGGAGAATCGTCGGGATGATGGAAGCTGGGTGGTCAGCTAGGCGAGTAGCTCGTCAATTAGGCCGTTCTGATTGTGTTGTGAGGAGGTGTTGGGACCAGTGAACCCGAGAGATGTCATGTACACGAAGACCAGGCTCAGGACGCCCTCGACAGACCAGTCGTCGAGAAGACCGCCACATAGTCAGAAATGCACGCGTACAGCCAACTGCTTCATCGGCCGCCATCCAGGCACAGGTAGCACCTTCACTAGGGGCCGCTGTGTCTTCTCGAACCATACGAAGGCGCCTGGCTGAAGGACAGTTGGTATCGCGGCGCCCATTACGTGTGCAGCCCATTAACGCCCACCCATCGACGCCTCCGTTTGGAGTTTTGCCGTGCACGAGGAAACTGGACTGCAGCGGAATGGAACCAGGTCGTCTTTAGCGACGAATCCAGATTCAATCTCGGCAGTGATGACAATCGTGTTCGTGTGTGGAGAGCCCGTGGTGAACGCTTCAATCCTGCCTTTGCTGTACAGCGACACACCGCTCCCACAGCTGGTGTGATGGTATGGGGTGCCATTGCTTACAATACACGGTCACCCCTAGTATTGTTCCGTGGCACCATGACAGCCCAGCGGTATGTTCATGAAATCCTGCAACCACATGTATTGCCACTCATGCAACGGCTCCCAGGAGCCATTTTTCAACAAGACAATGCTCGGCCTCATACGGCAAGGGTGTCACAAGACTGTCTCCGCACTGTTACTACCCTTCCTTGGCCTGCCCGATCCCCAGATTTGTCTCCAATCAAGCATATCTGGGATCATTTGGGACGACGAGTTGGGCATCCCACGAGTTTGAACGAACTAGAGGCAAGGTTACAGCAAATATGGAACGAAATGTCTCAAGACATCATACAGAACTTGTATGACTCAATGCCCGATCGTATCGCATCGTGCATTCGCGCTAGAGGGGGTCCAACGGAGTATTAACTCCTCCGTTCTTTTGCCTTTTTCTCTGAAATAAATTATCCTTTTTCTTTGATTTTCTTATCATTTACTTATATCAAAGTAGTCATTACGTATGTAAATTTTCGTTTCATTTTGACGACTCCTTCTTGGTGCGCTAAGTTTTTTGTCCATGAGTGTAATATTAACTTATGGACAAAAAGAAGAGATAAGCATTAAGATATAAAATGATGTTGAAAATAATGAAATAAGCAAAATGATGTTTATGACAATGACATGAGAAACTGAAAATAGCAATAATAACTAAGGAAAGTAAAACAGCAAAAATAAGACCAAGAGAAAAATCATATTTACATCTGTAATTTTAAAGGAAATTATACAACGCCGTTCGTACGATTTTCGTGCTTGTTGGAATTTTTGGTCTTGAAAATTGTGCAAATTTTGTCAAGTAATATTTGACAATGTTACTCATCACATTGATAGCTGTCTTCGTTTACAGTTCGCGACATATATTTTAATCTCTTCAAAGAGTTCTTTATCTTTAACTGATGATGATGATAAACTTAGTAAGCAAGTCTGTTTGTTCTTCATTCAATTTATTTTTGTTATCTTCTTCGTTGAGAATTTCTATTGAGTGTTACGAATAACTATTCTTTAGTTGTTCTTTTAATTATCTGGTAATGATGACACTAGAATTACTTTTGTTATTTTTCTAATCTACAAATAACTTTTAATCAGTTGGAGTGTAGGGTTTTTGCTATTACCTTCCTGATTGATAAACCTTCATATCTACCACAGACTATTGGAAACGTGACAGTTGCTCCCCACTTATACTTTGTTTTTGGACAGTCCTCAGTGATAGTGTATATAGTCTACTGCATCCATTAAACTGAAAACAGACATTCTCAATTACGTCATCAGTGCTAAAACAGCTGTATAATAGGTATAACTTTCCTATCATTCCTTCTTTTATTATTATGTCTGAATTACAATAAATCTGAAGTTATAATAAACGTTTCCTTAAGTAATCTCAAAGAAGATTTTTAAGAGAGAAAAAGATATTAATTTCAATAAAAAGGCAAGTTTTTAGATTGTTTTCTCACTTCACTAAAGGAAAGAAGCTCAGTTTGCAAAACCCACATCACTTTGTTAAATTGTTTTGTCTGCGTTATTCGATGATTTTCGCTTCCCTCATCACATACTCCTTTCTAGCTTCATGAATGATACCTTTTTCATTTTATCCCACGAAAGAGTTTCAAAATTTTCTTTATTATGTGCTGCAATGTCATAATGATTTATTTTTAAACTTAGGGTTAATTTTCTACCGTTTTAGAATCGCAAAAAAAACAAGAGATAAAATAATATTTTGCGATTCTACTATTGTAAAGGAATATTTAGAAATGTTTTTTTACTGTAATTGTGTTTATTGATAAACGCTTAATAAATAATTAACGATAATGAAAGTAATACTTTGTTGGGCGATAATGAATTATACAAAGCTAACTATTGTGGGTCACCTACTTTCAAAACACTCTTAGGTAAGTCTCACTGTTATTTGGATGGGTAAAACTTAAGAGAAACCTTCAGTATTTTTAATTCTAATTTTCGCTTTGAGATATCATGCGTGAGCGGTTTGTTGTATTGATAAATCCACTTTCTATTGCAATTTACATAAAATCACATACAGTATCATCTTTCAGAGATTAGTTTTTGATTTATCGTGATTTTTAAATTACAATATATTTCATCTGTTTTGAATATTTATCTACTGAGTTTATAGGTCCGACATGTACCGAAATGTCATTGTAAATATCAGGGACGTACATTGGAAGACACAGGAAAGTTTGCAAATTTTTCACTTCAGTTGTTAGTCCTCCAGAATACGATTAATTTCCGAAGATATTGAAGTAAAACATGTGTACCTTTTCCCTATTGAACTGCAACATATAATACAATTGGTGAAGTAGTTCCACAGCTAAAAAGACTATTGATGAAAATTTTTGACGGATGTTATTTTGTTTTCAAAGGTAATCATCCGTTTACTGCCGTCATCTCAATTATCAATAAAACCGAAATTTTTTCTATATATATTTACTTACCTGCTTCATTAATACTTTTACTAACAGCTATCGCAGAATTTACTCGAGTGTTTTTTATTGTACCAAACTTTCTTTAATAATCCAATTCAATTAAAAAATGGTATAGAACAAATTTCGGTTCTATATTAAAATACAAAGAGACATGAAAGCTACAGTAATAAAATGTTTCGGAACTTTTTCGATCAAGTTCTGCTTTCAAATTTCAATATCAGCAAAGGATATTTAAATATAAAATTAAGTCATCTATTAAGAGATTTTAAATGATTAATTTAAACTTAAATAACAATACTGTACCTAGAAATTGGAAAAGAGATTAAAGCAAACATTTTTTTTTTTTTTTGCTTAGTGTAAAAAGTTATTTTCACAATAAAACTTTTATCCCTAAAATACTTGTATGCAATAGTTTTAACCTATCTTTCGAAGTCTACATCAACCTTCTACAGTTTGTGTCAGTAAATTTTGCTTTTACACCTGAAAAAAGGTCAAGTTGTGTCTTTGTGAAAAAAAAGATGTGCTTGAATTTGACTAATTCCTACGGAACTGCTGTAGAATGACAACAATTGCATTTTGTCACCGGAAAGCAATTAATTGCAGGACAACAACGGTTTGTAAATATGATGAAAAAAAAAATAGTAAAAAAACCCCAAAAGAACTAAAAAAATAAGTTACATATAATCTCTTCATGTCGTCATCTCAAGCCACTGTATCCAAGATCCATTTATTCGGTCGTAAATTTCTCGCCCGTATCAGTTCATTCGGAATCCATTTATTCTTCGTTTGAGCCTAAATTCAGCATTTGCCTACGTATCGGATTTGCCGATAAGTGACGCCAAATTGTATGAAATTTATTAATTCGCCACCTGATGACCGGCTCCTTCCTTGTGTTTCTCCAATCAGAATTTTCACTCAGAACCAATTTTCGTTTCATACTGACCTGGGTCCAATGCTTACATCCGTTAGAATTACAAATCGGAATTGATTGAATGAAGCGCCGCCAAGCGAATTCTTACGACACCTTAATGAAATAACGTAGGCGATTGGCTGCAGGGGTTTAACACGATCTAGTCAGTTGCTGCTGATATGTTTTTAAGACTTCAATTCTTATTGATTTATGAAACGCAAGTGAGGAACTCTTTCGCACTTTAACAACCAATGCTTTCACGAGGAATATAGAAATGTTATAAGTAATATAATTATATTTAAATAATAATAAGTAAAAGAGTTGTATTTGTTACAAATTAATTTTAGTATTTGCTAGGTTGGGAGTTCTTCATTATTTGATTCGTTAATGTTTGTGAGAAAATTTTTTTGGAGTTTCAAGTGATAATTCATTACCTGAAACTAAAATTGGTGGGTAAACGAGGCTTTATGAAAATAATTATTGCTTTGATATATATTGACAATTTCAGCTATCAGAAAAAAATACTAATAACCCAATGTTACATCCATTTCTAAAGTGAAAAAATATAGTCCCAAATTACGTAACATAAATCATTGATATTTCATTTATTTCATTGAATATCGTATATTTTTAATAGCCATTACATTTCACTGCTTCTTTGCTTTTGTACTAAAGCTTTTATTCAGAAGATTTATACTAATTTATAATCTATATTACTAAAATCTTTTATTTCTCTGTCTGTCCGGCGCAATTGTTAATCATTAGTTCCCATTGCTGAGAAAGTCAGATTATAAAATTTTCTTTTTTTTTAGCCTTGCATGGGATTTGAACCGAGGACCTTCGACCTCGCAGTCAGGAATGCTAACCATTGGGCAATTGCTGGTCCCCCAATATCCAATCCAACTTTTATTCTATTTATCTGCGTGATATCAAATAATGAGTTCATTCAAAAAGGAATAAAATATCACTTTTTGCCAGAACCGCTTGGAATCAATTCTTCTTGGATTATACTTACCAGGGGAAGACAGGGGGTTGATCTAGTAATTTAAAATATTAATTATAACTTTTTTATCTTTTTTAGCTTTTCGATTGTTATGTCGTATTAATGTATGCCCATTTTTTGTATTTCGAATGCCAAGTTCAACTCCGGATTTCAAAGTTGCAACTTCATCTTCATTTTCATTATATGAATGTAGTATTTTCTTATGTGTAAGTTGCACTTTTATCGTAACGATTTATTCCGATAGCAAAAAGTAATGATTTATGAAAAGTAACGGTCATTAGGAATCAATTTGTTTGTTCAGATCAGAATTACATTCACATCCACTCATCTCTTGAAACTAAGCGCTTATAAAAACAATGCGAAAAACAAAAGTTCTGTCCTAAAATTGTATCAGAAATTCCTTCAATGAAATTTCGGAGTCGACCTATACGGTGATGTATTTATAATCTCAATTTGCAGTCCGAAAGATTAACTTCCTCTTATATCAAACATTTCTTACATCCCATATTTCCTTCACTCTTTCTTTGAAGATGTAGAATGAAAATCCTTCCAAAAAAACTTGGAAAACTGACTTTGAAGTCCATGGGAACTATGGGAACCTTTTCTCCCTGAGGCGTAGGTGCGAGGAGACAGCTCCCACAAACCCGAAATGGCTTCTCCCGAGTATAAAAAAAAGGACGATCCTTCAATAATATTTGGTGTCGCCCGTGGTACTTTATTTTTTTTTCTTCTCTGGTATTCCATTTTGGTTGCTGGCACGTCGCACATACCAACCGCAACTTGATGTTATTTACGTGCCAGAGTTTGATGAAGTGTAGCAGCGGGGATAATTTCGAATCGAGCAGCGGATTAACTGCTTTCAAAGCGGAGGAGAGGGGTAGGAGGAAAGAGTAAAAAAAAAATAGTAGGTCTATTTCTCTCTCGAATTACAGGAACATTTAGAATGAATAAAGATGAATTCATCAAATGGAACCTCCATTAATAAGCGCCCCTATCAGTGACGACTGTTGTTAAGGCTGGTTTCCATCAAAATAAGTTAAATTGATAGCTTTAATTCTAGGCCTTCGATGGCTGTTCCCGACTGTAAATAGCAGGGGAAAAAAAAGGAGCGGTGAATAGATCGGTTAAAAACTGTTATTAATTCGTACCGAATGAAAGGCATTTGGTAATGTCACTTTAACTATGGCTTTAGATTACTTGTAATGATTTCATGTTTATTAAAACTTGGAGAATTGTCGGCAACAAAATGATTTGAATTTATTTACCTGTTATTGCTTAACATAAATACAAACATTGTAAGTAATAAAGTAATTGTCTTTTTGTTGATAATTGCTGTACCTATATATTAAACATGGCATTTATACTATAAATTCAAATAATATGTATAACCAATATAATAATGAAATAACACATTATTATTAATGTCAGCGTAAGGTAAATTCTTCAAAATATTATATGCATTTACATTTCACAAATAATGAAGAAATTCGTTAGCCTATGGTTTGTCTACAAATGGTTACAAATGCTTTTCAGAGAGCCATTAATTTTCTTAAGCTTTTATTCCCAAATATGATAATTCTTTGTTAAACCATAAATTGTAATGTGGTAATTCCCTTTCTTTAATCTATTTTTTTAATACATTGCATTAATTTTTATATAGGCATTCAGTGATTCAAAAACAAGCAATAAGCTACTTAGTGACATCATAATTTTATTTAAAAGTAACAATAATTTACAATCTGGATCGAAAAAGAAAAATTAGTGCTATTTTTTTTTTTATCTCCGATATCTTTCTTTTTTGTCTTTCAGTCCAGAATATTTTTTTTATTCGGTTTGCCTCCTGTACATTTAAACTATGCTTTTTTTAATTTTTTATTGACACTCTGACATGATGATCTCACTGATTTAACAATATCTTCAGTATCCCTCCATTATTATATGAAGCTCATGGTACTTTCTTTCAGTAATATATTCTGCCACTTGTAATTTTGTAAACAGGTAAATTTCCAAACAGAATACTTTCTTTTACGAACAAATAAGACCATATTGGCCAACAATGTTAAAATCTCAAGCTAATTATTTAAATCTATTTAAATGATTAAGATAATGAGTACGAAAGTACATATTTATATGCATTTCACTTTTTTATGCGAATAATATGCATTTATCCTTTGCTATCAACTTATCTTTTTAGATCAACTCGAATTCACTTAATCGAATGTTTATTGACAGTTTCTTTCAGTATCTTTTGTACATTGAGAACTATGTTTCCCCTTTAGTCCCTGAAACATTTTGAGACAATTCCCAGCTTTACAGGAAAACACTAGTTGCGTTATTAATCATTTACTAAGAAAGTTACTACATTTAGTCATTAAAAAGGATAGCTTTCTTAATGTTCTGGGAGATTGATAATAACACAACCGTGAAAAAAAAGAAAACAAAAATTTCATTTTTTATTCCTCCCCACATCTACCTTGATGTTTAAAAGAGATATGGAAAACTATACAGCATTTCTTAGCTTTTTAGTTTTAGTAATATCATTCAACTTTGAGAAAACTTCTGATTTAAAGTTTCTGGAAAACTTTTGAAAATATTAGTTCACAGGGATTTAGATTTCAAAGCTCCACTTCATATATCGTATCATTTCTAAAAGGTATTACATTTGGCAGCAATGAGATATTTATAGACTTGAGATTCCGCTGTGCTTTCAGTGTCTGACAGGAGTCATTAAAAGTTGGAGGACTTCCTGATGACTGACTTAAAGCTCATGATATATAACTCTTTACATATTTATTTTCTTGTGAGTTCTTAAAGAAACATTTTTATGACGAATCACATCCTTATGTTTGGTGGTAAGCTAACCAGTAATGTCTGCTGCTCTGAATCATTTTCTGAAGTTAATCATAAAAAAGATGACGTTAGTATTCAACTTAACTTGTCTGTCTCCTAACTGTTTGAAAAGCATCTTGCCAAAATGTCTGGACTAATTTTCTTCAAATGTAATTAGGTCTTCAACAACATATTTTATTTTATTTTATAATTTATGATGGAGAAAGAAAGAATAACAAGAAGTAATTAGGTCTATTTTGGTTTGGTCCTCCATCCGATTTTCAAAGTCCAAATATTAATTATAACATTGACTCCCCCATCAAGCGCTGCATAGCTGAGAGTTTATCAAATATATCGTCATTTTTATTCACGTTTATTTTCAAATAAAATATAACACGGATTGACACTGCGAAAAAAAATTAAAGGATTTTTGGTGAAAGCCATATAGAACCATATTATGAATAATTCAGTAGCAAAAAAGGCACTCATAGAACAGCTGTGGGGATTTAGGTCTGCCGAAACTGAAATTTTTATATCCTCTCGAACCGAAGCTTTGAGAAATCTTTGTTCGTATGTTTGTCTATTTGTGATGTCGTATTTATCTTGTGAAGTGGAAATTTTAGTGGTGGGTATAGGTTAGCCAATGTCAAGTTCAGTTATTGATTTGATACGAATTGAAGTAAGGGGTTTTAGCGAAAAAAGAAAAATCAGTGAAAAATGTCATAATACTGGATTGCATTCATTTACCTACATTATAATACATTACTGTACAAGATTGTTCAGTATTAGATTTATTTATATCTCGAAGCGGACATTCCTTGTATGATTAATATCACAGAGTTCTGTGAAGGATCTTAAGGATTTCACCAAGTAAAATTCAATGTTAATATAAATTTACATTAATGTCATAAATTTACATAAATTTACATCAACAACTGATCATATCCAAAGAAAACATTCTTTATTAATTTAGAAAAAATATTTCTACACGTTTTGTAATTCAATTACACAAAATGTAATTTACTTAATTGTGGTGAATTTCATGCCCTATTAAATAGACTGTAATTAAATTCGTTAGTATCTCAATATGTAACGCTTATTTCGAACTGGAAATAAATACATGGAAGTATGAAATTCCTTTGAATTAAGGAAAATTATGTCCACTGAATTAACTTAGTTTGGCTAAAATTTCTAAATTCTTATTTCAAATAGCTTTATTGGAAATGTTACTTACCTCAGAAACAGCTTTCAAAATACTTTTGGTTCAATTCTGAACTGTGATTGTGTCTATAATAGGGTTGTATAATTTGATTAATAATCTCTAAATTAAACATCTCTAAATCTGTTGGAATCCCCTACGAATAAAGATAAAACTTCTGTTTTCACCTGATTTCAGTGCCAAGTAATAAAACAAGAAACATGAATTCATATTTGTGCAGATCTGTTAACTCTATGACATCTAGTATCCTGAATTCTCGTGTGCCCCCCTCCCCCCAAATACGTTTATAGGCTAAAAAAAAAATGTTTTGATGATGTCGAAGGGAGTATCTCCTTAAAAATTCAAAAGAACTGTGACAGAAATGAACCCCCGTTTGATCAACCGCAGATATGTTCCCTGTCATAATATATGAGCTCCTTGATAGAAAGCAATAACTGTGGCGTTCGCAGAAGCACAATGGTGGTCAACAGTGGAATGGTCGCCATTGAAACCACAATGTTGCGGGAATTGGAACAGCATTGATTTACATTGCAAAACTTTATTCCAACGAACCAACCAGAAGTTTCTCGAAAATTCTGGCTTTTTCAATCGATTTCCGAAAAATGACGTTTGTTTTTAACCTTAAAAGTCCTAATTTAGAAAATTAATTAAACCCCATAATTTTATTTAAATTGTTAAATCTAGTTACTTTAATTATATCAGACAATAGTAAATTAAAAAACAGATCAATAAGGAAACCAACATCATTAAGAATTCACTATGAAATCAGTACAAATTCATTGCTTCTGTTGCTTTTCATTGAAAACTTTTGTAATCTTCATGCTATGACAACACATCTGCATGGAAAACTTTTCAAATACAAAGTTAGATCACCTCTTGTCCAAAAATAAGCATTCCAAGTCTCAAGAAGATCCATTCATCTTTTCACATCTATTTTGACAGAACTAATTGAATTTTTATTGAAACAACAATAATGTTTTGAAAAGTAAATAATAACATCAGTTCACAGAGTAACAGATGATGACAGGACTATAAACGAAAAATCAGCTGACTTTTGGATTATATGATTTTGTTGACATCCTATAATCTTATAGAAGTTATTGCGAAGTCAATTTTATTGAGGGTTCCCATAAAATTTATTATTTGATTGAAACAATATCATTCTGGATGGAACTGTATGATTAAGGTGACCAGACTCCGGCAGGTCTCAGATTCTGTAAATAATCGAGAAAGTCGTTTTTTTTTTTTTTTTGGTTGTGAAAATTGTCTGTTCCGAATTGACATCGGAAAAATCTGGTCACCCTATGTATGATATTTTTAATGCATTCTCACTGTACTAAGATCTTCAGTTACTTGAATGTCATGTAGTTAAGTCAATGTACTGCTAAAAGACTAATTTTAGCAATCACTAATTGTAGGTTACCCTTGCTAGTTGATTAAACTATCGCTATGCAGTTTTTTTTTTTTTTTTTTTTTTTTTTTTGAATTTCAGAATTCACGATACTTAACGTTATTGAAAAATCTAAAATGTTCATCCATAATTGGAAATAAACGTAGTTGCTGCAACTATTGTAGATATGTGCTATGCTTTCTTGATTTTGATTGAAATCCAATAAATTCTTAATCCCTAATCCACATAGTGTTCCTCACTCAAATCTTCAAAACCATTTTCTTTTCAATATTAGTCTTTTGATATCTGAATTCAAATTCAGATTTACAAATGAGAATCAAAACATGCTTTTCAATTGCTGCAACCATCCTCCCTAAACACGTAATCCTTTCGACTCTCTTAACAAGGTAGCCTACTCGAAATTTTGTTAAAAAATAAGGTAGTGACAGCGATTAGTAAACCAATCACAATGCTTTGCAACAGCTTCTGATTAATATAAGAAATATAATAATACTAATAATGGTATATTGTTAGTATTGTTTGTATAGCATTGTTGTCGTTGATATTAATTGTTACCGTATTGTTACCGTTTTATGTTGACACCCCCATATCTCCGGAGCCCGACCACGTAGAGACACAAACTCTACGGCTCTGAACTACTCTTGGCAAGACCTTTCCAACGTCTCTAGCCCGCGTTGCCGCTGCGCTGATACCTGTCCACAGACGGACAGACAAACCGGGGATATAAGGCATCTGATATCTCATATCAGAAGCCTAAAAGTAGTGACTTTTAATTTCGTTACAAAAAATTTTTTCGTTTCTCCTTTCTTATTCTGTAAAAAATTACAGTTAATCATTGTTCTTTCTAGCGTTTTGAAATTGCATTTTACCAAATTATATATCAATTTCTGAGCTGTATTACTTTTTCTACATGTGAAATATAACTGTTATAAAATTAATTTTTATTATAAAATATTGGCAACAAATATTCTCAACAATTATAAAGAGTTAAATATCAGTATGGAATTCTTAAGCTTTTGGAATTCCTTTACAAGCCAAGAGCCCATTCCTACCCAAATCTTAGTGGACTCCGTGTTACCAAACACTGATCCAAATGTTATAAACTTTCTTGTCAGAATAGGTCGGTATGAATTTGGCTTCTGATTCGACATTGCTAGGTTGAAATTGCTAGGAAGCCGCGTTTGTCAAAGAGAACACGCCATCGCATAATTCTGGGCTTTATTATTTAAAAACTATGGAAATTATAAATTGATATTTAATTTGTGTCCACTCGCTGTGTTGAAATGTCAAATGTCATTTCCGTATCCTTTTGTTACGCCGCTGTTGAGGAAACATTCAAGAATAATTCTGAAAACAGAATAACTAAACATAATTATAATTTTGCACTTTTTCCAATTTTGCAATATTATTTTACAGTGATCATTTTTTTACTCAACAGCCAAACGCATGGGACTGTTGAATCTTCTATAAAGAATTTTGTAAATTTCTAAACTGAAAATATTCTTTGTGTAAATTCTTTGGCTACACATTTTTATAATTTTGGAGGTGAGAGTGTCGGGCAATGCAGTCTTGTTACAATAGCTTATGTACTAAAAGTATTTCGATAACTTTTTTTCAGTGTTTTTTTCCAAACACAAGCCAAAATGAAATTATAACAAAAAACAAAATAACAAATCGTTATGACATAATAATATCAATAGGTAATTCAAATAACTACAAAACTACTTTACTCCAATATTTCCTTGCTATATTATTGAATTTCTTCAGGCATAACATCTACAAATAGAGAAACGCTTTTCTCTTACAATAGCTTTATCTTCCAACAAGCAAATCCGTTAATGTGTTTTAATACTACAATAATGGATTCTAACTATCTAATCCATGAACTACTAAACAATTAGTGTCATATGTTACAATAACTTATTTTACAATAACAACAGGATCATCCAATGCTTGCAAGAATACAATAATAGAATTTACTATAGAAAACAGGAATTTAATGAACTAGATAAGCCTCTCCCTTTTATTACTTTTTGAAAATAATGAAGGAGGTATCCATCGTCATTTAGGCTTCTCTCCTTATTCATTCGGGGGAAAGTGTTAAGGATGTAAGATTCTATAATTAATCTTTATGTTCATCGTGTATTTAAAAAAAAATACCAACGATCGTATCTGGGTTGTGAAGAGAATTTAAGCAGTGATCAGCCCAATCTGAAATGTTGCCCTTTATGTTTCTAAACTACCTATTGTGGTCATGTAAAAGGTTGATCCCGTTGTTATTGTAACACATGACACTAATTGTTTAGTTGTTCATCGATTATTAACGGTATTTTTTCTCTACCTTTATAGGTTATGCCTGAAGAAGTTCAGCAATACAGCTGAGGAAATATTGCGCTATGGAATAAAGTAGTTTTCTATTAAGTTATTTGGATTAAAAAGAAGTTGTTGCTTTTTTTATGCATTGGATTTATCTGTTTATACGCTTTCATATGAATTCTGCTAGGTATCCAGTAAATCAAAATTCAGACTTATGAATTTTTTTTTGTTATTTAAAACTATAAATAAAAAGTACTAGTATTCCTTCTAAAAAAATAAAAAATAAAATGTAACTGCATCAATAAGATATATTAAGTATTGGTTAAGCTTGATTATAAAAATCCTAGCAAGGAACAGAATACCTACCTGCAAGAATTGCAAAAAATATGTAGATCCAGTTTTAAACCTGTTGCTAATTGTGTACCTAGGCAAACGCCACTTATAAGTTATTATTTTATGAACCTGCTTGGATAACTTATGCTTTATATGCTTTAACTCATAACTGAAATGATATATTGCTAAAATTGCAAGTTCTTATTATAAACTAGTATCATTTAATTTGAAATTAGATTACATAATCTTACTGTTAAGAATATTGATCTTTAATATTTTCGAATTACTGTGATCAAATAATTTTTTAATATTGGACTTGGTTTAATAACAACAATATTGCTACCAGTATCATATTCAGAAAGCTGGTATCTGAAACCATGAATTTTTGCTGCTATATTCGGAAAAATAGCATCTTCAATTACTTTTTTTTTGTTTACATTTCGATTTGGAATGGTTAAAACGGACAATATGTTATCTGAGGAGTTTTTCTTTTAACCAAATTGTTAAAACTCCGAGATTTGATAACTTTTGTGTTTACAACAGAATTTTGAAAAGTGTGGAAGGTGAACAATTGGCCGGAGTTGATTGGTGCAGTTCTCCGTCCTTGTGGTTGAGTATTTTCTGTCTGCAGCGGTGGTGATTCCTTTGGGGCGGGAGGAGTCTATGTCGTGATATTCCCATTGTAATCCTTTGTGTAACGATGGCTCTCGTTTTAATCAATGATTCCTAAACAACGCAGCTGTTGTTCTCGGCAAACGAGCACTGGGGGGCGCTGTACGAAATTGGACCCGAATAACTCAACAACGCCATCTGGGCAAAAGTCCCTCCGCTTTTGCAGACGGGAACGCGGCGAAAAAAAATAACAAAATAACGTTTGTGGAGCAGACATTTAATTGATTATTCAATTACAAACGGAAGATCTGAAGGTATCAACCCGAAAGAGAATAACAACATGCTACTAATTAAAAACTAACATTGAAAAATCTTATTAATCTCTGGGGAGGGAGAAAAAAACTGATTAAGAAAAGTTCGTAGTAAAAGTTTCTACAGTTGACATCTTTAGATATTCAAATTATGTTTAGATTAAATCAATAAAATTCTTGTTTTACTTTTAAATTAGAGAAATCATGAAAAAAAAAAAATCTCACATCACGAGGAGACCAGGAAAGTCACCGGTACCGAACCTTAAAAATAAGATAACAAGTAATTTTTGTTATTACTCTGACGTTGTTTCTGGCTGTTTAAGAGTTCGAAAGTGGGTAAGTGTAAGCCGAGATTTCAGGCTTGAATAGCAATTTCGATTGAAGTTTAAGAGATTTCTGTGAGTTATTGTACTGAATGGCAGATATGAATGTCATGTAATTATAATGTAATTTCATACACTGTCTATGTGTATAAAATCCGAGGAATGAAATGAGGACGAGAAAACATCCACAAGATAGATGGATGGATGAAATTAAGAGTTTTGTTGGTTTCAATTGAAGCTATTGACCAAAAGATCTGGAAAAAAAAATTGGGAGAGATCTTCATCCTACTGTGGATTGAAAATGGTTGATAATGATATATAGTTATATAGTACAGAGTATTGTTAATTACAGGGATTACGGATACAAGTTATACAAGATGGCTATATGTAACTTGTGTAACTCGAATCAGTATCAACCATAATTCCTATTCTGCTTTTTTTAGCGATCCCGTATACGAAAGTGTAAAAGGGGGACGGCTTTCTTACGTTCATTCGGCCCATCCATCAGTACCTTCACAGTCCAAACTACAAGTCGTACAGACATGAGTCAAACCTTATTGGAACCCTTATGACAAGTATTGGAGGAAAAAACGGTCTGCGGGTCACTTCCTTGTCTTAGAAGAAAGTTGAAAATGAAACATGCACTGGGTCGTAAGTTTCGTGTACAGTTTCTATGATACAAATTCTTTGCCTTGTTTGATCCACTATCCTTAAATAAAATCTTTTTAAATATCAAGTTTTACAACGTTAACAGATTACAGAACTTGTATGTTTGTTAATATTCTACAGAAAAGCTGAGTTAAAGTTCAAGATATTGTCAGCAATAATTTCACAAAAATGCACATTTAAATACAATTTAGATTTTGACAATCCTGTTGTGTGAAGAAAAGCCATTGAGACAATCAAATGGCCCCAAAGCGTTCATTCAAACAACAATTGAGAAAAGAACGAAATATTAAAATAAATAAAAAAATAAACACCAACAAATAAACAATAATAATAAAAAAAAAAGCAAAGAGAAAAAACAAACCAATCTAATAAATATTTTACGTTATTACTAGAACAGATATTTGAAAAAAGGAAATTCTTATTTTATAAAATATGTATTTATAATAGAATAAAAAAATAGATCAGTAGTTGCTTCGTGTAAATATCTTACCAGTTATAAAATAGCAGAGAAAAGATATAAAATAAAATAAAGAAAAGAGAACGAAGAGGTTATGGAGAAGACAGAGAATCAATCTGACTTCATATATGAATTATGTTAAAAATGGATGTTAATATTTTAATATCTATTGATGCGTTGAGTATTTAATATGTTATGTATTTAATGTATGAAATCAGATTACTGTAGCTACGTATTAAATCATGTTCAGCCCCAATGATCAGATAAAAAGGAATTAGAAACAGGAACCTAATGGAATTAAACTTTCTAAATATAATTGTAAATTATAATTTAGATTCCTTGTTTTAACTGCCGAATGAGCAGTGTCACTTCGAATTAGATTTATTCATTAAACTTATCAATAAATTCGCTGTATCGTACTGGGTGCTTAGGCATTCTAATCTAAAATCTTTACTCTTGCAATTGGCAATTTACTTGTGAACGAATGAAAAAAAAGGGGGGACTTGTCTTGTAACCTACAGCTCCTATCAGCTATTTTTTTTTCCCATAAGTAAAAAGAAAAGTTTCTATTGTTTTGGTAAGTAACGTATAAGGTTGAATACAAGAATGCTGAATAATACAAAATCTCAGTTTGCTTTTTTTCCTGCCCATCTAGAATCCAACGTCACAGGCTTTCTTATGGAAATCTGCAGAAATCCTAAAGTACCAAAGCGGAATGAATTTAACCAAAGGAATTTCCTGTTAATGGTTAGGATGGGAATGTTTCGACTTTAAGGTGAGCGAAGGGACATTCCATTCTTGGAAAGGAAGGGAAGGATGGAGGAATCGTCATAAATTTTCACGGCTACTTGTTTTTACGACTCTTCATTTTACCCATCCCTCCTTTCTTTCCGCAAAAAAGAAAGAAAAAATCTATACGAAGGAACGACATTTTCGGTGTTTCCTAATAATACGATACCGGATCGTGTCTCTGCAAGAATTTGAACGGACCGATAGATACTGAGTGTGTGTCTCTCTATCCTAAGAAACAATCCATTTTCTTTTGACATTTTGTTGTAGGCTATCCTAGGTGAAATACGATGCCGTTCCACGAGATATGTCCAACACTTCTCAGCCATAATTCACACTTGCGGGCTTAAGGAACAACCTTGTTTTCCCAAGTGGCTCTGCGACACTTAAAAAAATGAATGACCTTGATTTTATATATGATACAAAGAAAGGACAGTAACTTTCACTGCGTCACCTAGATCTTTTCTGATTTTCTTGGCTTATATAATTTAGCGTAATAAGTATGTTTTGTAATATTGTGAATTGTCCATTATTATTGAGTATTGACACTCGAAAATTCATTTAGGGAGTAAATTATTGATCTGTGTGCCAGTTTATTGTCTTACTTTATTTTCGTTTTATTTGATTATTAATAAATTCGTGTTCTCTACGTTTTTATGTGTACTAAAATAATCACTTTATTTTTATCTGTTATAAAATAGTAATTTTGCTTAATGATACTTAATAATAACTTTTAAAACTTTCTCGTCGCGTTTATTCACTTCGGAGCTGTCCATTTACCCGAAAGGGGGTTAAATAAGCAGACCGCGCTTTTCCAATTGGCGGTAAGTAAAAGATACTTCTTGTTTATTTACCGTCGATTATAGGTTTGAAAATTTGTTGAATAATTTTAACAGCAGCTTTCATGATTTCATTTAATCACTCGTATAAATTCCGAAGATGATACACGATAACTATTTGCTAATTTTCAATTTCCTTAGTCCTTACATTCTGTCAATCATAAAGAAAGCTTCACAACTGTTTAGTTTGTGATGTGCTTATAGATGATAGCTTACTGTGTATGATTTGTCGTACATAATTGACATTTTTTATTTGTACTTTTAATTGACATTAAATTGAGAAAATGGCTGCCCTATGTTGAGGAAATTGATTCTTTATAATTAAGAGGGAATAGGGTTAATAATTGTATGTATTTCATGACATAGCGTAAACTTTAAAAGGGATTATATAGTATTTGGTTAACTTTAGATTACTGTACCCCTAATGGCCGCCCGATAGCGGATAATGAGAAATGAACAATTAACTAGTAAAAAATAAGGTGAAACTGGAGATTACGGTACCAGGCTGTTTTGGATTACGATCGAGTTTTGACAAGATGGCCGCCTTGCCACAACTTTTAAGCTATGAATTTTAGTTTTTCAATTAACTAGTGAAAAGTAGAATTGATGTTTGCAGGTTTGCAGAAAGCGATTTAAGCAAGTCTCGACTTTGGGGAAAACTCATTTAAGGGGTAAATGATTGACCTGGGTACCAGGTCATTGTCTACAGTGTTCTTTGTTTTATTTTATTCTTAATAAAAATCAATGTGCGTTTTTACCTGCAAAAAAATAATAATTTTTACTTGAAAATTTTTAAAACTTTAAATTTCAACGTCGCTTGTATTCACTGCGCAGCTGTCCATTTCCCCGAAAGGGCATTAAATAACCTGTTGACTGACTACAGTGTTTTTACTTTATTTTATTTTTATTTTACCGAACAAAGTTTGGTCTTCCAGGTATAGTACTAATTAATAACTGGGTATTCTAAGATACACTCATTTATTCTGTCTGTACTTCCGCAAAACTTAAAGAAAGGTTTTCTCTCTCTCTTTGCCTATTTTAACCAAAATCAAATCAACTAAAGAAATTATGTTACTGTTGAAAGCATGCTGAGAGATTCCCCATCTTAGTAAATAAATCCAACAACTTCTGGAAGTTTTCCCTTTCGGTGTTTATGCTACTATATAAAATGCAATTTAACTTCAAAAGGCAAGAATAATTTTGATTTAACTCGTATTAAATGAAGGAAACGTCGCGACCTGAAATTAGAGAATTCGAAAAAAAAAGAAACAACATAAAACCTAGTTTTCCTGGAACCTCATGTTTCGAAGATAAAATTGCTTCTAGGTATTATTGGATAGCGCTTAACATGACTACCTTAATCGAACTTCAAGAAAAAAAAAAACTAAATACGCCATCCTCAGACTTGTATGAGAAATTCCTTGTGAAATGTTATTAGATTGTGGCGATCATAATCGAAGCAATATTGTACTGAAAAAAAAAAAAGCTTAGACAGGGCAATGATTTCTTGACCCGTTGTCAAGGCAGCGATATAGAAACTTCATTAAAAGCAAATGCCAAAACACTTTTTATCCATTATATATGATATAGCCTATAAAGAAGATATATCTAGTTTCTCATTAACTGGGCTCCCTCAAAAAAAAAATATAATTTCGTGTATGTCTACTAAAATGCCTATTAGCACGATACTTTTTGGAGCTATATTAACTGCATATCTGTTACCATCGTAAACAGTGTTTGGCGAATTTTCTAGAATAGTGGCAGTTGTATTAAACAAATAATAACGTTTTTGCCTTCGTAATTTGTGTTAATAATATAATACTAATTAGTCAATAGTTTGTGTTTTTTACTATTCATTAAAATGAAGCGATTGTTCATTTTAAATAGTCTTTCAAATGGCTAAACGGTTTCATTCTTAACAAAATATATGTAGCTCAGAATACATAACTTTTTATATTCGTAAAAAAAAATAATAATAAAATATGGTGAACCATTTGATAATGCTGGAGGAGTTGGATTCTATTCCCTGTCGAAGGTAGGAGATTTTCCTAAATAGATTCTGTTCCACACATATCCTAGGTTCCTATCCCTCTCTTTATTGAGAATCGGGGGTTTATGAGAGGGAACATTGGACTGACTACCAGACCTCTACTAAGTTCCGGATTAAGACAAATTGGGAGCCTTAGCTCTAACTATCCTCATAGGCCATTGAGACTTTCCTTGGCACATACCTTATCTCCCCTACCTATCTATAGTAACACAACGGGAACATAAAACAGGAGTGTAAAACTGTATTAAATACAACGTTAAAGCATCGTGATCATGAGAACCCAAGACTTGTAGAGACTAGGGAATACTTTGTATTAAGCTAGGCGAACACGATTCATCCTGGTCGTGCGTTTTGAAGGGACATGTCTGGCGGAACCGTGTTTGATGCGACATCCAGGGTAGAATACGGCAGGATATCCAACGCATGTCTTTCGGGAATCCAACCAATAAAGCACAGAATTGAAATACGTCCCTGATGACATCATTTATAATTTGCTCCGCTGAATATCTCAATTCCTCACTGAAAACCACCAAAAAAGCTATTATTGTAATAAGAAAGATCATCATTTGACAGGAACCAATCTTTACACTGAAATATAGTAATTTTATGCATCAAAATACGCTAGAAAACATTTTCAAGAAGATATTGAATGATTTGTACCTGTTTTTTCATCTATGAATCAAACAGCGAAAATAATTTTAAAGTTCTGAATTTGATAATTATTGAAGTCTTGAATATGGCAAAATTCACAATCAGAAACTAACAGAAATTTAGCAGATCCATTTCCTGAGATATTCTCTTTTTGAATTTTTTAGATTTATTGGGTTTAATTAATTCAATTCTGTAACTAGCTATCGGCTATCCCAGAATTCCATGCGAATACAGCCGATGTTATGCAATTATGAAAAAATCTAGTTTTTAAACTCTCTCTCTTAAATTCTGACACATAAAATTAATGCATTTAAGTATAAACTTTATTTAATTATGAAAGATAATTTCAATACTGTGATAATAATTTCGTAATAGTTCTCCGTCCACCTGAAGTGGACACAATTCGAATGGACGCCATTTCTACGAATGGGCGTGACGTCACGACTGACGTGTTCCAACGCTTCACTGTGATTGGTTATTTTTCGCCCGAACAAAATGTCTTGCTTGAGCAAAATAGAACTAGTCGACGAACTTGTTGGGTAAGCAACGGTTTGTCGAAAGCCTGTCGGACAAGATATCATGCGACCTGGTGTCCGTTGAAAACGGCTTTTGCTTTATCGTATTCGCCCTACTTTAGGCTACGACATGTAAGAATTCCTTTTGAATTTTATAAGGAACTAATAAAATTAGTTATAATTTAAGAGTATTAGAATGCTGATAATTGGAAATCAAATGCTGTGGAATTCATTTTTGAACTTACAGCTTAAGGACCTAGGAAATAATCATAAATCATACAGTGCCATGAAAGCATCATAATATGTTGGCTCAAAAATTACTTATTCTAGAATTGAAATTTTCATATTAAAATAATGTTGTTCGATCTGAGTAACTACCATTATATAGCGATAGTTAGCAAATAACTAAAGCAGACAGTGATTTCGTTAACGACACCTATTGGAAACAGCGTAAACTAATAAGAGTTAGATTAAAATTAAACAAACGATGTTATTTTGAAAATTTATACTATTCTTGTTAATTGTTAAAATCGTTAGGATTGATGTACATCGTCGTGATTTGCGACTACGATTTCCGACTTTTTCCGATGTGTTATTGAAACGAAATTTATGATGTTTGAATTTCGGATTTATAATAGCAATTATACATTGCATGTTATTTACAAATTCAATTTTGGAATTGACAGACTAGGAAATTCAAAGATGCCGTAAATCAATTGCTCTTGCTAGGTCTAAAGATAGCCAGTAGTTGTATAAACATCATCAAATAAAATGAAAAGAAGTCATTTTATACCCGCGGAGTAGCTAAGTACATGGGATTTACATAAATTACATCTTATCTTATACTAATATATAAAGCTGAAGAGTTTGTATGTTTGAACGCGCTAATCTCAGGAACTACCAGTCCGACTTGAAAAATTCTTTTTGCATTTGATAGCACGTTTATTGAGGAAGGTTGTAGGCTATATAACATCACGCTACGACCAATAGGAGCGGAGAAGTAAACATAAACGTCAACCAAAAGGTGCGGCGGCTTGGCCGCACGACGAGAACCGAACATTAACGAGAAGGCACAGCTCGTTTGGTATAATGTTTGTATTACTTTGCTTCGAAGAGAAAAAAAAAACTGAATGCAATTTTAAGTCATAAGCGCTCTTTGCCCGACATGATCATGATAACAGAAAAAAATAGATATCCAATGAAGCTGAAATTGTCGAGGTAAGCGTAAAGAAGACTTTTTGTTTGTTTCTAACTCCGCACCTAAATACCAAAACAATGTTTTTAAATTGATTAACTTTTGAAAATCGTCCATTCATTTAATGGACAGTATGTTGGCCTCCTCTCATTTCTCGCTAACCAGTTTAAATTAGAATTTGCGTGATCGTGTATTAAACGACTTTACACACGAAACATGTAGACTGGTAAAAAAATATGTTAGATATATGTTAGTACTTGTGGCAACATACGACATGTACATGATTTAAATAACACTGTTGAAAATAAATTTTCTACTGTTCATTTTTCTAACAATTCAAAACATTGGGATTCAAAACTGTCAGATTTACGAGTCTCTGTGTATAGCGTCATTAAAGTCGAGCGTTTGTCGTTGTCACCAAGACGTTGGTTTTTAATCTCTGAGTTTTGGGGTTCGGTTCTCATGTAAGTTTCGAGAATGATGGACGATCCGCTCTGGGCAGGTATTCTCGGAGTTCTCCCATTTCCGCTGCACTACTTCCACCTCCGTCATTCCCTCCGTCTATCCTTCTTTCCGTGGCTTTTAGTACAATAGAGCTAAGAGTCGAGGTGCTTAGCTTCCCAGCCACCTACAATCATCACAATTTAATCTAATCTAAAAAACCATTAACATGATATTCCTTACACTAATTACAGAGAAAAGGTTTTTCGTATAAATTTAACCTATCCTCATTATTTACTAAAATTCCATTTTGATTTGTATTCGAACGTTGGCACTACAATTATATTCTGTTTTGATAACGAACTCTTTATTGGAATAAATACTCAAACGACTCCGAAACTTAAGCTTATTTCCTTTCTTCAGGATAAATTTTTAATTTAGGTTGTTGAGTTGGGTTTTTCCATTTAAATCACCGTTAGCTTTCCCTGTTTCTCGAGCGATTTCTCGGAACGCAGAAGCTGTTATCTTTGTGGTTGCTTCGGCTGATTCGTTTGGAAGGCCTCTGATTGGCTGGTTTTCATCGTCACCCTGCAGACTGGAGAGCGATATTTTTCTCTTCTCAGTTATCGTCGATAAGTTATTTGGTGGGAAAGATGGCTTGACATCCTTTCGTCACAGCGCTGAAAGCAAACATCATCTCTTCTCTCCACGTCTCTCTCTCTTTTTTTTTTATCTAGAAAAGTTATTGAATCCCAGTGATCTCTCCAGTATTTTTAAAGCCATTTCATTTCATTCTCTCAACGATTGCTCAAGTAGACAAAAGGGAAAAAAAAATCCTTATTTTTGTATTTGTTCTGTTATATTTGCTTTAACTATGGCTGCTTTGTGTCTTAAAAGACAACGTGGTATTACAGTACTACAAACAATTGATAATAAAAGTACCATTCTTTAGAAGTAATAATACGATTTTATTGATAAATCTAAAAAAAATCCCTTTAAGTAATGATAACGAAATGCTGCTGCGATCTAGCGGAGAACGATTAAAGTAATAAGATGTGGTCTTTGAATTTTGAAAGTCCATTGAGCTAGATCACTCAAGAAGAAAGACAAAATAAATTCATTCCTTGTAAAACAATATTGAAATTGAACGGCTTTCTTTATATGTCTTTATATTATTCACGTTATTGAACTATAAAAATTACAGTTGTTCTATATTTATTTGCTTGCAGCGAATTTGGAGTCATTTTGACCATCAAAACCAAAGGTTCTTTAATTGAAGTTGGTTTTATTTATAATAACTGTGTGCACGTTAAATTTGCTGTTTCTTTTGGTTCTAACCAAAGTTAGTTCCTACTAGATTGTATTTATCTGACCTGCCTTAAAAATTGATTTCATTCCAGTTAAATTTTTTCCCGAGTTCCATAGATCTTGGAACTTCTGCCTTGTCTATGACAAAAGACTAGAACTGTGAGCTATTAGCCGAATAGTCATTGCTCAGTGTATAGTAGAAGATTGCTCACATTACACCAACAGAAACAGATAAAACAAAGAAGAAAAAGTCCCATCCATGTCGACTCCGGGATTCGAACTTAGTTTCGTATGTATTAGCTTTATTGACCATAAGACTGTGCCTGAATGACATTCCAGTTAATGCTCCAATTGAAGCAATTTCGATTTTATAGAATACTAGCCAGGTACCGTCGCTTCGCTCATATGTAACGTAAACAAACGCTTCATTAATTTATATCGAAATCGGAGAAGACTTCTCAATCCTTTGTGGGCTTCTCCACATCCCTAACGCAATACGTCGGAAACCCGCAATACGTCTGAGTTAAACGGGAAGGTACTTGAAACCTTCCCATTTAACTCAGACGTATTGTAGGTTTCCGCCACACACAGTTCGTGATCATTTCTACTCCCCACCCCCCTCCGGCCGAAAATAAAAAGTATATTTTTATACTTTTTACATTGTCTACAATATGGAATCTATCCACATGCTCAAATTTCAAGTTTGTAGAATGTTGGGAAATACGCTAAATATTTTGAACAGATACACACACACACACTTCCCTTTTATTTTATAAAGAAGGATATATTTTTTCAAACTACATTAGTTGTACTCAATTTTAGCAATGTAATAAACTAAACCATGAAGGATTTTATTCGGAACAACATATAAAAAGAAAAAATACTTTCATAATTAAAAATTAATAAGATGATTATTCCAAAAAATAATAATTGCTTTTAAGTTGTTAAGTAAGTTTTGTTTTTAATACTCAATCTTCACATGTACAGAATACAGGGTTTGTCCTCTTGTTTGCTGTTGTCTTTCATTCAATTGAGCTGAAACTTGGTATTAGATGTTAAGATTTCCTATTTTTAACATATCAGATGAAAGAACAAATAATGTTGTAAGTAAAGAAGTATTTCATTTTTAATATTTATAAATTAAATTTAGAATTTGAATAAGAACTATTCTTTTTATTTTTTAATCCAGTCATCATCATTCAATTATTTTATAATTAGAATGCATTTTCTTTTCCTTCTGGCACTAAACTAATAATTGCTGAGTTCTACAAACTATCATTTTTAAAGAGTTTGCCAAATAACATTCTCTTAGTTCGTTTTTCCTCCTCTTCGTTCGTTCCTTCTCAACTAACGATTCGCTCTTTGAATGACACTGCTATAAATATTGATGTCTGCGCCCAAGTCTTCCGGTGCGCACAACACGAACGACAAAATGCAACCAGGCATCTCCAATCACAATAGTTGCTACACTTAAATAAGCAACTAACAGGCTGAGAGAAAGACAGTAAATCATCTTTTTTTGCTACTGATTGAACAGGTTTAGGACTTACTCATTAGTTATTATGGAAATAAAGGTAAAAATATCTAAAATCTGTGCCGCTCTTTCTCATAAATAAAAGCTTTAGTTAGAAAAGCTATTGATTAAGATTTGAGTTATGGAAGTAATATTTGATATATAAGGGTATCAACTATTTTTCTATCCCTTGCATGTTAACAAGCACTTTAAATGTTAGATTAAAATTACAACAATCTATTTTAGCGATCTTTAAAATATAATAGAATCGGCTATTAAAAGTTAATGAACTTCTAGTATTCCATTGCAATTGTATTTAATAGGTCTACACAAGTGATCTTATCAATTGGACAGTAGTTACCGATTGTTTCTTATTTGAGAATACACGAAAAGAACACAATTTCATATTAAGAATAGAATAAGAATCTTAAGAAACACTGAATAATGGTTCTATTGCACTTTCTCCAGTTAGACAATATACTATCGCAGCTGGAATAGTAACATATAAAAGAAAGATTATAAGAAGAAAAATTTAAAAGAATATAGAAGAATATTTAAAAGATATGAAAATTAACTTAATAATATTCACCATCCTACCATTAAAGCAAGTTTTTCCCATAGCGAATATTGAATACCTAGAAAAAATGCCATATGAGAAGAATCAAACCATATCAAAATTAGAAATGAGACCTTTTATATTATGGTGGAAACAAATTAACAGAGCTAATCTGATGCGTCTTTCATTTTTTTTTTTTGAAAATAGGCTAATAATGAGAATGCTTTGATATTTTTTTTTTTAAATCTTATCTTTTTTTCTTTTCCTATGTAAAACAGTAAATTTACTATTTTATTGGCACATCAGCTATGTTTTACGGTTCGGGGAACATGTTTGTACGGCAGATAGCAATAAATAGTTAAGATTCGGCTTATTCGACAATGTCTAAAATCTTTAAATTTGAAATGTATTATTTTCATCTCAGAAGATTTAAACTGTTATCATCTATTATATTTTGTTTTGAATATCTCGTTTTAAATTTTAATAAAACATGTTCATTTCCTTCATTAAGTTTGTCTGAATGAAGATGACATTAGAAATGCTAATGAAATAAAACTTGTTGTCATTGATATGCAGAGGTTTTCAGAGACTTAAAGCTGTGTTTTACCTGGAGAAACTTTAAGAAACATAAGAAATTGTTGGCATTGCGATCGCAGTTTGTTTTTTGCTCAGAAATTAAGAACCATTGAATCTTATTTTTTTATCATTGGTATTTGTTTTTATTAGTTGGTTTTCGCATAAATACATATATTTCAAATTGTTTCAAGGAGAATTATCAAGAAAAGGTTAATCGTTTCAGAAAGTTTTGGTCCTAAATAAAATAGTTCTTAACAGATACGCTACAATTTTCCACCCCCACATTATAAACATTCTCTAATATCAAAATTAATTTAATCACAACATTATAAGTATGTCTACAAAAGAGTACCCTTCTGTAACCTTAGAAATAGACAATTCTGTTATCTTTAGTTTATAATTCTAAACATTTAATAAACAATATGATTAAACTTTTAAATATGAAATCTGATGTAAAGTAGTGTATTATTCTTTAATTTATTTTAAGACATCGTATTTTGACCCATATGATGGGCTTAAACCTATTTAAATTTAATAAGATATACACAGTAATTCTAAACTTTGAAATATGATTTTTTTTTTTTATTTAGCGCATTATTAGTGAGTTACTTAAGGGCATAGGATGTGACTCATAACCACCCAAACACCTACAAATACAAAAAATGTAATCAAGACTGGACAAAAATATCAAACTCAACTATAAAGTTTAATATTGATCAGTTCAATACTCTTTCAAAGAAAGATGAGAGCATACCATAAAAACGTTTAAAAAAATATTAAAAAGCAAACGTTTCGAGATCTATTGGCAGTCTCTCCCAACGCATAAAGAAGAACCAGAAGAATATCGTTAAAAAGGAAATGTCAACCAATCAAAGACTAGGCTTATTGGACCACGTCAAAGGGGGGAGAGGGAACAGGAAAAAAAAAGAAATAAATTACAGTAAGCCTATAAGAAGCCCATAATTTTCGACTGTTTCAATGAGAAGCCTGTGATTATATGGTTAATGAATTAAAATAAAAATTACTCCTTGAATTTAATGATCACTTTCATACCCTAAAATAACAGGATTTTGGAAATCAGCGTCATCACCAGTTTTTCAAACATGGATTGCAGTAAAATAATAGTTTATAAAGTTTAACAGCCCTCGCGTGCTCTTTAAGGCGGATTCCTAAAGGACGGCGAGATTCCCCAAGACAAAAACATTCATGATTACTACTGTTACAGATCACCCTGTATCTCAGAGATGATACGTAAAATAGAGAAATAATTAATGCAATCGAAAGCCTACACCCATAAAGATAGGTGATGAAAACTAAAATTTAGCTATGGAATGCTGGGCCCGGAAATCCCACGGCTAAAACCAGATAAATATAACTCCAAAGGAGAAGTAAAGAAAAGATAAACAACTCAGGTATATCAAACAACAAAATGTATTTGAAATGAGCTTAATATAATACAATCACACACAACAAATCAGGAATAATGCAATAGAAATTACATATCAATAAAAAAAAAATATATACAATAATAACACACACTGCTTTGTTCATAAATTCGGCAATTCCAACAGATTACAAATCAAATCGAAATTATTCAAGTTGGTAATTATCAAATAGTAATTCACAATAATCTTATCAATGCAATTTAACAAAAGTATAAACTTAAGACATATTCTCACAAATAGTTTGAGTCACTTTATAAGCAGAGTCTGATCGAAAATTGTTTATGAAACAGACTTTCTGACCATAGAGTATGTCTGAAGAGTTCACTCCCGGACTTAATTTCGCCAAAGAAAATATACTCACAGTTCGACGCTCTGTCCTGTTTACATTGTCACAAAATATAGGATAGCTCCGACAAAAATTCACTGTTCATGTCAAAGTATCCAGGTAAACACAAATGGCACACAACACATTCTTTTGCACTACACGAACGTTTCTTAATAACGATGGCTGCTCACTACAACTGAACTATCCTGGTAGTATACGGCCTTTCTTAATACCTCACAGATATCCAATAAGCCGACTTCATATCAAGAAGCACATATCTCAAAAGTATCCAGAGATATATGCACCACAGGATGAGATATAAGTCTTGCCATTAACCGTGTATAGGTAGAAAAGAAGAACAAAGCTGTTTTTCTCCTAACAGCTTCTCCGCCCTTCCAAGACGGAAGAAAAATACGTGTGTCTCGTCCGGCTACATCGTGAGAAGTGACTCTGAAGTTTCAAGAATGCATCTCATAGGGATGGTGACGTAAACAACGTTTTACCAATGGCCCTTCAAGAAATAAGGAGTGTCTTGAAACTCCAAATGACATCACTATAATCCCCGTATAGAAACAAAATGGCCGCACCTTTTCACAGCACAAAATTTGTTCCAAATAAAAGCAAAATTACATATAATAATCTTTATCATCATTTATAAATAACAATTACAAAGGTTACATAAGGTGGTAGGGTTCAGAAATAAATATAAAAATAATGATAAATAAAAAGTTTTAATGTGAAAAACCCGCCGTTTCACGATCAATTAGAAAACAGAAAGAAGAGATAAAAAAACATGGCGGATCCTGCGAAAAGAGATAAACAAGGCAAAGGTCACTTTGCCTTAACTAAGTGACATAATCACACAGAATTGCGACATAGAAAAGAGGAGAAGAAAAATAAAATAAGGAAAATTAAAAAGACCGTAACACTACACTTAATGCAGTAAAAACAATCATTATTTTCAAGAAATGAATTAAAATTACTTGGGATTAATGAACTGTCTTATGGTACGACTATTACGAGAGACGATCCCTATATTGTACGGTTTTAAAAGACATTTAAAATGAATAAAGAAACGCGGGAAATACGGGATACCAATATAAAAGGAAGGTTTGAACTTAGCAACAAACTGGAGACGATATTATATAACTCATTTCATGATCTTCTAATGATACGATTGACAAAAAATCACCCGGATACCCGTTGCTGTAAAAAAGCTTAAAAAAATTCATTTCTTTATCAAATAGATCTTGCTCAGAAGAGACATGAAAAGCGCGATGAGCCGCCATTCGGATAAAATTTCTTTTTTTGTCTAAGGGGAACCTGGGAATCAAAATGCAACATAATGCCCGCATACGAAAAACAGATGTAGCCAAACCGGAACCTCGTTTAATTTCAAAGCTATCCAAAAAGGCTAATCCACCTGGTCCTTCAGATTCAAGGGTGAAAGAATTTCCGGCTACCTTATTGAAGGCTATGTGAATATCATTAATGCTACGAGGGATAGTAATAAGAAACAAATCATTAACGTATCGTTTATAAAATAAAGGCTAAGGAATGTCAACAAAAACTTGGTTGCCGAAATCGTTGACCTACATCGACAATGTGATGATAGACCCATAAAGACCCCATTAGTTTCCCTAAACAATTCATTATCAAAATTAGCTATCAAGCACAGGCACAAAGCTAAAGGAAGGATTCGCACCTTGAGTTGTC
>JAFIDM010014012.1:11148526-11191468 GCA_023159025.1 Thereuonema tuberculata | reverse complement strand
TTATTCGCACGGGTCAACCTTTTATAAAAATGGAGAAGACGCCATCTATTGACAATGTGTTTAACTAACATGCACGATAGCTGTTGGATTTGTTTATTATTTCTCAAAGTTGTTTTTTTTTGTTGCGAAATATTCGCACGGGTCAACTAGTCAATTTGAAAGAATTGAGTATTAACCAAACAATACATAATACCAAGAACAACAGTACATCCCGAACGTTCGCTTTTTAATGCTTTTTTAAAAGTTTTTATCGGTGTATTCTCATTTTCTTTTGTTTCAATAATTCTCCACGCACTTTAATCATTTATTTTCTCAATACTCCTTCTTGCTAAGAATATGGCCCTGATTGTGAAGTTTTTATAAACTGTATTCCTGTAAACACCAAACTTTATAAGGAATGGTCAATAACAACTCTAAAATTTTATTTTCTTAAGTGCACTTTTCTTATTTATGTTTCAATGTTTTTTACCCCTACGCAAAGTGGCTCTTTATTGTGGACTAATCTATTCAGATTTCCATCATAACACTAAGCCTTTAATTATGAAGTGTAATGGAGATCGTTAATTATTTTTTGAGTTATCGTGCTCAAAAAATTATCAATACCAGATATCCTTACACACACACACACACACACACACACACAGTGGAAAAATGGAGTGAATTTCAGTTAAAATCAAAACATGGATTTAAGTACAATTAATGTCCTATGACAGTTACTTTCAGGACTCCTTTTTTATATATAAGTACTTAAAATTAATTTTTTATTTGGATGTCACTTTCATGTTTACTATATTTTCCGTTACTATTGTATAAAGAAATTAAAAAAAAAGTTATCGTACTAGATATCAAATATGATATTGTGGATTCATATTTTAGCTGCTACAGCAATTTCCAAAAATACACAGGCCCTTCTTATCAACGAGTAAGGGAACCGCAGTTTTGTCTAAACTCATGTTTCTCAATAATAACCTCTTCAGTGAATCATTGGCAACAAATATAAGAAATAAAACAATATAAAAAAATAAAAAATGGAGAGAAGAAATTTTTCTTTTAAGAAATGGAAATATCTCATTAGCTTGCAAAACCCTATCAAAATACATTAATGTACTAATAATTAAATTACTTTAATTATTAAAGCATTAAACAATTGTAGAATTATTTTCCCAAAAAAAAGTTCGCACCCAGATTTCAAGAATTGCTCTCCTTGAGAAAGATTTTGAAATTATAGAAAACGTTTACGTAATTAAAGAGTTTTTGAGCAATTGTTAGTAATTTTATTAGTCAAGCAATATTATTTTTCTTCTAACTGCTTACTTACTAGTTACATGTAAGAAATAAAAAAAAAAATTCAACATTGGAAATGACATTTTTAAATCCTGTTATCTGTTTGATTTTATGATTTCAAAATGAGCGTTTATTTTTTAATTTCAAAAGTATTCTAGAATTTTGTAGATTGGTTCTAGACATCTTCCGTCTGTCCCCTTAAAAGACATAATGAGCAGTTCCAGAGGAAAGAGGGTGTCCATTTCATCTAGTTAAACAGTCTTTGCATAAGCATTCTTGCTATAAATATTTAAGAATGGTAATAATTAATAAGAGGTAAATTATACAGGAGGTAAATTGCCATCACGAAAAACTGCAGGGATTTGTATTTTATGGATTCATTGGGTAATGGATTTCAACAACTTCATTAATTTCAGTCACTTCTGTCTGAAGGAACTAAGAATCTTTTAAGTTGACAAATTATTACTTAAAACTAAAAAACAAACTGGAACCATTTATTAGCATTTAAACATTTAGGGCATTATTCTGTTTTTTTATTTCTATTTTATCAGAATATGAAGGAATCTTAAACAACTTGAGGTTTTTTGTGTAATGTTGCAATCTGTTGTTAAGGTTTTGTTCGTCTCATTTGAATGTTAAATTCTAGGAATTAATGAAGTGACGGCAATTTTTAATTCATATAACTGTTTATTTCATCGTTAATTTTAAAAGATGATCAGAAGATACATAAATAAATATATTGTTGGACAATAGTATTATTGATATGGGGCCGTTGAATTTTTGGTCATTTTAGATTCCCCCCCCCCCTTGCAAGCAAAAATAGGCACAAGCCTACCCCCCCCCCCCCTTTGTGCTTACCTAAGATTTGCTGAATCATTAACAGTAAATACCACTGAAATATTGAAATACACATGAAACACTGAGGGGAAAAAATGTTTGTCTGTCTTAGGTAAGCATTGCTGTGATCCCCCTCCCTTCCCCTTTGTCAGCAAAAATAGGCAAAGCTTGAAACCCCTCCCCTCTTTGAATGCTTACTTAATACTTGAACAGGCCCTATGCAACAGCTGAAGTTCATTAATCGTTATTAACTTCTAATTCTATGAAAAATAATTTAAAAATTAAAAATCTATTTGAAAGGAAAGTATTCGCTTCAAAATATATTTGACATAATACAAAACTATTTTTTTTTCAAATAAGCATTATATGAAGTGTATACAGTGAAGCCTCCTTTATACGAATATTAGGGGGAACCAAAAATTATTCACATAAGTGAATATTTCATATAAGTGAATTACATATAGGACTATGGGGTTTCGCCGGGAATGAGAAATTCTTCGTATAACTGAATGTTTCGAATAAGTGAGACTTCACTGTAATTCAATTACTTTTCAGAATAATACATCACCTCAATCTTTGGTTTTTATTTTCCAACTTCTTTCTTGAATATTGCATCTTTATTTTACTTATTCACTCTTTTTTTATAATGTTTTATGAATGGAGTTTTTTTTTCTTTGAGGTATTAATCAATAGATTAATGCAAAATGTACGGGAAAAAATGCTTCCTGCAGAACTTAAATAAAGCGATTCATTAAAGCCTAATTTCGTTAGCAATCTATTTCGGTCATTTATTTCAATTACATTGAAATTCCCAATTGTCATCTATTGAAATTCTCTAATGAATTCCTTGTTTTAGGGTTCCATGAAAAATGATTATCGAATCGGCTTTGATGTAGTTGCTCTTATTTTAGCATTGATATATTCTTCATTAACAAATTCAGATAAAGATAAATACGCATGAAGTACGAATTTTCATATACTGGTATAGTAAGATCCATTAATGGTAAGAAAAGAAAATAATAACCTCTATGTATGGAATTTGTGTGATTCCTATGCTATAGAAAGAATAGTATATTTCGGAGACTTGAGAACAAATTGTTGTTGAATTCAGCAAGTGATTACATATGATAACATTATCAACTATGAAAATAAGTTTTTTAAGATAAGTAATTTTTAGCTATTACAATTTTTGCTTGTAATGACATCATTGATAATGAATTTTACTCCTATTCTTAATTTTAGTTGATTTTGTAGAAAAATCAATTGGAAACTTCCTTGTCTCAAACTTAAACCTACCTTTAAAACTTCAGTTTTCTAAGAAGTATAGTTTTTAAGTTGCGAGGATCCATGGTCGGACTTGCATACTTCGACTTAAATTGAATTTAAAAGCTTTCTCGTTCTAAGTTCTCTGTCTTTGTAATATCCCTTTTTCAAATTAATACTAGCTAACATTACCTATTGTAGCTTATTGTATCCAAAAAGGTATAGTATATAGAAATATCACTTTAAACTTTATTTTAATTTAATTGATTTACGGCCAAATGCACCAAACTTCAATTAACTTTGACGGCTGCATTGTGGACGTACCTAAAATTAGTGGTGGGTGCTGTTCCAGAAAAATTTTAGCCTTTGTTTTAAAATTGTGTCTAAGGAAACAAACATGTATAAAAAGAAATTTATCAAGTTTTTTCTTTTTATACATGTTTGTTTTCTTTCACACAATTTTAAAACAAAGGCTAAAATTTTTCTGGAGCAGCACCCCCACTAATTTTAGCTACGTCCACAAAGCAGCCATCAAAGTTAATTGAAGTTTGGTGCACTTGGCCATCAATCTATTTGTTAGGTTTTCTTTAATTAACAAACCTATTACCTAGATTTCTTAAAGGCATATATATATAAAATACGTAGTAGAACCTCGTTTCTCCGGACTAAAGGAGGCCGGAAGTGGTCCGCACTAACGAAAATCCGGATAATCCGGAAACAATGGGAAAAATGCAAATAACAGTATATTTGTCTATAATCTACCATTTATTTTTATAATAATAAATTTTAAATCACTTTTAAAATCACAATACATTATTAATAAATTAATATACAGCAAGTTTTCATACAAACTTCGAATACATTATTTTATAATAAAATAGTTGGTAAGTTTTTGCTGTGCTAGTTTCGTTTGCCTTTTACGGGTAGCGATGTCACGCAGATAAAATAATCTATTTTGAATGCTTTGTACGGCATAACGAATCGGTTATTTTTATTTTTTAACTGAATAACATTACAAAAATATATATTTTGTTTTTGCAAAATTTGGTCCGGATTATCCGGAAATCCGGGCTAACGAGGACCAAACAAACGAGGTTGTACTGTATGTATGTATATACATATAGATATTGTTCAGAATGTATGTATTTACATGTATAGACCTGTACATACTTTCTGAAATATCTACGTCTCTTTTTGCACTGCCCTTGTATCCATCTAAAATTTCTTGTAACTTAGGCATAATCATTTTCTTGAATTATATCATTATGAGAGCTAACTTCAAACGTTAATTGCGTCTTTTTATTTTTTTTTCCAGCTACTGGAGCCAATTGGGAGGAATGGTGGACATACGACGGTATATCAGGTAAGAGTAATTCTCCTGTTTATCCTGTTTTATTAGGTGTTGGTATTATAGTAACTTCTAGTTTTCCAGGAAAGACTGTATTCTTTCTTTTTACAGTAATTATCCATACAACATTATTTACATGATACAAAGTCCCAAACTTATTTTCCTATAGTTTAAATAGAATGTGAAAAATCAAGTTTAGCGTCAACGAAAGGCAAATACAAATTCTTCCCCTGTATTATTGTTATTTTCAGCGTAAGGAAGGTTCTCGACATAATCTTAATTTTTAGTTTATTTAAGTAACCATTCCTTATATTTTTCAAGATTTAAAAAACTGAAATTGGAAAGATTTAAGTTGACACTTTTGACTAGTCTTAATAATTTTAAAACAATCCTTCCAAAGAATAGCCAATAACTAAACATCGCTAACATTAATCTTAATCTTATATATATCAAATTTGCAAAGTGAATAACCGTATTACAAACATTTTTCTTATGATATTAAGGAGTTTATTAAGGAATATTGAAATAAGGATTTCGGTTACAGAAGGAATATAGCTATCACAGTATTTGTGAACTAAATATATTTCAAAAATATTTAAGTAATGTTGTGAAAATTTTGATTACATCTCTGTATGAAATTAGTATTGAAATCAAATTCAATAGTATTAGTATTTTTAATTCGGAATTAAATTTGATAAAATAGGTTTTTTTTTTGTGATAAATCTTTAATTGACACTTCGAATTTTATTTTGGTTTTGAACAACCAAAATACATATGTAATATTAATTTCACACTTTCTTCTTTTACATCAGGTGTTAACATAATGTAAACCTAAATTACGTTATTCAATTTGATCTAATCGATTTTGAAAATCCTTGATTTCATTTGTTAATAATCAAGGTTAATCATTTTATATAATTGGATTAAAATATGTATTTAACTATTAAAGCTGACATTTAGTTCTCTAGTGTTTTTAATATTCAACATTATTGGTTTATTTCTGAGAACTTTAGCTGCCAAAATAAATTGAAGAATATATGTATTGAAGTAATCATGTAATAAGTGGAGAATATGCAAATACATCGTAATCCTTTCTCGAGATTCGTTTTTCAACAGGGTAATGTTTATTGTAATTGATATGAAAACTGTTGAAAAATAAAATGTAATCAGTTGAAAATATTATTCGCTAAAAAGATGACATTTGTTAGTTAGAGATCATTAATCGTATCGATGATAAAGACTACTTCATCATACACTTACCAGGATGTAGGATGCTGTAACCATCTGAAGAACTCTAATTGGTGCCTGATGCGAAATAGTGTTGACTGCTCTCTTTTCCTTTCGATTGATATTAGGGACATGTAATACTCATCAGTATTTTGTACAAAAAAACATTATTCTTCACAATCCCTAAAGGTGGTCTTGCAGTGTTAGCTATCGTTTTGTTTAATATAATTAACTAGCCGGATACCGTCGCTCCGCTACGGAACCCTTGCATGTATAGCAGTAAAAAAACAAAGCTTTATTTATTTAGCAAATTAATGTAGAGATCGTCGCAGAATATACGACTTCCAGCCCGTTGTGGCGTCTCCAGATAACTCAGATATATTGCGGGTTGGCGCCACACACCAAAAATTTAAAGTGAAAAAAATCACATTTTTGCATGTATCTTGCAAACGCAGAAACATTTGTGAATGACTGATATATCGTTCGATAGAACTTTCAAATAAGCTTACCAACATTTCCTCAATACAATGTTTTCTTCCAACTTTTCGTTTAAATTGAGAAAAAGTCAAAATTTGACGCTTTAAAAGGCGACATCTTTGAAATCAAAAAAGTTTTTCGAGAGATTTTTGTAGAATTTTGTTTGTCTTAAAAATATTTACATTTTATTCATTTGCATGACCAATCTATCTCTTGTAGTTTGGTCACAAAATTGGAAAAACTTAGTCTTATGACAGAATGATAGACAGAATAACGCTTTTATAATACAATTAGTTTCTTAAAAAAATATCATATTATATTTTTTTTTTAAAGTTTGCTTTATAGTAACTTACTTTTGAGTCATTCTAGAGAATGAGGGTTTATGTATAAGAAACTAATGGGAAATGCTCTAAAAGTATCATTTAATAAATTGGTTTTCCTTTCTAAATTAGTTTTTAGTTTCTGATCTAAACCAAATTTATTTCTCATCGAAGACCAATAGTAATATTTAGTAATCTTTAAAACTTTTTTCTTATTTTTTTTAATGTAAAATTAAGTTTTATTTGTTTATCTACGGAAGTTGAAAAAAAAATAGAAAAAAAGTTAATGTCTAATTAGCAGATAAAAAAATAAATAAATAAAATAATTTCGGATTCTTTTTAAAAAAAAATTGTTGCCCGTTTATTTCGAATTTTATTTGCTTGGTCGTTTATTACCTTCTTTACCTTTTTTATCTCTTTTCAATTATAAAAAAGTGACTTTTAACGCTTGTTTCTAGATCTTTTCCCATGAAATCACATCCCCAGCCTGAAACGAAGAAGAGAATGTCTCGTGTCCTTTTTTTTTTCAGTCAGAAAAATCCCTTTCCGTTTGGCCGTTGTATTATTCGTCTCATTAGTCCAGCCACTTTCTTTGCCAGTGCATCAACCTGATTTACAAGCCACTGATCTGGTGGTCAGACTGCAACTTGTAAAAGAGGCGCAATTAGTTGCCAAGATTTGTGGATGCAATAGGGGGCTCAGGTCTCGCGACAGGAAAAAGGCATGTGCTACACCCAGACTACAAATTGGATCTTTCCCGGGGCACTAAATTCTTCCGCCTTTTCTGTTTATTCTTTCTCCTTTTTTCCCTTTCCTTTCCTCCTGCTCGTACATCTTTCCCTAACGTCCCCTTCGAGCAATGTTTCGATCTATTCTACCAGCTTTTCCGAATTACAGTGGATTGAAAGTTTTGTGGAGTCCCTAATGAATTTTGTACGTAACTCCTTTTGATAGCCGATTGCTTTTCATTATTTGTTTAATGAAAAGCAATTAAATCATATTTAATGACAGTCCGATTCCACGATAGAATTTATTTGTTTAGGCCGAATCATAGTTAGAAAATTCACTAAATTGATGACATCATTATTACCTCATGCGGAGAAAGCTAAATTGTAAAATAAATGCATTAAAAAATAAAGAAATAAAGGAATAGTGAAAGGTTAAATTGAAATGTCGTAATAATTCTTTTCTCGCCACAATGGAAGGTTGCTGGAATTATCTCAGTTAGATAACGAATAAAAAGAAAATTAAATATTAGAATGAGTTCAAAATTTAATTTGGTAAGGCATTACAATTCGTAAATTTACTGGATTATCTGAAGCTATCATGAATGTTTAACTCTAGTTAATGTTAAGATTTAGTTAAAAATATAGTTCCATTTCATTTAATAAAAATCAGAAAAGATTTAAAGCAGATTCTAATTTTGTACTAAAATGAAATAAAAGGAAGATTCATTTATGCTGAGTGGATTTACTTAAGAAATTAAATCAGCACAAATATTTTAGAAGGACCCACGGTTTTTTTTTTTGGTTGAAGTTCTTACATTTCCCCGCTTATTTATTTCGTATCCATGCACACACAGAGCATTAACATTTACAAGGAACATTGAATGGAGCCAAATGTCTATGTTAAACTGTTTCGGGTCAATCGTATTCCTTCCGTTTTAAAGTTCTATACACATTGGTAATTTGTTACTAGCCCAAAATTGTTAGTAAATATGATTCACAACTACTACAATAATACATACAAAATTAAAGTACACTAAAATTAAGAAACCAGGTAAGTTTTTATTACAGTTAGGGCAATTAATAAAACTTCTGAATTATTAACAGCACGTTATGTTTGACTAATAGAAGATAACAACTAAACGCAAATTTCAGTTCAAAAGTAAACATTTCAATAAGAATTTAAAAATTTGAAAATTTTACGTGTTTGGCTAACCTTGGGTTAGGAGGAAGGAGCCTGTGCATACTTAAAAACAGCATTATTAAAGGTTACAATAAAATTGACCGCTTTCTCATGTTACGAACGTGTATCATCAGGTCTTGACTTTCTACAGCAAACATTTCACTAAACTTTCAAGATAAAATGTTTTCCCACTGATTTTTAATCTACAACTTGATATTAGAAAAACAAAAAGATAAAGTTATCGAATTTTAACGGTATGGTATTTACTGATATTGAAGAGCGCAGGTTGTCTTACATAGTGTTTTTAAATTAAATATAAAATGATGAAAATATCCTATTTCAATAGTTAAGCTAACGGATATTAGCTTATTTGGCACGTAATTAAGAGCATTTGGAATTTATTTCGTTTTCGAAAAACGCATTTGGATATGACGAATGTTCTTGACAACAAAACAGAGAAAACCATTTTTTTACCGTCTATATCTGAAAAATATGGAAGGCACGCCTCAATTTTAACAACTACATCATCTATGTCTGTTATATCGACATATTTTTATGAGTCATTAGGGTAGATGTTTCTTAATTAATAAGATAATATCAAAAAACTCTGTTGTCAAAAATAATTAACAAAAATTACTTTTTGTTTTTCATGAGTGGCGAACACTATTTGAAGGCGATTCTTTTTTTAATTGCTATTTGGACATAAAAATATTTTTTTTTTTCATTCATAGTTTTCTTTTGAAAACGAAGAACTTTAAACAATTTGCAGATCATCAGACAGTTGATGAAATAATCGCCACTTGATTTCTAGGACAAAGATGACGATTAGAGCTAAGTTTAATTATCTGTTAAATGAACAGTAGTTCTTTATTTTGTCATTGCTTCAACGTTTTCTGATTTTGCAGCTGCATGTACCGGTATTACGAGCAGACAGATAGAAGCTGTCAAATATTTCAAGGAAGTAACCGTTAAGGAATATTGATCGAAAAATCAGCGAAGCATTCGGGATCTTTTGGATTCTATTTTGCTAAATAAAATTTTAACCAAATTAATGAAAAAAAAATCATTTTATTTTGAATATTTGTACAGTGCAACTTGGATAAATCGAACGTCTTTAATTCGAAATCGTGGTTAATTCGAAGATTTCTCTTGGTCCATTGAATTTCTTATTAAATCAATGTTAAAAAATCGTGGATAATTCGAAGTTCAACTTCCTTAATTCGAAGTTCTTATAAAAAATTTCGAATCATAACGACTTTTCGGCATTTCATCGTTAAGAAATTCGACACGTGACAACTGAAATCCCCTTCGACACGTGACACTTCAGACGCCATTCGAGCTTCCTGCTGTCAGTGTCACCATGTCTTTCAGTAAACCACGCATATATAAGAATTTAACGTTCGCTGAAATGGTCATCGTCATTCGCGAGGTGGAAAAGGGTGTGAAGAAGAAATACCAAATCGCCAACGAGTACGGGATAGCGTGAATTTTGTCGGTACATTGAAGGACAAACCAACGTAAGTGAAGCTGTTTTCCGTTCACTAAACATGCTTGATGATTTTGCTAACCTTAAGCGACTGAATTCTACAAAACAATCAGACATTGCACAATTTTTTGAAAAACTATAATTTTCTGTATTGAATGCAATATGTACTGTAGCTTATGTAATGTAAATCTTATTTTGTTTACATAAATATAGTGTTTAAGTCTTTCATACCATGATCTTTCTGAATAAATATTTACTTATTGATAGAATAATCTTTTCAAGCATTCAGTGGACCTGAAATTAAAGTTAAAAGATGTTACTTGTTTAATTCGAAATCTTGGATAATTCGAAGTTTTGTAGTGGTCCTTTCAGCTTCGAATTATCCAAGTTGCACTGTATATTCATTTTATTCACTATTTCAAATGAATCAAAGAGGAATTTTAGGTGATTCTCATTCTTTTTAAAAAATTCCAAGCTTTAAACATTTTCCATGTCAAAAACAGGGCGGAATTGAAAGAATATAAGTTCAGGTTGCTTTCACGCCTTAGTCTATCATCGACGGGAATCTCGGACAGCTGTTTCGTCCATAGTAGAACTCATCAGCCGGATTTACCCTCAATGATAACCCGAAAAAGGCGCGAAAGCTTATGGATTCCTCTCCCGCTCCCGGTAGTGAAACCCCACAAAAGCAACCGACAATAATAAATTAATAAATTAATGAAAGCAAACGGAATATGAATTCTTTCAATTCCCCTTTTTCATTATTACATTCTTGCACATTAAACTGTCCTATTTTTACATTTCAGATTTAGAGGTTTTAATTTGTAAATAGCAGAAATAAAACAAAATATCACGACATTTCATGAAAACTTGCTGATTAAAAATAATAAAAACAACATAACTAATGTAATTATGCTTTAATAAACAATTAAAAAAGTTTTAAATTTCGAGTTGTAAAGCTTTTTTTTTTCTTTGAATTTTTACGAATTTTATTTTCGTGAAACGATAAAGCAAAATCAGAAAAATAATTCACCAAAGTTAAGCAGTTTTTATTATTATTTTTTTTTAGCTAAAATATTAGGCCTAGATGAATCTGCAATTTAAAACTTGAGCAAAAATCTTTTTCCTTTTGAAACTTCTCTGAAATTGTAGTATTCTTACATGATAGAAATCTAGCAAAAATCCTTTTTAATTATTCCAAGAATTTCGAGCTTTTTTTTTTGTCTGTCTTTTATTATACTCTATTTTGAACTAATTCTCTAAATTCATTGCGTTTGAAGTTTAATTATGCTTTCTTTTTCCTTTTCTCTGTAATATTCCGAGACGGTTATAGTAAAAAAAAAATGTAGGAAAGAGAAATCGTGGCCATTTTTTTCGAAAGAGCTTCAAAGAGCTTTTCTTCTCAAGTGAGAAAAGGAATATTGCATTATCACACTTGAATTGCTACTTACTTATTTCTGCATTTCTGGAGCATGTGGAATGCATTAGTGAAATATTTGGATATTGCTTACATGTTTTTGAAACTTTATCTGAACTTGAACTAAGCAACATTTTAAAAGCTAAGTTTCTGTCTTAATTTTTAGAATACACTGAGTCACGAGCCATTATTATAAAAGCTTCCATTAAAGACAGAGTATTAAGTCAAAACAAATCTTTATCTTATGAGGTTGGTTTTCATGTTGTATATGAAAAACTTTCTTAAATTATTTCTTAACAAACAATGGTAACTGAAGTATAAAAGCCACAATAACAAAATAGGCTAAGCTTCAAAAATCAATATCCGCAATCAGATTTAATATCATACAATCGATGGTATTAAAGTAAGAAATAAGATGATTTCTGCTGTTGTTTGTATCTAATATAAAAAGACTATACTTTTTATAATAGCTAGAATCAGCAACTTTTGTAAGGTATACTGCTTGATGCCGAAGAATATCAAAAAGAGAACTTGGACGCAGATATAAGATATAAGAAAGGAAATGTTCCTTCTCTAATTTAAAAAAAATGTTCAAAAAGTTTCGTAACTTTAAAACTTCCTTGCTGTAGACAAAATATTGAATTTTCTGAATCAATGCCGGAATCTAGTGTAAAAATAGCAAAGTATTATATAAATTTATAACGTGAAATTTTGTGCTTTATTCTGTAATAGGAAATAAAATGCTGTAAACACTTTAACATTGAGAACCAAATTGTCTAGAAACTTATTGGGAAAAAAACGGCATTTATCAATGAATTAAGTCCTCTACCCCCCCCCCCCCCACGAATGAGAACTTGTATTTTAAAATTAAATTAACTCTCAAAAGTTAGATTTTTTTTGTTTCGTAATTTTTACAGTTAAGATCTAAACTTCACGAGTTTACATAAGGAAAGCTGAAATTAACGCTAATTTCTCTGACTGAACAGCCTTTCCAATTTGTGTTGTGTTGTAATAACTTTTTAATCGGGTCTTCTTTCAACTTGGCATAGTTTATTCATATTTATGGATAACAGAGCCAGATAACTTTTGTATTTGAAATTTTTTCTGCGAAAAAGTTGGGCTTGGAAGATAAAAAAAAAAAAAAAAATGCCCCTAGAAAAGCGTTAGAAGCCTAAGAATTCTTGTTAATCTTTTAGTAATCCACTAATACTTGCGAGTGTCTTCAATGACTAAAATTCATTTGATTTAGAAACTTAAGAAAATAATGCGGTTTTAATTGATTTCCATAAAAATTCAAGGTATTAATCGGTAATGTTACAATTTACAAATACGAAATGACTTTTTCCTTTATTTTCACTACTTTAAAAAAAAAAACTCAGTAAGCAAAATTGCGTTTTTAAAAATATATTCTTCCTGGAACTTTAGATACTCAATATTTTTTTTTTTAAAGTGCATTATCTATAAGTAAAATTTTCATAATTTAAACTTGTAAATATACTTCAAAGTTTGTTTAAAATATATTCTTAGAAATTAAATACATTGAAAACCACTGAATAATCTGGGGTTTTCTTTTTTGCGTTTAAGAAACTGTCTAGTGCACGCCCCAGGACAACAACCTCGTCTTTTGAAGCGCAGAACTTTCTAAAAAGCCGCCATGCCAAAAGTTCATTTTCATTCCTTCTTCTATTCTCATCATCTTCTGCCGTCTTTTATAACACACTGTTTCTAATCGGTCGATGAAGCTTGGCGCTCCTTTCACTCTTCTTGACTACTTAGACTTGTTCTTAAATTATTAATGCTCCCAACGTTCTAGACCCGAGGAAACTTTTCCACTTTTTCCCGCTTTCTTCCCATCGTACTTTTCTTTTTCTTCTTGTATTCTTTTTTTTTTTGTCTGGCTCTTCTTATACCGTCCGTAGAGTAAGAGAGCGGAAAAATGCAAATAAACTGATGTTGCAAACGGAGTTCTCGAGAATACGTAACGACATCAAAACTGACCGTTCATGTAGTTTTGGGAAGTTCCGTTTCTGACAGCTTATATTCACTATTAAATAGGTTGATAACTTTAAATGTGGCAATGCCGTCATTTTCGGGTGACAATAGACAACTAAAAATTTAAAAGTGTTTCAGAAAGTTCTTGTCATAGAATGTGGCAACTAACATTTGCAGTCCAGCCCTGCTACCATGGTATGTGCTGGAGTACAGCGGTCCTACAGCATTACTAAACACAATATTAAAGTATGGTAGACTATGAATTACAGAGTGATAATCAGTAGTTCTAACATTCATAGATAAGCAGCAATTGCAATTGTAATAGAGCACTTATAAACCCACTCAGTAGCATTAATATTAATAATAATCGGGAAAATAAAAAAGTTCAGGACGGATATAAATGATTGCAGTGCAATATACGATATTATTTTAAAGCGATAAACAAAAGTAAACGAATAAGATAATACTTTAAATAAAATACTTCTTTAAAACAAGCCTTAGAAAAGGATTTGCTGAAAATAGGAAACCCAACCTCAACAATTTGAAGAGGCCGCCTTCATTAAAGCTTCGGAGAAAGGATTTTAATTAAAGATCAGTGTTCATAGCTTTAAAACTATTTAAACAGCTATACTAGAGAAATTAAAATATTTATATAGTTAAGTAATTTAAAAGCTAAAAAAATTTCCTATTTCCTTTTAACTGTAGATTCGTTGCCAAACCATGAATATGTGAAAAATCAAACTTTGAATGGTTATTTTATGTTATGCTTAAAAAATTAAGAATAAATTCCTGAAGACAATTGTAGCTAGTTTCTAAAAAGTTGGTAATTTTTAATTTTCTTTATTTTTAAAGTTGCGGAAATAGTGGAAAGTAATTTAGCAATTGTAAAAAATTAATCAGCAAGTCCTTAGGGAATAAGGACTTTTATCTTTGGAAATTAAACCAAATCCTTAAGAAAGGAAACGAAAAAAGATTGGTAACCGTTGTACTTAGTTGGAAATCCCGAATACACATATATTATAGGGCTTATAAGAGATAATTCCAGAGACTAATATCTTAATTACCTAATACCTTATTTGAATGTAATCCTCTATATCGAACCATTTAGATCTTGAACGCCAAGATCGAGGCGGTCGATGTTGTAAAATAATATATAAGAATAGAATAGATATAGAATATAATGGAAGGACAGCTGCTATTAAAAAGTTTAGAAGCGAGTTCGTTTAAAAACTTACTGATTTAAGATTATAATATTAGCAAGCTAAATATATTGTGTAGAACCTAACAAAAATAATTACAATATTTTTTTAATAGTTTTAATTTTAATAAATATATGCTATTAACAAATGTCTGTAGTCATTAGACATGTCTATACTGTAGTAAAAATAAGCATAAAAGGTGAATTTGTACAGAATTATGGTGAACGTTATGTGGTGAATGTGGGTGGCAGGGAAGCCAAGCACTGCGACCAGAGTTATAACTATCTAATATTTTATTACTTAATATTACAAATAATACTATAGTAATTTGCAAAAAAGAAAGGTTTGCCATTACGTAGCGATCGATTTTGTCTGGAACAAACGTCACCAGTCATGACGTCATCAACTTGAACTACGAGCAGTCAGTCCAAGATGGCGTCGTTTTGTATTCGCATAAAAAAATAAAAAAATGACAACTAATAAAAACATTTTCAATAAAATAATCGTAAAAAACTATAAAATTATTAAAATAATAATAACAATAATATAAAAACATATTCGTAACTGTAGAAAATACAGAAACCAGAATGTTTTCGTAATGTTTATACGGTTCAGCTACGAATTTTGGCAATGTAAGGCTTTGTTATGTCCTGGAAATATCAATCCATAACCAAATTATGTCATCAAAAGCTATTCTTTCATGAACTGAACTGTAGTAATACAAATTTTATGGTTAGTAAATAATTTCATATTATTTTCTTTTAATTAATACAAAAAGCCACGTATTAATATTTTAATTTTATTAATATTTAAATAAATGATTTTTTTAACTTTCTAATAGTTACCTTATTAAGAATTGAATTGCAAAAATAGCTCATATAAGTAATTAAATTTCGTATAAAAGTTATAAAAATGAAAAAAAGAAACAACTTTAGTTTTTAAAATAATAATAAAAGTAGACCTATCCAAAAATAATAGAAAATAATTGCTTTCTATGCCATATGGAAATTGGCATTGATTTCAATTGTATTGATTCACTTCTATCAAATTATTTAGAAATAGGATTCTCAAAGCTCTCATTAGATTGGTTTGCAACTGTTTTGGATTTGTATCCTGCCCTTTAATTTACTTGAAGCTCGAGGTGGAAAGTGTACGGTTACGTATTCACATTGATTGGTTGAGTGATAGACAAATTAGGCTTTTAGTTCGTTATTAATTAATTGCTAATTAATTTATCAATATTTTATTTTATAACCTGCTATAAACTAAATAGGTATTATGACAACGAAATTTTCTAATGTGATTTTAGCGTTCAGTTAACACATTGAAAATGACCCCCAGTTCTAAATATAACTGATATTGTTGATTTACGATAGATATCGATATTTCAGCGAGATTAAAGGGATTTACTCCCTCGAAAGATATTTTAAAAATGTACGAGTAGAACATGTGTAGCGACTGGGTTTAAAGGTTCACGATTATTAAACCTTTATTATTATTATTACTGCATAGTTCTGTTTCGTTATGTTTTTCTCATTTTTCTATTAAAAGGATTTTTTTTAAAGTAAATTTGATTATTTTTACAGGAAATCCTGCTGCGCAATCGTATCAATTTACAATTACTGCTTTACTTCAGATTTCGTACAGTATGATAATATATAATCACGCAATTTGCTAAGTAAACAATTGCATGATTTTGGTATCATATATAATTAGTCATTATATATATTTACAGTTGTATAATTATGTATGATGATAGGTGATTATATGTTATTATGTTTGGACTTTTACATGAAAATTCCAAAGTAAAGAGGTTCATCATTAATTAACATATAAATGTTATTTGATTTCACACCAACGAATTGATTGATAGATGTATTTTTGAAATAAAATTATGATCGCAACATTAATCAGTTTAATCTTTATTCTGAATTACAACATTTTAAAAGCCATTCAAAGATAGAAGCAAACTTTAAATATAACAAATCAGTTTAAGGTTATTTATTAGAGAGCTTCGCTTGGGTGTCCATCTTTCTGCATGAAATTCTATAGATAGACGAACCTCGCCTAGAGAATTTTTGAAGCCAATGAGATCAGGTTCCTAGGCGGAGATGTTGTAAGAGTTAATTTGCTTGCTTAAAGATGACAGGGACGCAAGTTTTTCTGTTAGTGCACTGTTAGTTAACAACAAAGCTTAAATAGTGCAATTTATTATTACAGCGACTCATAGGAGAAAAATAATTAGTCTTTGATTAACAAACTTCGTCAATAGAATACAGAAATAGAGTATAAGGCTCTTCTGTTTTTATAATTCTGCACGTGCAGTAACAAACACAAATCATTATCAACAGCTCCCATGTATTTTTCTATACTTTAAAGGCGATTTTAAGGCTGTCATCAACTAGAGACCTATAGGCTTAAAGCTCGCTCTCTAGAAGATGCGTAGATTGTCCCAAACTTTGAATAAAGTTTTACCAATTGCAGAATGAATAGAAACTTACTTCAGTCTTCGTATTTTGATTTAAATACACGTATTTCAGAAGTTATTATGAATAACTTAATCATTAATTTAAATGATATTTGATAGAATATCTTTTTTGTAGAGAGGCCGATAGCCAAGTGGGAAGGCGAATCGGTTTTCTTTCCCGGGGTATAGGCGGGTGAGTGTTGGGCTGACCACCCGATCTCATCTCAGTCCTGGATCAATGAAACATTGGAGCTTTACCCTCCAACGCTCCCATGCATCATAGTGGACCGCACTGAATACACATATCTACCTATCACTTCTATATCTATCTGAAACTGATGGAATAATTTCTCTGAAACCTTTGAAAATAGAAATCATGTAGTGTTGAACTGTAGAACATGATTTAAGACCGTGCAACGTAAAAACAATTTTATTGAAATATTTCTATTTTATTCGTTCATTTAAGAATTGTTGGCAACTTTTGAGTAAGTGTTCGATATTATCTGAGTAATTGTATCAATGATAATGGTAGTAAATGGTAATCATTTCTATTTCTATCTCAAGAAGGGGCTTTGCGAAGACTCGTGAATGCAAGTTTTCAGCACCTAAAGATTTAATTTCTATAAAAATCAATTTGAAATCACTTTTCGTATTTATTTATTTACTGATTCAATTTCAGACAGTAACGTATTTTTTTTTCATTATAGAATATTAACGACAACCCTTTGCCTCTGCTTCTTTACTTATTCGTCAGATTTCGTACCAAAATCAGTTGAAATCTTCCGTTACTTAACATTTAACTTTCACATTACGTTACCTTCAAAACTTTTGTATTTTTTTTAGATACATAGTTTTGAGTTAACTTGATGAGAAACTGAAGAATGGAGGATAGAATTTAGAATTACCTTTGTAATTTTATTCTCTTCGATGCATAACTTAGAGAGCTCTACAAAGGTTTGAGCAAATCTACAAGTATATTTTGATAGAGAATCCTAATGGTCGCAAACTAAAGGAATAATAGAGAATTAGATAACTCTGACACAAGCTGCAGAAAAAAAGATATAAAAAAATCATAATCGATAGAAAAATTAAATATTAGAATTCTGAATTTAATATTTATTAGGGTTTGGCTCGAAAATGGCGAAGTGTCCAGTCCTGCCTCCACGGAACAACTTACCATATAGCGTGACATTTTTATGATTGATACCGCAGGAATAAAAAAAACCTCTCTTTTTCTTTCCTCTCAGATCACCTGAACTCTTGTTTTCTATTCCACAGAAGTAGTAAAGAACCAAAGAATTTTTTGAGTGGTAAACGATCTCCTTTTCATCACTCTACAAGGCATTTTTGAGAAAACAAACTTACGAAAAAAAAAGCTGAAGGAATGGGATTTTTGAATTCCAGCGAGTAGAAGGAGATCTTGTTGGAATGTCAAGTATGTCGGATCCTGAGTTGGGAAACCTATTGCAGTTATGACATATTCATTTCACAAAACTTGTTTCCGGAAAAAAACGAGAGAGAATATAATCTAATAAGAAATTTGAAGACAATATCCTTGTTTTTCTTAAGCCCTATTAATAACAAATAAAATTGTGAATTTTAGATTGAAACTAATTCCAATAAAAGGAAATGATATCTTAAATTTTAATAATTTTAATTGTTTTATTGTGTTTTGAATTGTTTTTATCAGCATAACATTGGCATATTAAACTTAGCAACTAAATTAAAATCTAAGGTCACAACATCTCCTAATAACCAAAATCATATATCATTCTACAATCGATATGTAGATGATCTGTTTCTCGTGGATGTTACAGGATGTGTAGATACGATTCAGCAATCATTTAACAGCGGTACTGATGATATCAAGTTCACGGTGGAACATGAAGACGAAAGGAAACGAGCCTTCATGATGTTATGATGAACAAAAAATGTACCCATTTTTTCGGATATCTACCCATGTTGGACTGATGATAAACTTTCGGTGCAATACACTTAATAGCACAAAGAAGAATATTTTTCAAATAATCAGGATTCTGTGTGAGGAAAAGGTTTTTGACCATGCAATCCGGAACATTATCAATATAGCCCTAACAACAATTATCCAATATTGTTTGTCAATCAGATCATCAAAGTATCTTTGGAAAAATTGTGTAATTCTAAGCGGCAGAGAAAAAATGCCAAAACTGTCACTGCACCTTAGGCACCGAGCATGTTTTCACGTTTGAAGAGAATATTTTAGATCACAAAACTATATTACAGGAAGTGAGACAGAAAAAAAATCACTTGAAAAGTGCCAAGTGATCTCAAGATAAACTGCTATATTTACATGCAAGAACAATGATGTTTGTATATTGAGGAATCCAGATGGGCCCTTGAAATTCGCATGGAAGAGGGCACGAGAGCAATAAAAGTGGACAACACGGCTTGTAACAGCGTTGCATATGTTACAGTACAGGTCACACATTGGAAACTGATAAACCATTTATTTTTGGAACAGAAACGGACGATCAGATAAGAAAATGTAGAGTTCTTCCTACTTTTATTATAAACACCTTATATGATAGGTTATGTATTGAACATGCAACACAATGTAATTTACGTAGTGTAACATAATAATTAACAATTTTCCGTTTCAAAATTCGTTTGCACTTTCTTGGAGAAGGGTAGATCCCTTTCTGAACAATAGACGACCCTGGTCCTTATTGGTCAGGTTTTATATTTACATTTATTAGAATATTTTTTTTTTTTTGATTCAGCGGTGTGCTTTTACCTTGGAATTAAGTTGACTTGTCCATTCTAATGTTGATTGGCCCAATTTCTCATAAATAGTGATAACTAAGATTCTTCAGCCAGACGCTGATAAAGGCTCCTGGAAGGGACTTGAAGTAGTTCCTCAAATTTTAATAATTTTCAGTGCTAGTGTGTTTTGATGTCATTTTCTTAAGTTTTAAGTTATGTGATTAACATTGAACAGGATTTGTCTTAGATTCTGTATAGTATAAAAAAAATAATTTTTTCATGAGTTATAGTTTGACAACTGGAAAGAAAAATCGAATTAAAGCACAGAAAGTGTTAATGCAGATTTTTGAATAGAATCTTTGAAATCGTAATTTGAAACTAAGTGTAAAATATATTTAGTACTAGCTATGGTAATCGCCGTTAACCAAGAATGTTTTTTCCCTATAGCCACATTACTAAAAGAACGTTTGGAATTTTTTTTGCAAATTGTGTAGGAGAAACTTCTCCTACTTCACCAAGGTATTGTCAGTCCCGTCTTCACTGTTCGAGCACGCGATTGCAACGCATGCGTTATTAAAAATTACAAAAATTTTCCGAACTTTTCAAAAGTACAAGGAGGCAAAAATTCTTTCACTTACCTTTCAATCCCACCCACATCGTCTCGAGGTTATCTTGGATAAAACGATGTGTCAGGAAAGTTTGTTCAACGTATGATTCGTTTAAGCCAAAATTTAATTTTTTTAATAAAAGATTGTCGCAATTGGGATGTTTTTTCAGTTAAATTTACCAAAGAACTGTAACTGCTGATATTAATAAAAACAATTTATATTTAATTAAAATTTAATTGTTCGATCTTGCTGACAAAAAAAAAAATCAATTTTAGTTGAAAGTAAATTCATAATTCTTTTAATAATAAAAAATTTTATAAGCTTTTTAAAGTTTTCAGTGTTTAACACAGATTTTGTGATTGGAGCCTGTTTCTGATAAGTGAAATTTTATGAAAAAGAAAACTTTGTAGCTGAAATTCCAGTTTTCAAATACTCGCATAATAAGATCTAAAGACTAGAACCAGTACATATTTTAGAGTAAATTTTAAATATTTCTTTTAATTTGAGTTTGTTTATTTTGATAACTCATTTTCGGTGAATCCTAAAGATTTAACTCATTTAACTCGTTTCTGAGTCCTATGGGTCCAATTTTTTTAAAATCAACAGAGAGATTACAAAGTTTTATGTATATAAATATTTTTTTTTTTTAGTTACTGCTATATTTGTACATTGAAGACAACATATTTTAGCTGTAGCGTCTTATCGATAATGTGTATGACTACCAAAATCAACATAGATTCTTAGAACAATCTATTACTTTTTCAGTTATTTCTATATCCATATTTCTGCTGAAAATTACATCCTATAACTGTTTTTTTTGTTCTAATTCTGTTTCTGTTCTCCCATGCAAATTAAAGTGTGTTATAACATTAGACGAAATTACAAATGTTACAGACGAAATTACAGATGTTAAAGACTTTGCTAGAGTTAAAAAATATACTTTTATGATAATGTCTTTATTCAGGCTTAAAAGTCCGTCTGAAGTTTCTACAGACAATTATGAGACATTAATACATGTTTGATCATCGTTGACCTAACAAAAAGAAAGCATACGTTAGCGCGATTGTTGGCCATCTAACAGAAATCTACTGAAATCCCTGACTGTATAATTTAAGTACCTTGATTATGATTCAGATAATTCTTCCGGTGAAGTTACTTTATTTGCAATAACAGGATTTTTATTACCAATTTTTGGAGATATCGCATATTACAGACTTCAGCAAGACAGTGTGCATTTAACAGATACAGAAACTTTTCCTTTTTTTTTTTTTTTTTTTATCGATCGACGATTTTTTGAAATGCTCGCCTTAAGATTGAACTGTCAAAAGTCGTTTGTTTTTAACGTCCATTGGTTGAACCTTCATTGAAGATTTTATGGCAAAAGTGTTACTCCTGTAGCGCTCCATAAAACCCATTCTTCCACTAGTTTCCAGCTTGGCTGAATCCCGCTGCGCTCCAATCAATAAGCCCCTGCTGCTGAATATTCATTCCAATGTAACCATCAAGACAGAGGCTCCACTGCCGACTAGCTTTGGGTGGGTTAATTTCACTTTGTACGTGATTACGGCAAATGCCGTTCTGATCACGTATTAATACACCTCCTGACAATTCCCGCTGATGCCAAGTTACAGGCGGAAATATTATGCATTACACTCTTGTGGCCGACTGCTCAACTCGGTTAAGATTACAAAAGGAGAAAGTGGCTTTGTTCAACACAGTTGGTTTACGAACCCTGTTTGTTTAACAGCGGAGATAAATCTCCGAAATGCAGATTGTGCCGATTAATGTGGCTCGAAAGCGACAAGGTTACATTTACTTTAAAATTAAACGCTTAATTACAGATAACGGCATAAATTAACAGTATGACTTTTTATTAAAAGTCATTAAGTTAATATGGCACATCATTTATTATTAACGGTATAGTTATATTAAACTAGCAGCAAAGCCTGTCGGACGACAGGCATAAAAAAATCTGAAAAATCATTTTATTATCAACTATCGAATAAAAAGTAAATGTAATCTAAATACTGCGCTAACTTCTGAACGAAGCTTCTACGACAAAAATGGTTTTGAGTTTCAAAATCAGCATAAAAAACTGAGTAAGTATGCCAAATTTCATTAAAATCGGTGCAGTGGTAACAAAATTATGTCGAGTTACGGACAGACAGACAGACAACGAACTTAGCCAATTATATAAGTTGATTTAAAAACAACCTACCAACATACGAGTTTATAAATGTAATTTATGTATTATATAACAGGAAACAGAAACGCACATAACTAAACAAAAATTCACTGAGCTCATTTTTGTTTAGTTATGTGCGTTTCTTTTTTCTGTTATGTAACAATCTTGTACGCACATTAAATTTCATTTCATTTCCACTAAGTGCGATCCCGATCCGGAGGTACGCGGTCGATGGATCTCTAGTGGCACACAACGGCGAACCCTTAGAGGAAGCCATAGACGAACTAAGGAAAGGTACTGGGGTGGTTTCCCGTTGCTTGCCCCAGGACGCCATTAAGGAATGATGTCAGATCCGACGAGAAAGTGAAGAAGAGGCTGACAAACACAGGAAAGGAAATTGAAATAGCCGAACCACCGCCCGGGAATCGAACCCAGGTGCCGACACAACGGCCGCACGGCAGACCGCCACCCAGACCGCTTGGCCAAGCCGGTGAATTAGCTCAGTGAATTTTTGATTAGTTATGTGCGTTTTTGTTTTCTTTTATGTAATAATCTTGTACGCACGTTAAATTTAATTTCATTTAATAGCTTCAATGTTTATTCACATTTTTTCTTGCCTGTCATTAAATCTATGATAACAGTCTTGTTAAAAAAATCAGTGGATAAAAGTATAGAATTATAATTATTTAATGACAATAAAAAGCAAATATACTAATTTTTATTAATTTTATTAATATTATTGCTAAAATTAGGAATACATTGTTTTAAGGATAAGGGGTAATTGACAATGTCGCCAGAATAGTGAGATCGAAAGAGAAACGATATATTTTGGCTGGGGTACTATCCCGTTAGGTTTTTCCTTTCAGGTTGAAAAAAAAAAAATGATCCCGAAGTAACTGATCGTATATATCTTTAGGAGAAAAAAAACCCTCAAAATTTGTTGAATTACTTTTTATCTATTTAAAGATTACATCTGCAGCCTTTATTGGATCTTTAAAATCATAATTTTTCTTTTACAAATTAAATTTGGATGGGATTGCATACATTAAACCTACTGAGTTTTATGTAAAAATGTTAAGTTTACGATAGGCCTACAATCAAATTCACATAATTAAACATACTCTCTTCACTCTGTGAAATATTAAGAAAATTCAATTAAATTAAAAAGAAATTACGAAATTTAAATGACATTATTTTTTTTTCATTGCTAAGAAAGTTCTCGTAATTTAAAAATAAAAATGCTTTTAATGAAATTGTGAGGGTTTTTATCGTTTATATTTAGAAGGTTTGAATGAATATTGATAAGATCAATTGCAGCCTGTTTAAAGGAAACATTTTTCCACTTTATGTTAATTCTTATGTTAGTTTAGTTAAAATTTCAAAATAAGTTGAAATTTATGAACTTAAAAATCTTAAGGCAAAATTCGATAAATATATTATGTAACATTTATTGACCTAAACATATTAATAAATATATTACAAATAAGATTTGCATTAAAACAGGGTATTTCGAAAGCTTTTTGACGAATTTGATGGCGATATCATTTTGTAAAGTTCTCGAAACTTCGTGTTTCATTATGATTTCGTATTGCTTGGGAAGCGGCTGACAGAGGTCTTCGAATAATTCACACGAGCCCATGTGCTAGATATATTTACGAGCCTCAATTTCTTGTGTTATCATCATAAATATTATCATCATTTATCATCATAAATATTATCACATTCATTATCATCATCTAATGAAAACATGTGTAAAAAGAAAAATAAACAAAACTAAAATAAGTACAATACCAAATACTGATTAATATGGTAAAAGCACTTTGCTGTATTATTATTATCTAGTAATGTTACTTTTACTGTTATGTATGTTTAAATATCTACTATAGAATTCGTACCCCAGTATTTTGGTATATGTGTTACTAAATATATTTGTATTATTTGTTTGTGTACATGTATATTTGTATACGTGTTTGCTAAATTTTCAATTTGTTTTACTAAATATCCAGGCTATCGGATATGTAGTAGTTGATTTTAAAATTCCCTGAAAGGCTCAGTATTCGTTTTCTTTTCTATTCTCCCTATATCTTCTGCTTAAAAAGTATTTTACAGATTAAAAAGTTGTAATCTCTACAGCTGTAGAGATTAAGTAATAAATAACATACCTATAGAACATGGAAGTCATTGGCTTCCAAGGACTCTGGTCCAGCAGAAAGTGAAGGTCTTTGATTCCTATAAAGAAACTATTTTACAGATGATGTGAATCCCTATAATCCGTTTGGAGAAGAACTTGGGAAAATAGCTTCTATACATCTAGCGATTGAACTAGCTAATTGGCATGTAGATCAGTAAAATAGCGCACCAATACAGGATTATATATATTAAAGAGTATTTGAATGATTTCAAAAGACCAGTTTACAATTACTTCTATGTCTTCCAATTGCTAATAATATTGTCAATTGATATCGAACATTTTGTTATTTTCCGAAATGTTAAATTCTATAATTAAAAAAAAAAGGGGAAGAAACATCTATGAAATGCACAAATTCGTTAGAATTGTTTGCTTTTAACGTATTGAGCCATCATCAATAGCAATCTGGGACAGCTGTTTCGTCCTTATTAGGACTCATCAGCCAGATTTAGCTTTGATGATGGAGCTCGGAATGCGTCGGTACCTATGATCCCGTCTCCCGCTCTCGGAAGTGGAACCCGGTTGAAAGCAAACAACTAATGAAAAAACGCTGTAACCGGTACAGGAAAATTACCTCGGCCCGCTTTGCGCTGACCTTGAAAGGCATTTAATAAAGGCATTAGACCTAACGGCATAAGATCTAAAGGCATAAGACCTAAATTCTATAATTGAGGTACTTTTATTTGAAAGTGATTGTTTTTCAAGCAATAATTAAAATTAAATGTTAAAAAATTAACATTTTTACTATCAAACATTCTATACAAATTTAACAGTGTTTTAGTGACCCATTTGTTTGACCTGTCCGACCGACGGTTTCTGTCCTTTCCTAACAACTCCCGAACGGGAGGTCAGATCGGCAAACGGACTTCACCATTTTGTTCAGAGACCCCGATTTAACGTAGGAATGGGGTATTTTCAGAATCCAATGCCCCCCCCCCCCAATGTTCGAAATATTTGGTATTGTTTTCATTGGATTTTCAGTATTAGCTTAAATGTTAGAAATGCAACCATCTCATTTCAGCTGTAAGATGTAGCTTGATGGTTAAGGTGTCGAGTCATATACTGAAGGTTGTCGGGTCGAATCCGTATATATACTTTTTTTTCCCTCATAAGTCCATTGCACAGGGATCCGAAAATCGGATGGTCGGATCCACGAATCGACCGTATTCTCTTTCACATGGCCACGAAACGTCGCCTATACGAATTTGAATGTTATCTGTCGTATAGACGACGTCGGAGAAAGTTTCGACCGTCCGATTTTCGAATCCATGTGCAATGGGCTTTAATCTTTTTGTCTGACTGTCCGCGTGAGTTTTCTTTTTTTCTTATGTTCCTATTTTTTTTCTTTACGTTATTGTACTTTCTTTATTATTATTATTTATTATTATTATATTATATAGCATATGACACAGTACAAAGACAACATCTTTGACTGGATTAATTGAGCAATTCAAGTCTCACCCAGAGACCTAAGAATTGTCCAAGTATCTTCGCCAAGTATCTTTACTATTATTATTATTATTAATATTAATATGGTTCGCCCTTAAATTTATGCTTTAGCACACAAAATTATATTCACTTGTTTTACTTGTTTCGTTTATTATTTGTAATTCAATATATAGAATAATAAACGATGTAAATCTATAGGCTATATGACTTGTACACACTCACACACACACATACATATAATTGTGGTAGAATTAGATGTCTACGCATACAGAACAACAGTAATAATACTAATAATATTGCCAATTAGAAAATAATCAAAATATTAAAGAAATCACAAACAAGTGCTTTGATAATATTAATAAATATTCGATTTGTTCTTTTTTTACTTTTGTTTATTTTTCTCTTGCCTAATGAATGTGATAATGGTTATTAGTACTGATGATCAAGATAACACAAGAAAGGAGGCTCGTAAATATGTCTAGCACATGGGCTCGTGTGAATTATTGGAATACCCCTGTCAGTAGGGTTCGTAAAGGTTTTGTTTTGTTTTATTTTTGACGTATGTTTAATCTATAGAAAATTATACTTTGAGGTGAACTCAAGAAACAATTTTTTTTTTTTAAAAAAAAGGTGGAAATTGTAGTTTGAGATAATTCTCCGGAGTTTAAAATTTAGAACAGCTTTCCCAAAAAATATGAAATTATAATAAAACCTGAAGTTTCTACAACTGGACAAAACGATATTGCAAGAAATTCGTAAAACGACTTTCGAAAAGCCATGTGTTAATGCAGTTTTTATTTGTATTGTATTTATCTATATATAGATTTAAACAATATATATGTTAATCTTTATGTTAAACAATCTATTTATCGATTTATGCCTAAAAAATTTTAAGTTCATAAATTGCACTACTTTTGAAATTCCAACTAAACTACCGTAATAATTAGTGATATCTGTATCTACTTAAAATGTTACATATAATATTTTCTTTTTTCAATAAAAATAATAAAATAAATTCTTAAATATCCAAAATTAAAAAATTTCACTTCGTAAAAGTTTCCATTGTTAAATTACTGAGAAACAAAAATAACATACTTAATAATTTTTGGAATATAATTAGTATCTAACTCATATATTTTAATTTTCTATCAAATAACTTACCATGTGTTTGTATAGACGGTGTTGTTTGATTACTCAGCCAGTTATTAAAGAATGGTTTAAATCTGGCATTGGCCTAAAAATAATTTCGAAATTTTGTTACTTTGGATATAACGTTTCAGTGTATAGGGTAGTTCTCTTTTTTTTTGTTCTTATTGTGCAACAAAGTGTTTCCTACTATTCATATACGGTACTATTAAAGTACTGAATATACTATATCACAAAAGAATATTAGAGGCTCTATTCATCTTATTAGGTAGCTGTCGCTTTTCCTGACAGTAGGATGAAATATGAAGACATGAATTGAGTAATCTGTTATAAAGGAATTATTGATAAGGGAGATTATTTGCACGTGCTAGCTTTGTACCAATTGATTCGATTGGCTAAAAAAAATCGTTGAACATACATTCAAAAAGCACATTTGTTGCAGGATCGTTGCAGGATCTGATTTTAATGCTGAACTATCTTCTAAAATAGGCATCCGTTGTTTTAATAAATAAATACATTTTCGATGATGGTCAGCCCTAATGTTAAATGATTTTTCTTTTCTATTGATTTGAGTGCGATGTTAACATCATCAGTGGCCAACACTGAAATTGCTGTATTAATGCTGCTGGTTAAAAACCCTTTTCCCTTGTCTTATTCCCCTTCCCCTTTTTGTTTCGCTGTGATTTCGCCCAAGGCGTACGCGTGTCTAAGGACGAAATTCTCGCTCGCGTGTAATTCTTTTGCTTAACGAAGCCAATTTTATTCGCGAGATGAACTCCGTGGCACCAGGCTTTTGCCGTTTTCATTTTCTAGAGAAAATTAAGTCCAGCTAAGTGCGCAGAAGCTCCCGTAACAACGCTGCCGAGACGACGGAGCTCGCCAAGCGGCAGAGGACCATTGTTTCTCCGAAGGAAACGAAACTTCATCACCCGCTTCGACTTTGCGATTTGCCGGCTTGACTTTAAGAGACAGTCAGAGAAACATCTCTGAAACAGACTCGGGAACAATAATAAAACAAATTATGTCAGGAATAAAAAAAAATATTAAGCATATAATACCGTATTACAAATGATATTAAGTTTCGATATATCAGACCATTACCAAAAAAAAAAAAATATTGCTTTAATTTCATTTCAAAACCAAGCTGTTTTCTCCACTAAGAAAGAAATTACATTTGTTCTAAATTGAGGCTAAAATGTTATCATTAAAAGAAAAAAAAAGACCCGCTTTTTAAAATATATTTACTTTAAAAAAGACCGTAGTTGTTGTTCCTCGAAAAATTATCCATCATTAGCAGAAATATTGAGCCGTCTTTTACAACAAAAATACGAATCAAAATAATATGAAACTTTATAAAGAATATAGCGTTTGGAGAAGGTTTTCAGGATGAGCTGATTTTTAGAATATTATTGATTTTATTTCAATTACTACAGAGTCTACAGAGTATTTAATATCTGCTAATCTGTCTGCCTGAAGCAACGTAGTTCCTCTTATGAAATTTGATACACTTTTATACGAAGCAGTCCAGATCATATTTCTGTAGATCTTTTATATTCGTAAGTGGATAACAATAATTTAACAACAATAATTATTATAACAATAAAATGGATAATAATTTTTCACTTTTGTTAAAATTAATATATTACGGCTGAATAATAAAACAAATTATTCTCACGTTTCTATTTGTTTTATTATATAGACAATCTTTATTATACAAATTTCTTGTTGGATTTTATTTATGTATGCTATTTATCATAAATATAAAAGTACTATATAAATACAAGTATATTTATTAGCTGTCTTTTTATTTTTCTTGCAGTTGTGTAAATGTTAAATTATAAATGCTTAAAACAAAAGTTTAATGTTCTAATTTTCTATTTATCAATTCTTATACACTACAATATAAAATTTGTTGTTTTTAATTTTAGAAAGTAATGATTATTATTTTAAGGTTTTTCTTTTTTCTTCGAACGAGTTATGAGGGATTTCTGGGTGATATTTCTTTGCTGTCGCCGATAGACTTAAACCAATCCCTTCAATTTGTCATATTCTTTCACTTTTTTCTTTTCTTTTTCCTTTCCGAACAATTTTCTCTGCAGAGATGGATGAGAAGACGTTAGAGGATGAACACATTAGCACTAATCATGGGGTCATCACGATCTCGCGAGATCTCGTTGCTTCAAACGAGAACTCATTCATATCAATTCTTTGATTGGACTTGAACTGAAATTACAATATCATAAATATAGCTTTTTTTTAAAAATATCATTAGCTTTTTCAACAAAAGTCGAAAATGTGTAGTAAATAAATATAGTTTTTATGATTATTATTATTATTATTAGAAGTAATATTATTAATTGTAATAGTTGTAATAGTAATCGTAATAGTATTCATAACAAAAGAATTAAAAAAGTTGTTAAGGTGTCCTCAATATTTTGGTTTTATCGAAGTATAATCTCTGTTTCTAAAATCGAGATATTTCGTTGACATGACAACAAAGGTAATTTTATAGATTCAAGGCATTTTATTGAAATACATTTATAGTCAGTCATTTACAGTCACGGTTAAGGATAATAAGAAAATAAAAACAATAACAAAATTTGGAAAACAAATGCTTGGGTAGCCTAAACGCTCTCCATGCATTTGATCACAGAAAAAAATAATAATAAAACATAAAAAAAACAACCCTCTAACGATAAAATCAAATGGAAACTACTCATGTTAAAATGATAATGATTCAAGCTGAGACCCTGAGACAGCTAAGAGAGCCTAATAAGCTTGAAACAGCTGTCTCAGAGTCTCAGCTTGACTCAAAAGGCTTCGCAGTATCATCTTAACATGTATGTTGTCCTTTTAACTATTAGAGGTTTTTTTGTGCTTTGTTATTTTTGTTTCTTTGTGGTCAATGCCTTTGTGGCGAATGTTTCAAGAAATCTCTTAAAATAATTATTCGCTGCCAATGAACTGCTTTATTTCATTAATTTTTAGTTCGTGTTTTATTATTATACAACTGCTGGAAGTACTGTTCGTTTTCGTTTACGAGAGTCTTCAGCGCTTTTGCGCAAGTGTCAGGTCTTCTGCGATTTCTTCCAAATAGGGGCGAGGAAGATGGGATGTTTACTTTTTATAGTGTTAGTTTACTAGTAGCTGGGTTCTATTTGCGCTTTTCGGGAAAGAATTATGGAAAGAATAAATACTATTGCAAAAATAACAGATACTAAAAGAAAAACAGGAAAATGCCCATCTCAGCGTATCACCCCTTTGAGGGGTAGAATCGTCTGTGTTGTCGTGGTTCTCGCTTTTCGAAACGGACAGTAGATAATCAAATCAAGGCTTTGTTTTGCCAAAATTTAGGTTTGTACTTCCAATGTTAATTTAGATGCACAACATATCAGTAGCGTTTAACATATATAGTTGAAACATGAATAATAAGAAAAAGTTTCGTAGTACATATTCAATTGTCATTTAATTTTTATAGGATTTATCAGATGATTTAGCCTCTTGATGACGTATCAGAAATCAAGGTAGATTTCCGAATATAAAATAATATTAAGATAAAAGCCTATCAAATTAAAGATCTGTGAATTCAATTTTTTAATTCGAATTGAGTGAATCATTGAATCATCGTCAGATGGTAAACGTTTTTACAACATTGAATAACTCCTATAAGGAAACACGATAATTTTGTTTTGCTACTAAGTATAAAGTAAAATAAATAATATTAAATTAAATAAAACTTAATTTGTATTATTATTAAATTTATAAGAATAAAGTTAGAAGTTTTATTACATAATTGTCCAACTAAAAAGAATTGCAGGAACCATTCAAGCTTTGTTGACTTTATCTTACAGCGATCAAAGTTAACGGAGGTTTGGTGCACTCGGCCCTTATTGTAATATTCGAAGAAACATTTTCAATTTTGTGGCTTTAACATCTTTCGTAATGAGAAAGTTAAAAGGGGGTTTAACTAGCAAAAACTTCACGCTTCTATACAAAACATTTTGTGTCCGCATATCTTGCATATGTAAAGGACACTGATCAAAGAAATCTTTAAAAAAAAAACCCCGCAATTGTTTACAGAACAACTAAATTAAAGTGCTGATTAAAAAATATAAAATGTTCGTATTTACTTTTAATAATTTCATTATGTTTGTAATTTTTAAACATATAATGAAACTGTAATTAAAAGTTAAATAATTTACAGCCTTAAAAAAAAGGAAAATAGACAGTGACTTTTTACTTTTTTACTTTTTTTTTTAAAGATTCAAAAAGGATCAACTAACGTAAACAACTGCAATTTTTTTCTTATATTCAATATCCTATAATCCTACTTTTTTGCCCTCTGCACTTTTTTTCTCTCGAAATCAATTGCTTTACGACGGAATGATTTTTCTTTTTTTTTATTTTATTGTCAACATCATCTTTGAAAGGTATTTCATGTATTGCTTAGTCATCACTTCTGCCAATGCCATATCCGTTTCTTTGTTATTTCAGTTATTTTGCTTTGTTTTGTTTTTGTTTATTTTCCTTGATGAAACTTTTGAGAACGATTTTCTTTTTCTAAAAAGTCTTTATCAATGTTCTTTTCCGCTACTTTATATCTTTTCCGCCTTTTAGTTTGTCTCTTTTTCGTCTTAAGCATGCCTGTGGAATCGAAAAATTATAACTCCGACTCGAATCTGATTCCGTCCGACTCCGACTCCGATATTGAAGCCAATTTCATCAGAAGACTGTGTTTCTGAGCGTTGATGTGACATCATACGACAAGAAAATACTTGTCAAAAAGACAGCTAGATTTGCAGATTGAAACATCTAACATCTAAAACTCTTACTTTCTTATGAAAATATTTCCCACTAATCATTTTAAAACCAATAATGGATTTTCCACGCACTATGCTGTTATAGATTACTTTAAGGAAACTAACTGAAGCTGTCTATTACAGGATGTTAAAGCATATTGAAGCACTGTAACAGATTTTTTAATTAACACATTTGACAAAGGAATTGTATTCAAATGTCCGAAACATCATGTATTTTATTGCAGTGTATCATATTAATTTTTAATGCCAATAGTAGATATAAGTTTAACGTATGTAAAAATTCAGGACACCATATGACGTCATGATGACGTCTCCAGGCCAACATTCATCTCACGTGTATTTCTGAGTTGCCATTGGCCTACATGCTTCAAGACTTCCATTGGCTCTTTCCTTTTAATTTTAATCTTCACTTTCATTGGACTGTAGTAGTATTTTAAACGCATGTAATTTGATTTCTTATTCACTTGTGAAAGCCTGGTCACAAAGACGAAACCGGTCGTATTTTTTATGTATTTTTTAATATGTATAAATGTTTTTAACCTTTTACATTTGAATGTCGACGTCCACTTCCTTCCTTTTTTACTGCCAACTGATGAAAAAGTTTTTTGATGATTTCCTTTGTTATATTGTGAAGGGTAAACTAAGTAAGACAAATTTTCGTTTAGTTCAGGTACTTCAATATTTCATTGAATATTCCTTTTGAAAATTTAAATCTGACATTTATTATAGAATTTCCTTGCTTTTCTAAACCTGTTTTCCGTTCTTTAAGAGTTTATGTCTAGTTTATTCAATATTTATTTCTCTTCGACTGAAAACAAAAAAAAAAACAGAGGCAGGAGAAGGAGGAGGAATTTGCTGAATTGTCTAAATGTCACCGATGGCAAATATCCCAGGTTCCTATCGTTCCTTTGTCCCTTTCGAGTGGAACAGTGCAAACCGGAATTGCATGTGTTTTCCGAAATCCGGAACAGATCCGGCAGCTAAGAGGATATTACTTTGGAGTGTGTGTCTGTCAATAGTCAACGCATTGCACTCAATCGATTCCTTGGTTATTCTGCAAGGAATTCTCTTCCGTGCCTTACTGTAGACCTCAATTATAACTTAAGTTTTAGCAGCAACTGAAACTGAAATTTCTTTCAAAGGCAAATCAAACAACTTTGTAACTTACTTTTTCAAATAATTAGTTAATGAAAAACTAATCTTCTTCCTTAATGTATTTAACACAAAAAAACTCGCAAAAACTCCATGATTGTTTATGCTTGAATTCTGTTTTGTAAGTGTAGAAGAAAATCTTAGGGTTTTTCTCTACGCTTACTGTAATTTTTCCTGAACAAAACTTCTGCTAAAGGCGTTGAAATATTGATTATATTAAAGAAGTTTAGGATGAAGAAGGAGTTATTGCGAGTTTTTTGTGTTAACTAGTTACTTGTTTTTATTATTAACGTTTTTAACTTACTTTCCAATCTCACAAGACAAATACATACACATAATTCCGCCCAACAACGTGATGTAGAGTATTTGGAAATAAGATACACTTATCTATCAAGTATCTATTTGTGCATTCAAGCTACATTATTAAAAATAACAAGCTAAACAAGTTAAAATATAAAAAATATGGCCAGTTTAAGTATAGGTGAACATAAATTCTAAAATTTACAATAAAATAATTTTTTATTTTATACAGTTAATAATACTAAACTTTTGTATAATACTAAACTTTAACAGTATATTTGCATAAATAAATAAGCTAATGCTATTAAACTGTTCCTTTATATATTTATTTATGTACAATTATTTAAATTAATATATTTATGTATGTATGTATTTAGTTATAAAAATTCATTATAAACTGGTAAATCATCTTATAAAATAAATAACAGTTAACTTACATAACATTTTATAAAATAAATTTATAAAATGTTGTATTTTTTTTTTAATTTTCGATTTATAATTTGACCTAGCCATCAGTGAAAATTAACCGTATTAAATCTTTAGAGTTATTAATGAATAGATAATTATAATTTATTTGTTTATATAAGATTTTGCATCATTTCTTACAATTAATTTTAAAGCTGTTTTTAATTCTAAAGCTATATGATTTTAGAAGCGGAAAACTTATAAACCTCTGCTGTTGAATGATCCCTGGTCCTTCTGTATCCCGAACGATTCGGATAGTTAAGAAAAAAACGCAATGTTTTCGATATAGTTTTTTTTTAATGTGTTCGCCTGAAAGTTACTTACTCATATATCATCATATGCGATAAAAAGTTTCTCGTAAAAATTTCATACCTTTACTTTTACGGTGTAAAGCAAATACATTATGTTCATTTTAATCGTTCACATACAGTAAAGAGCGAAAATCGGTCGGTTGGATCCATGTTCAATGGGCGTTAGAGACCAAAATTATCATTTTGAAATGAAAAAAGGTAAGGTGAATGAGGGTGTTTTGAATATGTAAATTTTTGACTGAATCACCCTATTTTTAAATTGTGTACCAAAACACCCTCATTCACCTTACCTTTTTTCATTTCAATATGATAATTTTGGTCTCGCGCGCTCCCCTTAAGCCCATTGCACATGGATCCGACCGACCGATTTTCGGATCCATGTGCAATGGGCGTTACTCAGTTGTGTCTATTTCGTATCATAATTGTTGTTTTTTTTCTTTGCAGTTTATTGTACATCTTAATTTTTTTTCTAATTTAAGATGTAAAATGAAATTTAAAGTAAAATAAATTGTTAATTTCAATAATACAACAATTGTCAGATAACTTGGGGTTATTGCGTCAAACGACATTCAATAAAATTGTGCACAATTGTAGTAAGATACGGTAGGAACCGCAACTTTTTGCCTTTCCGAATTTTAGCGATAATTTTACACTTACACACACTTAAGTAGTAGAATGGAAGCTTACCAATAAAAGTATAAATAAGTATAATTGCTACTAACTGTTAGCTTATCCTGTTTAGTTGGTTCATAGTCTACAAGTATTAAATTTTGTGTTAAGTCTGCTGAATGTTCTAGATGTTCTAAGACCTTCTCAATTCGCTAACTACAAATAAACATTCATAAAAAATAATTTTAAGTTATTTAAAAAATTACAAAAATGAAAACAATAAGGTTCCCAACAGAACTATGAAAGCCCTACTAACTCAGCGAAACAGTGATTCTTTATGACCCTATAATCGAAACCCCTCAATGCAACTAAAAAAGAACTAATTCATTTTACTTATTTTTTTCCCAATGAAAACAAAATTATTGAAGAAATTCTAGAATTTATTTGGAAGTAAAAGATTAACTGAAGTAAAAACATGTGCCGCTTTTTTGTCAGCTTCTTGGGTCTGACTGAAAACAAGTTATAACAACATTCAGCTTCGAAAGATCCGAGAAAATGAAAAGTTAGTTTTCTGTAAATAATGGCGGGAAGTGGTTATCACTCGACACTTAATTGTAATTTACCAAGAACAGGAGTCAATCGATAGAATGAATGTATCGGTTTCTAATGGAAATGAAGCGTTGAGTTCAACAAAGGTTCACCGTCCTGGGAATCGTCAACTCGTGAGAAATTCACCCTTTTATCTTGTCGCTATCACACGCCATTGCAGCCAGTATCGGCTTTCAGAGTCTCGCCCTCATGTCGTAGGTCGTTTTGAAATACTTCGGAATTATCATAATTAAATTTTGTTCATTTTATCGCAGATGAATGGGGGTAAAGAAACCTCTTTCGGAGGACGAGACGATAGAGAAGTATTGAAGGAAGAATCCTGCTTCACAGATAGTAACGTAAGATATTTTTTTTCTAAGAAGTTAAATTGTATCTTTTGTTTTGTTAAAAAAAAAAATGATAAAAATGATCAATTTAATTCTAGAAAATTCGTTGTCACAACCGAGATATCGTCGTGAACAATGCAAATATTTTAATCTAAAATAAAACTACAAAATACCTACTTTTCTAGGTAAGTGAGCCCCATAAAATCACTAAATCAATATATGTGGGTGGGTTTTCTAACGAGTTTTGAATAACTTTGTGGATCTTCTTGAAACATGACATGCATATTAACAGACACGAGACAATATAATATTTTTATTTGAAATTCTTTCTTGTAAGCAATACTCATAGAAAAGCATTAGATCAGAAAAATCAGGTTTTCGTCAATTTCATAACTATGCATAAGAATACTTTCAATATTCCAGTAATTTGGCGCAGTTAAAATTTAATTAGATTTACGCAAGTTAATTAAGCAATTTGGATTCAGAAAACATAAAATTTGCACTGTTTGTATTTTATTTGATGATTTTTTAAAAAACGAAGAATTTTTGGTTTGTATTATTTTCACAATGTAAAAATAAAAATAGAAAAGATAGAAAAGCCTCACAGAATTTGAAGAAAACAAGACTTCAGATTCCTTCACTAACTTGTTGTTTAATAGCATAAAATTAGAATATTCAAATAAAAACTGAAAATTTCAAGAATTTTTTTTTTAATATAGATAGACCCGCATTGTTAAAGTCAACAATTTCATCTTCAAGTAAAGGATTTTATTCGGTTACTAATCAAAGAATCCTTGTAAATCAAAGAAGGGAGTCTGCATTGCGTTCGAAGAAGGGATAAGCACAGAAGAAAAAAAGAAACAACCAAGATAGATTCGACTACCGAATCCAGATCCTATTACAAACTTAAGTTGTTTTTATTATTATTATTATTATTATTTTGTAACAATATCATGAATTAAAAAAAATTCCTTCAGAAATTTTCTGTCAGGATGTTCTGGAAATTAATTTTAAACAATCTGATACAACCTCTACAGTATTATGATCAATATACTACGAACTTATAAACTGTAAATCCGTGAATATGAATATTTATCGGATGCTTAGCCTAACATCTGAAAATCACTAAATTTCGACGTCTTAAAAATAGTTCAGTGAACACAGTGATGATTATTCATTATATTTGATTTATACTTTTCTTCTATTCTACTATTTCACTATTATTCATTGATTTTTGATTTATACTTTTCTACTATTCTTTAACTGTAAAGTTAAAAAAAAAATGAGACTTCTAAAATGATGAACCAAAAACCTAAAACGAAAAGGAAAAGTTAATCTTAGAAAAGGAATCCAGAAATGAAAATTAACTTTGTGAAGGGATTTACTTTTTAAATGAAGAAAAATGTTTCACTTAAGTCGTTCCTTAATCCCCAAAATATTGGATTATTTAGTTTTCCGTAAATCTAAAGTGTCTTGACGTCTCCCGGCAAAGGCTTAACCATCGTAACGTGTAATTCCAACAAACACCATTGGACGAAGTTTAGAAAGACTTCCGTTTAGATATTCCAAGTACAGAAATAGGTTTTGCTAAATAAAATACTTAATTAGAAAAAAGCCCAAAGCAATCATAAGTAAAAGAGAACAAATATTTCATTGAAACACTTGCAGTATATCATTTTGTATTACGATATCAGTCATCACTTTTAAATTTTCATGATGTCAAGTGAAGTTTTAATGTTTAAAACTGTTGGAAATATTCTGATATGATATATGAACTAACGAGAAAACTACATTAATTACTTAAGAAAACTCCGGCAATATTTAAAATAAATAGCTGAAATTTGTTTCCAGATTAGTGTCACTAGGGGCACTACAAAACTAGCGACTTTACATCATCCTAGAAATCTAAATCCCTGATTCTGCCTTTAGCGTTCTCGTAACAATGGCACATGAGTAGATGGTTCGGATTTATTGCATCAAGAAGGAAACTATCTTATGCTATTGCTACAAGATATTGGAACAAAACACTCAAACAAGGTATCATCAACACAATAACAATAGACACAGCGAGATACTAAGTTGAGAAATGAACTATCAACCTCGTGTCTTTTAAAGTTCCTAAATTGATTGCTTGTGGCATAATGCTTCATTTCCTTCCAACTGCTGTCATTTCATGTCATTGTTGTCTTCTTAATTATTTCGCAGTAAACATAAGACAATATTCATTTTGAAACTAATTTGTTGTTTTATAATAAACAAAGGTCCACGGCTTAAGTACGTGCGCCTTGTAACGATGCAGGTGACGCCGTCACTGTTAATGTGAGCTTTGCATTTTAATGAGATTTGATCGAACACAGAAACATGCAGTTTTCTATAAATCCTTGTCTTTTTCTCATTAAATTAATTTAAGAATTTACTTCATTGAAATAAAAACAAGCTGATAATTTCAGATTACTGAAACTTTCAGTTTTTTAACGTAATATGATAGATTCTTTATGCCTGAAATTAAACAAAAATGATGTTGATTTTAATAAAGAAAGTAATACTTCATTAAAAACTTCGTAAGATGGTTTACAGGCTAGTTAAAAAAACACTATGGATAAAACAATCAAAAACAGCCAATAGATGATAATCACGAGGCTTTAATCATTACAGTCTGTTTTGAAAAATTGCCAAATAAATACCATTACACAATTATAATTATAATTTCATAAAAAACATTACTGTGTTTGACGAATTAAGAAATGATAACAAGAGCTTTAGAAGCCTGTTTTCTTAAGAAATTTTGCTATTTTATTTTTATTTTCTGAAGTCGTGAAAATAAAGTCGTGGTTTATTTTTAAATTCAGAAAAAGATAATTTCTTTTCATGGAAAAATTAATTACATAGTTAAGTAATTTTAATCGTATCATAGCACCCACACGTTAGTAAACTATTAAAAGGATTACTGCAATGTTAAGACACTTACAGAAATAAATTGTTACATCTCTTATGCTTTTCTATGGGAATTTGTATCATATTCATGCGCTAATTTGATTACAAAAGTAAATCCATAAATATACATTAAGTTTCAAGAAGGGCCGTTGTGCTGTCCCAACTAGGGATCTCCACAACACACATACAGAGACTGAGTGATTTAATACATATCTCACTTTTCTAGGGCAGTAACCTAAAAAGTACGGTATTGCCCGGCGTATAAAACGACCCCCCAATTTTTCCAATTAAAATTTAGAGTTTGGGATATACTCGCCATATAAGACTACCCCTCTTCCAACGCACACCAAATAAAAATTAAAAAAACATCAGATTTGATTTCAATTTGGTAATTTTAATTCAAATGCTTATGATATGCAGATACGTAGCAGGAAAAACTGTCACTTATAAACATCACGCTGTTTGTCATCAAACATGTAAACATAAAACAGTGCAAGTGAATTAAACTTTTCCTTTCAAAGCGATGTACCTTACCGGCGATTGGCTGTTGTTGTACACAATGCCTGCTTGGATTGGTCAGCTCTCCTGTCTCCAAGTATCTGTAGCTTTGTTTATTCTGGTGCATTATTTTAATGCTACATTTTTTTAGAATTTCACTATAATCATAGTATTTCTTAACTGTAGCCTTGTTTATTCTGTCCCCGCTCTATCTCTTGTTTCCATATCCCGGCCGTCCCCGACGCCTGCAGCTTGCTCCGCCCTTCACTTACACCTTCCCGGTGAGGCGCCCCCTCACCTCGTCATCGGGACCGCGTTAAGTCACTTCTTTCCACGAATCCTGGTGAGTGGATTTTCTTCTACCGTACTTGTACAGCGCCGTCCTTGCTGCTTTCATACGGTTGCCGCATACGACGGGGATGCGGCCGCGGCCGTTTTTGAGCTCCCCCACCATACGCGGCGACCGCTGATTCTCCAGTCCGGCTCGGAAGTTTCAGCACCCGGCGTATTAAAACGACCCCCGACTTTTGAGAAGATTTTCCTGGTTTAAAAAGTCGTCTTATACGCCGGACAATACGGTAATAAATTTACTGGCGCTTTGGTGAAGATATAAAATACTAGACGTGATAGAAGGATATATCATATATGAAAGTAAAACATTACATTTATTTATAGTTGAATAAATAAGTTATATTCTTATATATGCTGAAAGTTTAAATGAGAATAAAATAGAATAAATGAATGTGAAAATGAATCAACGATAGAATGAAGCAACATGCCTGCACACAATACCATAAGCTCTCAAGCGAAGAAAGAATTCATTGTTTACTTTTCTTTGACGAAAAGAGATTGATCCTAACAACCGACGGCTCGCTCTGATGCTTTGTTTCGAACAGACAGATTACAGCAGGGAAAATGTCGCCCCAACAATTAAAGAAGCAGTTACAAGAAATAGAGAAGGTGACTGGTTGTTATCAGGATCTCAGGACAAATGAACTGGGAGCATTTTTTGTTTCGGTAAGAAAATGTTTGCGGCCGAAGTTTACATTCCGATCAAAATCTACAGACTGTCTCAAAAGAAATCTGAGACAGTCTGTAAACAATTGATAGGCGTCTCATACTGCTTTTCGCTTTTGTCAAAGAATAGTGCTAATAAAAATTCAATGTTACTAGTTGCAACCCGTGAACTATTCACGGAAGTAAAACAAATACCACATTTTTGAAATACCTTGAAATTTTTCAAAAACACAAGATTGAAAAAAATGTTCTAAGCTCATTTTTTAAAAGGAATACAATGTATAAACCCTGCTGTATTCGCTCTATTTGCTTTTTCCCCTGCTGAGAAAGTCAAATTATCTTTTTTCTTTTTTTTTTTCGCCTTGCATGGGATTCGAACCGAGGACCTTCGTTCTCGCAGTCAGGAACTCTAACCACTGGACTACTGCTGGTCTTTTAAATATTCTCTCTCCGACTCTCTCCACTTTGATGACAAACAAACATCCGTTTTTTGCCTATTAATAGTATGATGGTGATCTAATATAAATAAAGCGTCAATGTCATTGTTAATAATAGTGTTAATAATAGAAATCTGTATTTTAACTTATCAACATTTCACTTGTTGACTCTGGCTAGCTTCAATGAATGGCGAGGGTTGGAATCAAAGTTTTCTCATTAGATATTTACCAGAATAAAAATTCACGACTATTGTATGAGTTGTACTAAAATTGGAAGAGTTCACATTGTGCTGGAAATTGCAGACGTTTACTTAGTTAATTGATGAGTTTATATCTCGATTGAGACAGTTTCTCAATACTGTTTTCGATGTATCTCTCTGACTTATTTATCTTTCTATCAAGTGATTTGGCAGTGGATTGAGTTTAATTGAGCAAGAGCAACAATGCTGTGATACTCCGTTTACGATTGTTGTTGGACGGAAAAGTTTCTGGAAGTTTCTTTCAGTGCAGTTGAAATCCATTAGTCGAAGCGGTCTTCTTAGGGCGCGTCTGTAATTGCAACATCGCGTAATCTACGAACCTTGATGCGTTTACCAAAGCCAACATGGAGATTACGAGTCAATATTCTCAGCGTGCCATTGCTTATCGGTATTTTGTTGTCACAGGAAGTACGTTAAACACAATGACGCATAAAGAGGCGTTTGTGCAAAATATCGTCGTGTATTACGCATATGACAAGTCTTTATTTTAAATCGGGCAAAGTTAAGATCTGAGGTGTATATAACTGAAGGAAAAGAACTTCTTAAAGAAACGATACACAACTAAATAACTCCGACATTTAAAGAAAATTTCATCCAAATGATGATTGGAAAAAAGAAAGCGACAACACCTACAGTGTGTTTGGGGTAGATTTTTGCACGTTTTGTACCAATGATGGAACAGATTTAACATGAGCAGAAGTTTAACTTTTTTGAAAATTTGAGATGGAAAAGCATTAATAAAATTTATTAGACGGAAAAACTAACTAATCGGATTGTTTAACTCCCTTATTCAGTAAACTTTTCAGAAGATTTTGAAATAATCTAATTCACGGTTCTGATTTGACTTGTAAGTTTTTTTAACCACAATTCATATGCACTGTGCCTTTTATTGCTTGTAAAGTGTGTCCACCAAGACTTGAGACTTAGCCACGCCTCTTCAAACGGAGAAGACATTTCACAATAGGGGTGAGGGCAAAAAGTTAAGAATTAGTGCTTGTAATTTCGTTAAAAACAGTTACGATCTTTCATTATTAAAAATTTAAATCATCACCTGCAATATTGTTGATTATTCTAACAATTTTATTTTGGTGTTTTGATTGACTATTATTATTATAAACAATATTCTATTATTTTAGTTTTGTTTTCATTTCCATTATATCAAAACTTGCATTGTAATTCATGCAGTTATTATTATTATTGTCAATCTAATTCTATTTTTAATCTTTTAGAACAAGTGCCAATGTTATTAATTTGGATATTTGTAAATGTTCTGAGGAACTTTACGGAATTCTTTTTAAACAAGTTTTGCTTTTTTTTTAACTGTCAGCAGTTAATTGTTAAATAAAACATTATTACCATGAAGTGTATATATTTATTACTTACATTAATTAATATAATTTATATATAATTACGATTTTTCATAATTTAAATAAATAAGAAACAGTATAAATATAACAGTTCTTAAATAGCAAGTCAGTTTTATATATCGTTACAGTTAAAATATAACATAGTTATTATTATAAGTAAGAAAAATAGATATATAATGTCGTATTTTATATCATCAATTCCTCTGTTATAACCAAGAAACAAAATCTGCATTTCCCCTGAAAATGGAAAACTATCACACTGACCCCTCAAATGACTTCTTGGACTCTTCGCCT
>JAFIDM010014012.1:11101504-11148516 GCA_023159025.1 Thereuonema tuberculata | reverse complement strand
GTCAAATCAATAATATCAGATCAGTTGCGAATATTGATATGGCAAAGAAAGAATGACGTTCAAGTTTAATGTTGTTCTATTGGATTTGTTTGATTTACAGCTACAACCGTTGATCCCACACTGTTGAAAACATTATTGCATGCAAAGTTGCTAGGCTGTAGTATTTGGAAATGGATGTATCCAATGCACCTCGTTATCACGAGAACTCGGGCGCAAGTCGAATCGTAAATAGGGCTGAGCTAAATTTAGCCCATTTTCCATGTTGCTGTTTGAAGGGTAATTTTCGAGAAATGTCAAAATATTTGGCTTAAACTTTATTTCCGCTTCGGAGAAAAGTCTAAAATTGGAAATCCATTAGCAATCGGTTAATGGAAAGTGAATGATGATATAATTTGTACAGAAAAGAAAAGGAAAACAAGAAAATTTTTGCAGAAAATTTTGGTTTATAATCTTTGCTATGCTAAAAATCGTAATAGCCTAGAAATTATAATTAAGATACAAATTTAGAATACAAATTCGTAAGACCACATTGTTCTATTTAGGAATTTAAATTAATTTTTACTTCAGGTTGTTGAAATTTACTATTTAACAATAAAAAAGAACAAAATAATTAAAAGCTCTATATAAAAGCCACTTAATTTACTTAACGATTTCAGTAAATTAAAAAAAAAGGTTAATACTTTTAAATTATACTACAGTCGGAATAATTTAACAGTAATAATCTTTTCTCTTTCTTTAGTGGAATTACTGAAGCAAAAACTTAAGAATAAGTAGTTTAATGAACTTAGTATCAATAAGGCAAACAAACAGGAAAAAAAAAAAAAAACGATAACTAAAAAACAGGGAAAATTAGTGAAAAGCATGATTTTTATTAAGTGAATTTCCTAACATAACTAATACTTGTGCAAAAATTGGCTTAGATCAGAACTAACATTTATAAATGTTAACTAACTAGCTATAAAATATGTAAACTATGTAAACTAACTATAAAATAATTTTATCGAAAAATAAATGATAGCTAATGATAACATTTATTCTTAATTCTCCCTTTTTTTTTATTTATTGCTTCATTTAATTTCAGAATGTGTGTGAAATGTTTCAGTACTCTGACACTGCTAAAGAGTTTGAACTTCTTAATTCGGCTGTTTTATTTTTTTTAGCGACCCATGTGGGAACTGTTGTGATAGCGATCAAAATCGGTAGCTATTGCGCTCGTCCGTGTCTGTCCTCCCCTAACAACTGCCGAACGGAAGGTCAGATCGACAAACGGATTTCATCATCGTCTTGAGAGGCCCAACAACGTAGAATAGGATATTTTTAGGGGCCAACGCTCTCCCATGCTCGAGATATTGGCGTTGTTTTCATCAGATTGCCGCTATTAGTTTTGATGTTAAGCTGGGCGAACACGCGGCAATTAGCGGCAATATTGTGGGACAATATTGCCCCTTTTTATTGCTGACAATCGTTGTCAGTTCAGATCACGCGCGAACATGTAGTTTTTCCGAAACGAATATTGTCCTGACAATTGATGGTTACGGCGCTTCTCACTAGGGAGAGCTAAAGAGAGAGCGTGTTTTCGTACAGAATTGCTATAGTATTAAACGCCGTCCCTCTTTAGAAATCAATTACGATTCTTTCAGTATCAATTGACAAAATGTTGTTGTTGGAATTATCTGTTTTGGGCCGACCCATTTTGCTGATTTTAAGCCTTGTTTCTCAAAGAAAATGGCCGGCGTGAGTGACTGAATTTCCGATGTTCAAAGTCCCGCCTCCTTCGAAGTCAGCATTGTCACGTGATTTCATCCGTTCACGTGATTCGCTCGCGAACAGGCAATATTTCTCGACAATATTGTCCCAACGAAATTGTTCCTTCTGTACCGACAATCGCCAATGGGCAATATGGGGCAATATTGTCCATTTTTATTGCTGCAAACGGTTGTCAGCAATGAAAAGGGGCAATATTGTCCCACAATATTGCCTGAAATTGCTACGTGTTCGCCCAGCATTAGAAATGTAACCAACTCATTTCAGTTGTCAGCTATAGTTTGAGAGGTAATGACACGGACTCGTATGCTGGAGGTTGTCGGTTCAATTCCGTTTAATTTTTTTTTTTTCTTTCTTTTCTCTCAATTTTTTTTCACAGTCCACGTGTTTTTCTTTTTCTTTTTTGTTTTTCTCGTTTTCCTAAGTTTTTTTATTGTTTCTTACGTTAATATACTTTATTTATCATTATTATTATTATTATTTTGGATCACCCTTATTTATATTCACTTGTTTTTTCTTTAAACTGAAAAGAGACAATTAAAAATATTTAAAAGAAAGAATTACAAAGGTAGTAAGTTTTTGAACAAATCATTTGATAGGAAGACATTAAGATTTTGAATATGTCAGAGAAGTTAAGAAACTTCTCTTCACTGCATTTTAAAAGGTTGAAATCTATTGTCAGATCACAAATTGCGAGATCCTTGATATCATTGACTATTTTCGGAAATTCATTCAGTTTTACCAGAATTTGAACATTAAACTTGTATTCTGTAACTCCTGAGCCACCAGTAATAAGATAGATAACCAGGATTCACCAAATAGGAGATACTCGAATTTTAAATCTTTAAGATAAAAATTTAAGATTCACTATTTTCAAGACCTGATCTTCAATAAACGAATAGATTAAGCACCGTCTCTTTGTCTGCTATTCCACATTGAACATCTGGGGACACGGCAGTGCCCCCGCCAAGACAAGCCGAAGGCAGGAAGCGTACCTTTTCTGGAAGTGTTTCGTCGTATTTTCGAACCCTCATAGCTTCGGCCTAGATAATACTAGAGAGCTCAAATTTTCAGGATATGATGCAGTTACCAGACTAATGAAATACGCTAAGTTTCATTTATTTAGCTTTTATACTTTGGATTTTATTAATACCTAAAATACGTCGATTCCGTCACTCACTGACTGACTGACTGACTGATTGACTGACTGACTCATGATCATCAAAACCTCTAGGGTACTTCCTGAAGTCCTAGAAATCTGAAATTTGGTATGCAGCTTAGGATTAGCACACAAACAACAAAAAAATTAAGAAATCCGTAACTTTCACATTCCAACCCCTCATAAAGGGGGGGTCTGGTTATGTATTATCGAACCCTCATAGCTTCGGCCTGGATAATACTAGAGAGCTCAAATTTTCAGGATAAGATGCAGTTACCATACTAATGAAATACGCTAAGTTTCATTTATCTAGCTTTTATATTTTGGATTTTATTAAGATCTGAAATACGTCGTACCCTCAATGCTTCGGCCTAAATAATACTGTGTAATAATATGATTTCTTCCAAAATGCAAACAGCTTGTATATACAAGTTGACCAATAGAAAAACAGAAAAGTAGGGTATTGAAAGAAAATCCATTTTCTAAATAATCTTAAAACTAAATTTAGTTGTAATAGATAATCCCACCCAAAACATTTCATGTAAAATAAGTTGCCAAGATTCACATGCTCATAACGCTTTCACTGTTAAAAAGTTATCGGATCTCATCCTACAAAAAGAAATGAAATCCCACCCAAAACACTTCGTGTAAAATAAGTTGCCAAGACTCACATGTCATAATGCTTTTACTGTTAAAAAGATATGAGATCTCATGTAGAGCCAAGCCCCTAACTCAACGAGGCCTAACTCTACAAGCCCTATATCTAAAAACCCTATATCTTGGTCAAAAAGTATGGCTTGGCCGTTTCATGGAATTATTTCATCTCACCCAAAACATTTCATGTAAAATACGTTGCCAAGATGCTCATAACGCTTTCACTGTTAAAAAGTTATCATATCTCATCTAGAGCCAAGCCCCTCACTCTACAAGGGGGCCTAACTCTAAAAACCCTACTATCTTGGTCAAAAAGTGTGCCTTGGCATACTCCATATCCTTTACATAACTCCATGGGATTGTCTGTGTGACAGCCACGAAACGGCCAAGGCATACTTTTTGACCAAGATATAGGGTTTTTAGAGTTGGGGCTTGTAGAGTTAGGCCTCGTTGAGTTAGGGGCTTGGCTCTACATGAGATCTCATATCTTTTTAACAGTGAAAGCATTATGACATGTGAGTCTTGGCAACTTATTTTACACGAAGTGTTTTGGGTGGGATTTAATATTCTAATATGAATAACTCTATTTTTGAAGTCTTTTTTTTTAAACTTTTTATATGATCCATGGGCAATAAAAAAATTAGGTGAAAAATCTTAAGCTTCTTTATTTAATTCTAATAAAAAAAATTTTATATTTAAATTCAAAATCAAAATTAGCCGACTTTTAAAAAAATGTCTGCAATTTTTGAGCATCAAAATTCAGTAATATTTTTCATAACTTCAGTATTTACATTAAATTTACATTTGCATTTTAATTCACGTAGGTGATCTCTGTTGTGAAATAGGCTAAATTTACTAAGTTCCACCAATGTTTTCAAATAAAAATTAGTATATTCCTAACTTTCCAAAAAAGAAATAATAAAATATCAATTTATTTAAAAAAAATTAATATACCTTATTAAATATTACTGTAATGATATTTTTAAAAAAGTATTCGAGTTTTTGAAGCATCATAAAATAACTTCCAGTGTTAGCAAAAGGTCCGCATTTGTGCTGTGTTACTTTCTCTGTACTTCGTTTTACGTGGAGATATTTCATTCTACGTTTTCCTTTTTATCTTTCTTTTATAGGGATCTTGTTTGTTGGCATTTTTTTATCATTTTACTTTGTTATTTATTTTTTACCATTAACCAATGCAATTTTCAAACCTTTTCTTTTGTTCTAAAATTGATTTTTGAAGGCGGTCGTTATTTCCTTTTTCCGTAATTTTATTTTCAATTGCTTTCAGACAAAAGAAAAACAATTTGTAAAATACGTTTGTAAGCCTTGAAGGCCTTTCCATCTGCACTAAACGCAAATAAGTGCGTTTCTCATCAATTGACTGTCTATTCCATCTATAACACGCACTTCTTTGTTGTGTTTCTTTTTCTTCTGTTGTAATAAGAATGAAGGTTTATTTTCCTGTGTTTTTTTTTCTTGCCCTGGTGGCCGTTCCGTCTATCGATTGAACCCACTCAATTCATTATTCATAGCTACGATACGATCAGGGCGCAACTGATAAATTCCTTAGCAACGCGTTATTTCTCTTGCGCAGGCGCAAAGACACTGTCTCATTAATCAGGGCGACATGCTAGGATCCATGTCAGCCCTCATTAACGAATTGCTCTCATTCGTCACTAATTTCGCACGATTCGTCTTAGCGATTTAGGTGATTAGCAACGACAACCCCCAAAGAAGCTGTGTATGGATGCTCTGAAGAAAGAAACGAAGAAGGTTTGACCTCAAAGACGATGAGAAAATTAATTACTCTGCACAAAAGTTGGTTTATTCTAATTGTAAGAGTTGTGAAACTTAGGATTATCAAATGCAGCATTTTAAGTGTACTGTAATCAATGATCTTTTAAGTGACTTTTTTTTCTAGCAAGTAAGAATGCAAACTCCACCTTGTTAAGTACAGTTAGGAACCATAGGTCGTACACAGAAATTATTTAGAATTCTAATGATTTATCTACACTACATCAAAGTGATCCATACATTCTTTTTTAGCAAAATATTGTCTAAAATTTTTTGGCAAATTCTCCTGTAGAACTTAGGTGAATTTCTGTTAGAATGTCACAGCCAGCGTTTAAATTCCCATCAGCATTAGAACCTGTTGTCATTTGTAAACCGAGACAAGAAAAAGCGTCCCAGATTGTTAAGTTGTCGAGTTTTCTTTCAATTCATTACGATGCATAATCACGAAAAAAAACATAAACTGTACGAATTTCGATAAGATGAGAATCTTAACTACTGCTGGCAGTTAGTTTCGAATGATGATATCTAAGATTGCACCACGGGATTGACACTTATTAAAAAGTTATAAAAACAAAAAGAATATTGAAAAGTTGATCCCAGAATAAATGGATTGATCATATTTTGTGAAAAATATAGAAGACTTACTAATTAATTTTGAGCAACTTTTATACTTTTGTTTAGCAATGGCATTTTAAAGTTTTTGAATGCCTTTCGAATTAATCATTCTAAGTTTAACTTTTCAAAGATCGCTTGAGTAATAATGTTATAGACATCATATTGTAATGGTGTTTGTGGGAGAGTCTTTTAGGAGCGATGAAACAACGAGTTAAGTTTTGGAACTGAATTAAAGTAATTTATTAAACAGAAACATGGATTTTTAAAGATTCTACAGAGTTGAATTTCATTTGGTAAGTAATTAAAACTATACATAGTAATTGGACAAGAACATAATGAATTTAAAGGATTTAACCAATTAAGCGGCTGCAATGGAAAAGAATTTAAAAATTAACAGAACATTAATTAGGAAATAGAAACGAATGATTTAAAATAAATAATGGTAAAGATTAAAATGAATAAAATACAGATAAATAATTTCTACAAAATGATATCTAAAAATTTTTACATAGACATTCTCATCATCAAAGAAACTAATGCGGGAATTAATATAAATTATTGTGGACTAATTAATGTTTGTACATTCTGCGTTGTTGAAGTTGTGGATCACGAAAAGAAAATTAATATGAGGGATGTAAACATTCTGTTTAAAATTATAAAAGTATCTCAAGGAGTAGAGTAAGAACCGATACCCTTTAGTGTCTTGAGAGACGTTTTTAAATGAAAACTACACACTAAAGTTTTAGAAGTGCTCGATAATGCTTAAGAGGTAGTTATTACATCACTATTATAATGAGATGCTACTATAAAAAAAAAAAAAAATGAGCTTTTCTGTAATACATAGCCGTGAAAATCATATTTCCATAGAATAGCATTCTATGGTTTAAGAAAAGGATGTCTTGTGCATTTGCATGATTCGCAAGATCCACTGAATACATAGTTGTGCTATCGTTTTGCTGCTTTTTGTCATTTACATGCAAATCAAAGGCCACATTTAAAAAAAATTACAGACAGGGCGAAATTACACTAATTACTTCAGCGAAAACATACAGTGAAACATTTGCACCAGCATCTATTATTTATTGTAGTATGGAAAAACAATCTTCATTTAGTTGTTTAAATCTGACTTTTATGTATATTCTTCTTTATTTATGATTTTCAATCAGTTATTGGATGACAGTCACCCAGTGTTCTCTATATTAGCTCTTGTCCAACGCAATTATTCTTTCTAATTTCCTGATTTTTTTCATCTTGATCTTTCTCCGCTTCTTTTATCTTTTAGCTTCTTAAAACTGTTGAGTTCTATTCACCCAGTAAGAATTCTTGTCCATCTTTCTTCTTCTTTATTGATAAGTATACAATTTATCTAAGTTTGCACATTCAATATCTGGGAAAAAATGTCAAATACCCATTATCGATTTGAAACATTTATTTATCTTTCTGTCTTTAAGCAACAGTGATGCATGTTGGAAATCGAGTAATAAGTTTAATATTGGCAGATATAATGATACACAATTTAATGATTTTGATCTAAGATAATTATAACTCAAAATTTATACACAAATTACGTTTGAAAAAACTTTTAAAATTTAAGCTTTTCAATATAAATATGTTTGGTTTAATAAACAATTTGGAATAAAAATCACTTTTAGAAATGACTTTTTATTCAATTTGATAACTTAGAAACTATTTAAGCAATTTTTTTAGATATATCTAATCAATTTTTGACTAAACTTAAAATAACTCAATAAATTAGATAGGTTATTTTGTAATGAATTTTTCTTTTCCTTTAATCTTGGCTGAATTACGGAGGTGTATATCCCATTCCACTTTCTTATTGTTAACTTCTTATTAGTTCTTAGAATTTTGTTGAATGAAAGTAAAAGAAAAATTCATACTAAGTTACGAATGTATAAATCGGTATTTCACGGGCAAAAAGAAAACCAAATTCTTAAAAGAGCATTCTCTTTGAGGTTATAACAAAACATAGAATCAATTTCACACATATCATGGACCTTTCTCTATTTTGGTTAAGTAAAATAAGGTTTTTGCTTCTGATATCTAGGAAGACCTGTGATGAAAACATGTCTTCCTCAGTATCACCTGGCCTTAATTGAAGTCCTTACAGTGAAATTAGATGAAACAATGTTACGAATGTTCTCCCTAACGTAGTACAAAACTTTCATGGTAATAGTTTTGAATAATATTATTAACATTATATAATCCAGATCGCCAACAAAGCAAACTTTGTATAACTTACTTATTTAAACCTCTTCTCAACAAGCAGAAAAGACAAAACTTTGTAAGTATGAAAAATCGTTGTTGCCCCACTTTAACAGTTTCCTCTAACTAGACAAACCAACCTTGCTATGCTGTAACGCACGAATTAGCCCAGACAATCTTTTCCATTCTACCAGCGAATTCCCTGTTATTCAAAATTATCATATAAATTATCTCTTAAACTTTTCATCTGGAGCAAATTGACTACCCTGGAAAAAAAAATACTGCCTCTCTTATTGCATCAGTGAAGGAGGATCGTACGGTAGACTATAAAGAACAAATTTAATTTTGCGAATTATTCGCTCGCTTTATCATCAACTTCTGCCCTCCGTTTTATTCTTTTATTTTTCCATGCACATCCATTTTCAACTCCGTTCTTTTCCTTTAAACAATTTAATTTTATTGCAACTGCATTGGTTTTCGTACGACAAGACCCGAGTGCGAACGCCTGGGAACTTTAATGCATCTCTGGGAATTTTTGAAGTCTGTTTTCAGTTTTAGAAATTCCAGTTTTGAAAGTAGGTCTTTAATGCAATCACAAATAAAGATTAAAGTCTTGACCTCAGATAATAAATAAAAGATTTCTACATATGTTTTGCAATACATATGTATTTATATGTGTCACGTGTTCTCTTTCCTATGAATCTTTTGAATCAGTGAGTGATCTTTTTGAACTTGGGCCTGCAGACGAATATCAAGAAACTTCATTTCGAGATCATGAGGTTTTAACTTATTTTTCCTTTTATTTTAATGTTCGTCTATTTAATAATGAAAATTGCTTCTGAATCTTTTTGTTAGGTATAAGTCGTACACAAAGTACTTAAAAGACTAAACTAACTACGATTTTAGAAATTATTAACGAGCATACAGCACAAAATAAACAAATTGTGTGGATAATTCATTAGACAATTTGATTAGCATAAAAACTGGTGAATGCAAATACGCAAATTCGTCAAAAATATGGCTTTGAACATCAATCAGTTTTAGATAAAAGAGGACTTATATTTTATATTCGTAGTTTTTTTTCTAGTATCAAGTGAATAGAAGGTAATACAACTGCTAATAAAAGAATTCGAAGGTATCACAATTCAGTATCACTGACTTTAGTCAAAAGCTTTTTATTGTGAAAAACTATTAATTCCGTGATGTTCAATCGTCAATCTCAATCCATTTTCTGACTATCTTTAGAATTCTGAAGGCTATAAAGATCTCCTTAGATAAGAGCTATTTCTTTATAAAAGAAATGATATCTCAACAAAAAACTATTCATTTATTTCTATTAAAACTGCTGGAAGTGAAAACAGTTAAAAACTAACTCAAAATATTTGCTTTATACAAGTTCCTTGCTATTGACGATTGCCTGAAATCGTAATTCTCCTTCCAAAGTCAGAGGTAAAAAAAAAAGAAACAAAATATACTTACTGTGGCAACTTTCGAATACCATGTTGTTGTGATCCACAATGATAGTTTCAGTTCAGCTCAATCTGATAGGATAACGGTAGTTTCAATTCCGCTCTTCTATGTAGTGTGTCCTTATTTTCTTCGTTATAATGGCATTTTATAACGATTCATGTATTTTAGATTTGTACCACTGTGGTCTAATTCTGTTAAAATTTTCCAGTATGATTTCAACCTAATGAAATAATTTTTGCTTTTTATTTTGCTATGATTATTGCTTTTTCTCAGAAACTATTTTGGCAACTTTTTAACCCTTGTTACTTACTTGTTGTTTGATATTTACCAAAATAAATGGAGAGCTTTCTTTTAGTAATTTATAACTGCCTCCAAACCTTTTTAACTTCGTATGATATTTGGTTTTTTGAATTATGTTGAATTTTTGATCACAGCGAACGAAATTCATGTTTCGATTTAAAATTGCATTAAAATGAGTTTTTTATTCCTCCGTACAGAGAATTCGTTAACAAATATTCAAAATATAAACAGATAATAGCATTTTTGTGCAATAAAGAGACGAAGATGATATGTTTTTAGCATTAAAAAGCTTTTTTTGTTTAAAACTTTCCTTCTCCTATGCGTTTTAGGGATTGGTTAAAATATTGTTACACACTGATAGAAGCCACAGTTCAAAAATGAAGAAAAATAACTTTAAATTGAAATTGAAAAAAAAAAGCAGAGTGGGAATTGGAGCACAATATGAAAATCATGGAGAGGATCACGTGACTGACTCCAAAATTTACGATATTGCAAACAGAACGAATTTGAATTACTTTATGCCTTTCTTTTTTTTCTTTCTTCAAAAAAAGAAAAAGAAAAAGAAGAGATTAAAATTGCAATATTAAAGCAGTTTAATTAGGAAGCGTTTGCCGAACTCTCCTAATTAACAATTTAGGAGGTTTTCGTTCTATGTTCTCCAAGGCATCACAGAGCAATTTAGGAGCCTTTTATACGGAATAAAACATCAGACAGCTCGTAATTATGGAGCAAATTCATTTGGATGAAGACGCAAATGAAACGATTCGATAATCTTTATGGGGGAGACGTCGCCAAATTGGAAAATAAAAAAACCAAAGTTTAAAACCAAAATACGTTTTATCATTTTGTCATTATTAAGTTAATGATGAAGCTTGGGAGAAGCAAAGGCGTGCATTAAATGCCTTGACGATTTAAAGTTTTCAGAACATTTCAGATTGTTTGCTTTAGGCTTTTCCATGAACTCTGGGACAAGGAATTCTTTTACATATATTTTTGTACTCGCAAGATACCCAACTACAGTACAGATTTAGTACAGATTTAGCCAATACTTTTAATTAAAAATTTTGAAAAATTGCAAAGAAAAAAACAAAAGGTTGAAAATGAATTCAGGTCAAAATAAGAATTCGTCCTTTCAGAACATTATCCATCCGTCTATGAAAAAAGATACCTTAAAAACTATCTATGTTAAAAAGGCCAAGATTTAAACATAGGTTTACATTGTTACCTGCAAGATCTCGATTTATTTTTAATTCTGATCGGGAAATAAGAAACTACTGCAAAAGGGTACAAAGTCTTGTCGTTAATGCACCAAAAATTTCAATAACTTAAATTACTAATCTGAACTTGAAACTATAATGATAAAAAAGAAATGAAAGATGTGATTTCTTTCGAGAAATTGTACCTACAGGACCCGAAGAACAACTAATAGATGAATCTCTATAAAGGTATAAGCAAATGCGAATTAATTGGAAAATGTTGAAATTTACTATTGTTACTATGTTTGTAGGTATATTGTATGTTTGGATTGTAACAATTGATTTGGGGATGTTTTAAAATTTACACATAAGTGGTATATCTTATTTAAATTATTTCTCTAAAAAATGTAATATGTTTAATCATCAAAAGGCCTTAAAAATATAATATGTTTAATCATTACAAGGCAATGCTCATTCAAACAATGTTTATTATAAGAGCCTTAGCAGAGGTGACTATCTTTGAAAGAAAGAGTCATGAATGAGTCTAGTAATTTATTTATCAAATTTCCAATTTCCAAGACAGAATTCGTATTCATACTTCACTTTTTTTTTGTATTTTAAAGATTTTTTTGTGTATATTCCATATTTTTGTGTATATCTAATAAATGCTTAACAATAATGAAAAATAAACGCGCCTAAAACTGAATATTTTGGGAGGTTTTTTTGCCGAATTTTTTGGCTGTTGATATCTAAATAAGTAATCGTGTAAATACAACTTTAATGTATGGAATGAATATTTATCAAAAACCGTATAAACAAATAAAAAAAAAAATCACATACATTTAAAAAATAACAAAAAGCATATTACCATAAAACAGGACATTTCGACCAGCGGAACACTTCTAGTTCATTTTCTGCTGAAAAAACAGCCAAACAAAAAGAGTCTTTTTTATATCTTTTTATTTGGCAGTTTTTCAGCTGAGGATGACCTGGTAGTTTTCTGTAGGTCAAAACGTCCTGTTAATGGTAAAATATTTTTTGTTATTTTTGAAATGTCCGCGATAGTTTTTATTTATTTATAAATATGGTTTATAATAAGTAATTGAATAGTTAAACTTCAAGAATTGCTAAACTTTAAATTTATAAAAATTTAGTTTTGTTGATTATAATTGATAGTTTTTCATATTTATACAATGTAAGAATTTTACAATAGTGCACGTAACCCATCATTTAAATGTAGATGTTTGCGATGTCGTAAAACAAACTCCAAACTAATTACGGGAGCCGCTTTTGAGGAAGAAATTGGATTTACTTCCGAGTTGTTGAATTTATGATAAAAGGCATAATTTCCTGAGTTTTTTTCTATTCTTTTTTTGTGATGTGGCTTTAAAATATGGAAATCATGGAATCTTCTTTCTCAGAGAAAGCACCGAGCATTTTCTTGAACTCCAGTTCGAAAACTCTCACGTTCGCTTCACATATTTCACTAAAGCCGGCAAAAATATCTCACTTGGGAATGCTTTGTTTGCCTTGAGCCGTGATGAGCGGGAAATGGAGAAAGACACAAACAATGCTTTGAACCCATTCTTGGAAAAAAACGAAATCATTTCACATTAGTTTTCATTGGCTCAAGATGTGATTAACGAATGACGATCTAGACTATATCTATTCTTAACAAAGGTTTTAATTTTTAAATATATAATTAATTTAACATATTTAATCAAAACATGACAGAAACATATTCACACAAGTTTTTCTAACGTAATTTCCTCCCAACAAGCTGTTGAACCCAGCACGGTGGTTTCTGTCTTTAATAGGAAAGTTTCTAGTGTTTGTTTGGTTTTATATAATTAATTTTGTCCCTAATTTTTTTCTTTATAAATAATAAATACTATAAAGAAAAGGTGTTTAAGGTAAGGGAAAAACAGAACTAATTACTACCGTTTTAATTAGGAATTCATTTCATGAAACTCCATATGAAAAAAAAGAAGTGCTTAAATTTAAGTGACAAAGAAAACCATGAAATATGAAGCTGATAATTACATCTTATCAAATTTAAGATTTTCATTAAACTTTTAAATAGAATCTACAAAAACGACTTTTGAGAGCGAGCACAGCAAGCAGACGCTTTGCATATTGTATATGAATAAACATTCAAGTTAAAATTACATCAGAAACTGAATGAAAACAATTTGAACTAATTAAAACTGTGTAGAGAATTAATATTACATTTCATTTACGTAATACCGTTATTGCAAATTGGACATAGGTCTACTAATAAATTTCATCTTCATTAATTTTGTTATTTAATTTTCAACGATTGATTTTAAGTCAATATCGTTATAGAAATGAGATTTAGTAATAATTTGTTCAGTGTTTCATTATTTCTTTTATTTTAACTTCCAAGGCCGATCAAACTTTAATTATTTATTATCTTTCTCATTTGAGCTCTCGACAGAAAAGGTCTTATTAAATTCAGTATGTACACATTAAAACATTTTACAAAATACACAAAATTCATTCTTGATTCTTCTAATTTTTTCTTCAATCAGTAAAATAAGGCCTTTTATTAATTGGAAACTACAGTTATATTAATGTAAACTGAATAATTTTCCAAATCTTCATCTAAATAGTAAACAAGTTCTCTAGAATAAAATGGCTGCTGTCGTTATTCAGAATTCACGAAAACTAAAACGTGTATTGATCAAGTTTTTCACCGATTAGCAGAAAATAACCAATTTAGAATTTCAATGCTTATAACCTGCCAGCCTCAATTAATATAATATTTAATATTAATCTCAATACACAATTGCTCTGCAGTACTGTTTTTACTTCAATTTTTGTAAGATGATTAATGTGTATTGAAATACAATTACAAAAAAAGTAATTTTCTTTAAATGAGGTGATAATGATTCATCTCTTAAATGCTCAAATTATTTAAGAGTTTACTCGCTATTTGTATAAAACTAAAATTGAAATAAACTACTTTAAAATTAACCTACAACGATGTGAAATAATAAGTACATGCATGGATGGTTCCAATTAAAGTGACCATACTTTCAGTTCTCAAAAGCAGGTTCTAATTTCAAGAAAAATTGATACATATGTTAATTAGACCACGAGGAAGCGATTTCCGAAGGAAAAAAAACTGTTTCAAAGTTTCGCCATCAGGCGAATATATAAAGCTGTAAACATAGTCTGAAATGCAACACTACAATTAATTATTACACTACAATAATAAACACTACAATAATAATAAACACTACAATAATAATAATAATAAACACTACAATAATATTATTCAACGACAGTTACAGAACATCTTCAAAATAGGCTCCATCTAAGTCAATTACAAGATGGTTGCATGTCTTGCAAGAAAAACTTTATTTAAGAACACTGTCTTTATGCAAAATGGAGCATATTCCGCAACAACAAGTGAAGGAATTGCTGCCACCTTCGGCAACGATTGCATAACATCCAGAGATTTTTCCAAATGCGTAACTTCCGTGATCTTCGGAGTTGAATTCCTGTGATTTCTGGCTGTGCGGATATCTGGTTTTCTATCGGGAAGGCGTACGGTCTTTGCCTTGTATGAAGGCCAGCATACAGCAGCATGTGGCTAACATTCCACCAGAAATGCTTCTTGCGACAATTGATCACGCTGTGTTACGCATTCGGCTTGTAATCGCATTCGGCTTGTACATGATGAACACATTCTGTAACTATCTTCCAGTACTAAATCTTATTTAATCTTATTTCAGTCTTATTATTGTAGTGTTGCATCTTAGATAAAGTTTACATTGCTAATTTTATTTTCATCAGAATTCGTTTTCCCATGGTCTAATTAGCATATATAGACCAATTTTCCTTGAGATATGTTGATTAGAATGCGCTCCAGAGAACTGAGAGTAGAGTCACTTTAATTATAATCACCCTGTACACCAGAAAAAATGAATTGGAAGAAATTTGAAATTAACTAACGTTAAATTCAATTTATCAGTTGCGAATATATTTCGCCTAGCGCTCGTAAAGGCTTAAGTAATAAAATGTTTATGGATTATTAGCAAAGTCGTGCGAACTCCCGTAAATTTGCTAAAAATTAAAATAATTAACAAATTTATGGGAGTTTGTATAACTTTGCTAATAATTCATAAATAAAATCAAAATAGTTGTTTTGTTCACATGTAATAAACCTTACATGTAATAATAAAAAAAGTTCCATCACAATTTAAAAGAAACTTCTATCAAAACTGCAAAAATAGTTGCAAAAAAAAAAAAAAGTCCGGAGTTTTTGCCTTTTGTTATCATTGTCCAAATAATCATCGACAGAGTTTATTATTAGCTAGAAAGTAATTATCTATCATGACCAATCATTTTCCTGAATTCATTGATTTTAAAGTTCTAAGCAGTGGTTCTTAAAAGTTTTGAAAAGCAGAATTTGCATATCTCGCACTCTGATAAGGTTTTTTTCAAACTTTTCTAAAATAGCTCAAGCAGAAAATTTTTATTATCCTGAACTATTTCTTTATTGATATTCAATATTTTTGATTACCAATAATTGGGTGTATTGACAGCACTCGTTTTACGCCGGTGTTCCGTTCCTACAGCGGCGTCGTAAATCGAATCGATGTAAAACGAACCCATTATATAATGTAAACAGAGGGGGATGCGTTCCAGACATTCAAAAATATATTGTTTTTATTTAATTAAACCATGCAATATAACCATGTTAATTTTTCGACTAAAATTATTGTAAAATATTTAGAGTACTTCCATAGGCCTACTAAATTAGCATAAAAAATAAATAATAACTTAATTATTAAATGCATACATTTTAAAGTGTATTAGGATACTCTTTTACCAGACAAGGGCATGTTTATTTTTAAAAACTTTTATCACTATTAATTATAATACGTGTTTATCACAGCATTCAAAAGCAATTGACGCTGGATGACTGAGCGAAACAAAAGCGAGGAAGGGAGCTATGTGGACCGAATAGGCGGAGCCTAAGTACAGAAGTTAAAGTTGACTGCGTTCACGGTTTACGGCACTGTTTATTTTCGTTGAAGAAATTTAATTTTTGTTTTTCGCATTTCTTATTTTTTTAAAAATATGTTTGTCCTCATTTGGCCTAAATTCTAAACCGGCATAAATCTGAATCCGTCATAAATTGAACCGTCGTAAAACGAGGGTTGCCTGTTTAACGTTTTAGAAAAACGTCATAGTTTGGTGAGGTTTTATTAGACAGTTAAAATTCTAAAATTATTATCATTAAATTATATATCTTAGAAAATTGTAAGTACCTTTTATTTATAGGATGTTTATCTTGGTCTCCAAGTCGTTTTAGAAAATGAGAAAGTATTATTCCTTTTTTTTTTTAAATCGTCGGCTAAATATTGATTGAACAAAATTTCCTGCAGAAAACAAAGAGACAACGAAAAAAGTTCTTTAGAAAAGAAAGGCTATAGAATATATCGAGTCGATTCTATAGAACGAAGGGAAATGGGATGAGGGAAGAGAAAAGTGATGGGATCATCAATTACTGTCCTTATCCCTCTCCTTCTGCCTTAATAGGTACTCTGTGACCTTTCTCCCTCTTTCTCTTCAGGAAAAAGAAAAATTAAGGATGATTGTCCACTGAAATTGCACAGTTGTTATAAGAAGATGTTAGTTTCAAGTGGTTTGAGATCAAATCAGAATCGATTGAGATACCAAAAAATTAAAGACGAATGGAATAACTAGAAAGACTTGTTTCACAAAATATTAAAGCTAAAAAAGAAAGTTAGGTCTTGTAGAAGCTATTGGGTTAAATTACAATGTGAAAGTGAATTAATGTTGACTAGAAATGGTGTGGTTGAAAGGCTGCATTTAAAAATAATATAGTAATATAAAATACAGTGCAACTTGGATAATTCGAAGCTGAAGGGACCACTAAAAAACTTCGAATTATCCAAGACTTCGAATTAAACAAGTTCTATCTTTTAACTTTAATTTCAGGTCCACTAAATGCTTGAAAAGATTATTCTGTCAATAAGTAAATATTTATTCAGAAAGATCATGGTATGAAAGACTTAAACACTACATATATGCAAACAAAATAAGATTTATGTTACGAAAGTTACAGTATATATTACATTCAATACAGAAAATTATAGTTTTTCAAAAAATTGTGCAATGTCTGATTGTTTTGTAGAATTCAGTCGCTTAAGGTTAGCAAAATCATCAAGCATGTTTAGTGAACGGAAAACAGCTTCACTTACGTTGGTTTGTACTTCAATGTACCGATGAAATTTGGCACTATCCCATACTCGTTAGCGATTTGGCATTTCGCGAATGACGGCGACCTTTTCAGCGAACGTTAAATTCTTGTACACGCGTGGTTTACTGAAAGACATGGTGATACTGACAGCAGGAAGCTCGAATGACGTCACGTGTCGAACGGTGGCGGGAAGGGGATTTCAGTTGTCATGTGTCGAATTTCTTAACGATGAAACGCCGAAAAGTCGTTATGGTTCGAATTTTTTTTATAAAAAACTTCGAATTAAGGAAGTTGAACTTCGAATTATCCACAATTTTTTAACATTGATTTAATAAGAAATTCAAGGGACTAAGAGAAATCTTCGAATTAACTACGATTTCGAATTAAAGACGTTCGAATTATATAAGTTGGACTGTATATAAAGAATACCATAAACAAAAAAAAATAGAAAATACAAGCAAGGCATTGAAAATAAATATCTTTGTAATGTATACTTACTGAACAAAATGATGAGGATGTTTTTTAATTTTAAAAATAAAAGAATTCCAATAATTAAACAAATAATTATGAAAATGTATATCTTCTAGCTGTGGAACCGGTAGTCAAGTGGTAACGCACTGGACTGCGGGATGGAGAAGCCGTATTCAGTCCATGATGGAAGTCGGGGAGTTTTCCTAATTGAATTCTCCAGAAGCATTCTAGAATCTACTTAGCCATTCTGTAGAATTAATACCGGGTTTCTTTTGTGGAGGGGTGAAAGGCGGGCGGGCGTGGGGCTGACCATCCAACCTTAAATTAACACCAGTTGGTCAGGCAACACCAGAAGCCTTACCTTCCGCGATGGCCAAGTAGGCCCGTAGTCAGATACTTTATCTTAATATCTTCTAATTACAGCTTCACAATACTTCTGTGTCTCAAAAATATTTAAAAAAAACCTTAGAATTTACATTTTATGAGGATATTATTTAAATATTTAAATACATATTCGAGAAAATTACTTAAGAGTCTTTTCATTTCGTCACATTTTGAAGTAATGCTTTTTCATTTTTTTTCTAAACGGCAAATACAATTATATAAATGACAACTAAAACTTCTTTTAAAATTTAATAATTAGCTGAAACACAGTTATGCTTTCATTCTTGAAATTTTTGCGACAATTCTTGCAATTTTTGCGACAATTCTTGCAATTTTAAAAACAATTTGATTAAGTTAGTAATGTTTAATTAATTTTAAAAACATCTTTGTGATCTGTGGTGTTCAGCATTTCTATTTTCATAATATTATTGTTTTGATAAATTAATCTTACAAATAATTATGTATTACTCTCGTTTTTACAATATTTTTCTATGATATTTTTATATATTGAAATGTTATTCAGAGAACCAACTTGTGAATATTTAAGAGAGCTTGAAAACTCATCTATCTTCCTGATGTGATGTTTAAAATTTAGAGACGTTTTTTCTTTGTGACAAACTACAACTTGTCAACGTAATTCAGTTCAGAATGTAAATTAATCTAACCATTACGTTTGGATGAGACTTATAAGCTCTGCTTGGTTGAATATGGTAAATGGTACCATATTTTAAAATGAAGTTAACCACGCAGTCCTTCTTTTAAATGTGCATCAGTACGACAGGAGCGTGCAATGGTTTCCACGAGGAGATACTTGCCTACAGACATTCAGAGTTAATGGTTGAATTCAAGAGAAAATTCTCTTCTCCTTTGACTTCTGACAGCCAGTGTTAAGTTCACTAGTAATCCACAAGTTAAAGTTCACTTAACTCTTACGCCCTTACAGCGTCTATCTTCAAGATATTCTCTGCCAGTAAAAGATCATTAAGGCCACTGCGTTTAGGTGGGTTTTCTTTTGCATCTAAAAATAGAAATGGGATGACAGAATGTAGCGATTGATTTAATCTTTCTAATCAGCAGTGGAAGTTGAAGGAAGACATATCTGACTTCATTCAATAACTTCTAATGGCTATTGTTAGTACTACTCAATTATTAAGAAGTATTTCACATTTAAAAAAAAATCCGTATTGAACTTTGGTGTTTTGTGTTCTTATCTAAAATCTCTCTACAAATCCTACCGATAGGATCTATAGAGGAATGATGTGAAACACCCAGATATAAATTTTCAAAATTGGCGATGAAATTGTATTCAGATCTAGTAATTTATGAAAGTTATGAAATGCAAGACATAGAAAAGAAATTAAGAAAGAAAAACGTTTGCATACCAACTTTTAAATAGTCGCTTGATAAATCAAAACTGAAATGTTATTAATACTAATAGTAAATTTATGATGCTAATAGTAAAGCAAGATAATAGTATATGTGTATGTTTTTGATCCCTATGGGTTCGATTCTATCAAAACAACTGGGACATCACAATTCGTAACATTTTCTTTATTACAATTTCATGTTTTTAATTGAAATAATTTTGAATTATCGCTGTTATTGGGCTTTCCCGACTAAGTATTTTGGTAGTTTTTCTGTCATACTGCACCTTACCGAATCAAACCAAATCGGAAACGAATCAAAAACAATAGATATCGCCTTATAATAGCCTTCCTCTTTACAAATTTTCGGCATTCTAGATTGGACCTTATCTTAATTACATATGGACGAAGATGCACTTTTCAGCTGACTTTTAAAACTTAATACTCTACTGTTTTCTCCCCAGCGCAGTGGCATTAAAACTTTTAAACCATATTTATTATACCGTACCTTGGGGAGATAATGATCATATCGCGAAAACTATTTGTTACACGAAGCCTTATATATTTAATGCCAGAAATAGAGAAAGTTTGTTTGTATTCTAAATTCATATGATGAAGTATGTTACTGTGCCGTAGTTCTTACTGGGGTCATCTTTAATTTTTGAATTAAATTTTAATAAGCATTTTACACAGCTTCAAATTCTCTACAATAAAATGACACAGAATATTCACACAGTAAAGTGGTTGTACTTTTGAAAATCGATATCATTTCGTAGACTTTAAAGCATATTTACTAGCATCACAAAAAATAAGGCTGCCTGAAGGAGCTAAAACTGAATGAAATCACCTTGTTGAAAAAGATAGGAGATTTCTATTTAAACGTAAAAAAAAAAATTAATCTCTTTCTTTTTTCTAACTTATTTTTCTTCTTGCGTGAATTAATCAATTAATTTTCATCGGCAAACTTCCTTATAAACCCAAGGCAAACAAAAGATATGTATCTCCACCCTTCCTCTATCGGTGTCAGCCGCAATCGAATATTTTGCTCAAATTATGTAATGTCTTTGGTGAATTCTGTCTTAAGCTCAGTAACTGATAAAAACAATCGTCACAAGGAGCAGCAGAGGTTGCCTCGTGAGAAGCGAGCAGCTGCAGTCAGACGAGAGAGAGAGAGAGCCCGCGCGTTTTCATCCGCCCACCTCCGCGACTCCTCATCTTACCTGACAAGCCGTCAGGATCATAAAGTGAGCAAAATATTTGGGGTGTTAATCATTGGAAGCACGTCTCCACATAAAGAGCATGTCTTCATTCAGTCGGAAAAAAAAAGAAAAAAATCCTATTTGTCAACGTCTACTATAAGAATAGCTGTTTTTTAATTTTCGTTTTAAATGCAGTGTAAAAGTTTACAGAGGTTTGATTAAGAGCTTACTATTCTGATGCCCCACAGCAAAAGAAAACAGTTGCTCTTGAATGGGTGTTTTACGAAGCAAGGTGTTGTGGATTTTCGTGACTAAATAATTATCTTTATATTATTCTTTGCGCTAACCTTTGTCAAATGAATCTTGTTTGTAATCATTAATATGGAAATGGGAATTAAAAATATTGTAAATGCATTTACAGAGACCGACTAAAATACTTCATGCATATATTTGAAAAAAGTTCAGTAGCTTTATATTCGTCTTGATGAGTTCAAAATACTTTATTAATGTCTTTTACTTTATTTAATATTCTTATTTAGTTATTTGCATATCAACTTAATTAATTTAATTGTTGACCGTATGTTTACTTTGTTTTTCGTAATTATAAGGACATTCTATAAAAGATTTTATATTTGATGTGCCGTACAATTCTTGTTTTATTTGCTTGGAATATGATCTCTCACTATATTTATGTGGATCAATACATCTTGTAATGTTTAGATTAGTAGCGGTTAAACATGTTATCTTCTGGATCACCATATGGTAACCTGTTGCAGACAGTTATTTTTTTATTGCACACATATCGATACGTTTGCTTTTACTTAGTAACTTAAAACTATCAATGCCTTCAATTGGTATTAAACGTTACAAATACAATTTCATTGTTACGGCATCTTACACAATCGTCCTTACTGAATCAGTTCGTACAAGAACATTGAAAGATTAAAATATTATACATATTTTATTCTAATCCTCTTACGTTTGATTTCGAAAGAGAAATACAACAACAAAAGTTCCAAAGTTCATCATCAGAGGTCGTGATTAGTTACTGAAATACTGTATTAACTATATTTCAGACAGAACCTTTTATAAAAAAAAAACATCTACTCAACTATTTTAAAGTAGATAATTTATAGATTTTTTGTAGTATTGAAACCTTTGAATCGAAAACGGATGGCTTCAAGTTCTGTTAGTTGTTTCCAGACATTAACTTGAGATGGCGTTACTATCACTCATGACACTGATAGTAAAGGATTAAAATAACAATGGCTTTCGTTGTAAAGTTAATACGTTTGTGTTTCAGTATCCACAGATTAATAGAAAGAATTGTTACTGGATTTTTTTTTTTAAATTCTCTATTTAATTATTTTTTTTTATTTCTATTATGAAAAAACATTGATATTAATTGGAAAGGGGATTTAATTTCTATTTGTGAAAAGTTTACCAATCAAATACTTAATAATTGGCTATTAAAATTGATCATTTTACTTTTGCTGAGCAGCTTAAATGATATTAACATAGTATACAGAACAATATCAAGGACTGTCTTATTCCTGGCGCAGCATTGCCTTAGTCGCTTTTTGCTACATTTAATTTAATTATTACATTCATTGTTCTGAGATCGTAGAGAAAAAAATATCATACTCTGTTATTTTTCGCTGTGTGACAGTGGTCTAGAGTTATTTTAGAAGGATTGTATATAAGCTTATATAACTTTTCAAAATACTAACAATTCTGTTGATTTTACGAAATAGAATTTAGAAGCACTGGCTTCTTGGAAATAATCCCTTTCTCGTTTCTGCGGAGAGTGTTGCCTTTGGGTCGCTTTTGATCTACGAGGGAATGCTTTAAGAATATCTTTAAGATTCTGGAAATCCTACATATCAGCCTTTTAAAGCAAACCTTCCAACAGGAAACAAAAAAAAAAAAATAAGCCCTAAACACCTTTATTAATTCCTTAAAAACCAGTAAATTTCCGAATACAATATAAAGGTATCAAAGTTCAAATCTTCTAATAAAGAGATGGAGTCGTTTCTCTCTGCCATAATTACATTAGGAGATTTGGGCAACGGAGCATTGAAGCATTATAACACGAATTGGGCGCCTTTTTGTAATTTTGTTCTCGACTTCGTTAGGTCAAAGGTTGGCTGATAAGGGATAGCATTAAATTGTCTTTGAACCTGAAATTAATCCTATTAGCATTTTTTTCTTGCGGCAAGTCTTTGGACTGTAGACGAATTTTAATAATGTCCTGTAAAAAAAAAAAAAAAACACGAAACTAATTAATGTTATGATCTCAGACTTGAAAGATGGGTTTAAAGTTAAATTTGAAAAATTTAATGAAGTCTCTCTAGAACGAAAAACAATGAGCTCATACAGTATATATGCAGTGAATAAACAACAGCAACAACAACAAAAGACACCTGAACACTTGTTATGAGATTATTGTTGTTTTTTTATTTTAATTTTTTTGTTAATTGATTGGGAGAATATAGATTGAGTGGGAAGCTTTTTTAGTCAAGGAAGTTGTGAGGCCGAGAAATTTGAAAAAAAAAAAAAATAGTTTTTTATGGTAAATTGTTTTCTACTGTGATTTGTTACAATGTCCCTTGTTTTTATTTAGCATGGAAATGAATTATTAAGCAGTCCGACACTGATCATTAGGATGTTTATTTAACAGACGGTTGGGTAAATCTTCGGACTTGCCGGGAAGAGAAAAGAAACAAGATAGTGATAGCGATTAGTAAATCAATTACAATGGTTCGCAACATCTTCTGATATGTATAAGAAAATATAGTTGATATTGCTTTAATTTCTTTATTATTATAAATATTATTGTTGCGAATGCAAAAGGCGCAGTTGTTGCGATTGTGATTGTTGTGATTGTTGTTGAGCTATATTATAAATGTGATTGTTGCGAATGCAAAAGGCGCAATCGTTGCGATTATTGTGATTGTTGTGATTATGATACCTGTCCACAGACGGACAGACAAAGCGGATACATGTATCAGAAGACTAAAAGAACTATGACAAAAAATAATTCTTTTAATCGACTGGAATGGATCGAGGAATAAAATAGGCAAACTTTAGATAAACACATGTGAAGTTCGAACTAGCATACCTCATAATACAAAATATTACATTAAAATTCCAATAATTTTATTGAATGATTACTACAGTAATAAATTAAAATCTATTAAATCACGTAAAAAAAAGCCTAAACTATAATTCTTTTTACCTGTTTCAGTTAGGCGTATTATTGATTAAAGTACTTCTGTGTAACAATAGAATTATGTGGGAAAGCTAGAAAGTGGACAGCTGCTGCACAAAGATTCTTCATTGGTCTAGGGAAGGGAAATGTAATATAAAATTGATGATATGCGTGATATTGATCAGTCAAAGAATCATAAAAGATAGTCCTTCTATTATTAAAACTTCTATCTTTGCTGTAGTTAAACAATGTTAAGTAGAAAATGTTTAAGAGTAAATTTGTCATTATTTATTTTGGGTACCAAAAATCTAATTTTGCTGAGTACGAATTATCAGAAGAAGAAATTGTCTGTTCACATTAGTTTATTTTTAATTATTAATTAATTTTATAAACAGTAATAATTGTGAAATACCTCATTTTGTCTCCACCTTTGCATTAATTAAAATTAGATTTTACATTCTTTATCTCTTTATATTTTATTTATTCTAAGAATTTTGATCAATTTAATTGGTTAAAATGAATCAGGTACTCGCAATTTAAGTAAAAACATGCTTGGATTTGTAGCCTATTAACTCAAACAAAAAAATTAACTAATAAATCAGCATTGTATGAATTTCTTAAATATACATTCTCCCCTAATATCTTTGAACTACTCTTCTGTAGCATTGCAAGAAATTAAGGAAAAAGCGATGAAGAACTTTTTATATTTGCATAATTTTTGTAGCCTTTATCCTCCGAAGCAAAAAAAAATAAATGGTGATTTTGGAATATAATGTTAAAGACGCTGAATATTCAATAACATATCTGAGCTTTTGGTGAGATAGAACCGTTTTTAAAAAAGATACTCTCCATCCAAACAAAAAAAAAGAAACCGATGAAAATATTCTTTCTTGCTTGTTTGTTTTTTTGGAATGTATCTCCTTCGACATGTCAGTGCTAACGGTAGTCTATGAGGTCAGTCCTTTTCCACAGTGTATTTTAAAAATGTAGCGGAAATAATATGAATATCACTTAGTAGCTCGTTAAAAGGTAATCATTACAACCGATTTTAAACACGACTTGCTTAAATAGATTACTTAAATTGTTACACCCAACGCAGATTCTCAATAATCGGTTTTCAATTTAAACTTAGCCAATTGGTTTTCTCATTTTGCTACAACTTACAACCCAGTGAATTCCGAACTGTTTAATTAAAACCGAACAACTTTAATTAAATTTAAGGAGAAATCATTCCCTTGTCGCGACATTTCCAGCCTCATCAATATGGATATTATTAAGGCAAACGTTCGCTTTCAGTACGTACACAACTTGAGTTCTTTCCAAGAAATTGTTACAAACCAGGTCACGTGACTGAATATTCTGAAAAATTGATGCTTATTTCATGGGATGGCCTTTGTTGCCTTCTAGTAGATAGGAAGTGTAAATTAGAATTCGTGAAGTTACCATTAAAGAAGGCCAACCCAATTGGAAGATTTGATTCGACGTTTTCTTTAAACGTAGGAAAGATTACTTTTAATCTTCTATTTTAGACTGCAGAATCTTATATTACCTTAAGTGATATTATTTGATCTTATGTTGTTTGATTAAAAGACTATTTCTTAGGAATTTCCTTCCCTTTGTGAATATAACCAGACTCACTTATGTCTTAACTTTCACAGCACAGTTTCAAGACACTACATTAATGTCTACACTACTATTTTCCATTTCCATCTTAGAAACTGACGATGTTTCAGTCTATTCGCGCCAGAAACTTCAATAATTGCGGAAGACAATAGAGGAGAGGTGGTGAATAACGACAAACAGGGAATTGTCCTTTTAGGGGAGTTTTATTGCGTACGGGGCGAGAGAGATTGATAATCAAATTTAAGTTTCAAGAAAGCATGTAACAACACCATGAACATATTAGTACAGCATTTTCAAGCTTTTTTGATGAAGGCTCCTGGTCATAGATCTGTAACATTGAAATATATGATGAGAGAAATGTTGAATATATATATATTTCTTCCAATAAATGTGCTTTCAGATCTAACAGTCAATTAAAATTATGAGAGTTTATGAAATCTAACAATAATGAATAGTCGATACTATTGTATAAGAAGATTTTGGTCCAAATGCAAAACTTTCTAGGAGCTTAAAAAACGAATTGTGCCTACTTTATCAATGCATATTTCTAGATTTTTACCGTCGTTTAAAAAAGTCACCAATATCCCTCAATGTTTCATTAAGCGGAGAAGGGTCTTTTATATCATGGTTTTGAAGCAGTATCCAAACTATCTTCATAATAAATCTTAATTTCGTACTCAACAAATGTCTGTACAATATATAGTTCATAATAAATCTAAAAAAAATATTAACAGACACAAAATATATATTTAATACTATTCCTTCCAGGCAAACAAAATTACGTCCAAAACGTAAAACGTAAAAATTACGTATGGACAACATTTGTACCAGTATTTGAAAAACAGTTGATGACTAGCCAAATATGGACACAGATGTATTGCTAGAATATGAACACATGATATGACATAAAAAAATGATGTAAGGGCTGATGAAAATGATGTAAAAAGTACGTTGCATTAAGTTTGTTTGCAAAAGTCGAAAATTTCCGAAGGACATAGGTGGAGAATAGATATATTTTGCTGACAGATAATTATAATCAGACGGAGAGACTTATCAATAAGGAATATGGCCATCCCGAACTGCGATGCAGGTCGCACAACATCGATAGGTTAACACCAAGTTATGCAGGGATTCCTAAAGCAAATTGTTCCACTCATGTTCGATTAGGTTCAGGTCTGGAAGCATGCTGGCCAGTGGAAGTGTTAAATTGACTCAGTCTCTAGAAGTATCTACACTGCTTTTGTATGATGAAAGGTGCGTTGTCATCCATAAAGAGAAAGTCTTCGCCTACAGCACCACGGAACAATCAAACGGGGAACTTCGCTGCAATATCATTTGCCAGTCGACACCACTAGAAACTAGGGATGGGTAGTTCGTGAACGAACTAGTTTATTCAACTAGTTCGTATAAAAGAACTATAGTTCAAATGAACTAGTTCATGAAAAGAACTATAGTTCGCGAACGACCTAGTTCAAATGAACTAGTTCGTTCTTTTACCACTCCACTATTGGCTATTCGAATTGGTTTATTTCGTTTTATATTAAGTATTTGAGAACCTTTTTTTTTTTTTTTTTTTTTTGTTAAGGTAAAAAGAACGACTTAGTTCATTTGAACTAGTTCAATAAAAAGAACTATCTAAAAAGAACGACTTTGCCCATCTCTACTAGAAACGTGCGCTATGGTGAGCTCTCGATAGAGGGACACAAACTGCAGGCGTTCGTATATAGCCCGACATAATGCAGACGTCTTGGCACAATTTATCCGCGTTTCTGAATGGAATGGAGACGACTCGCAAGGTGACCAGCCGTGATGCAGCGATTGCGTTTTGCTGTTATAACTAAAAAAAAAAATCTGTCTTCATGCGTCATCATAGAGCGAGGGCGACCCCTTGCAAGTGTCTGGAACACATGCGGTTGCTTTGAAGCGCTACCGAGAGCGTGGATGCAGCACCGGACGATTACCAACTCCCTGGCGATGTCAGTTACTCTGCGACCTTCTTCCAGTTTTCCTATAATCTTCCAGTTTTCTTCTCCGCGTGAAATCATTTAGACATCTTTGTGACATACCGAATGTCTCACTTCTTTTCTTTACGTTAAATGGTACCTTCGAACACTATTTACCTACCGCGCCACTTTGCCTCTTAATCTTTCAGTGTTACCACGTGACCTCTGTGGGCATGATTCACAAATTTCCAAGTGTTCAACCTTACTACTCATCGTCTACAGCTATGCAAATTGCTACATTTCCTCTGATTTTGTGTTTTCAGCCATTAAAAATAGTGGTCGTCCTTAGGTTTTGGACGCCTGTGTATACCGTCATCTTAAATAATAGTTAAGCCATTTAATAAGAAATAGCTGTAAACATGATTTTCTGTTTCGGAGAATTAATAATAAGAATGATTTTTCTAAGAATGTCTGTCCTAGTTTTAGAATCCAGTAAAGAAAAAAGATTCATTGAGAACGAATGAATTAGCACATGAATGTTTTTAATATTAAAGGTCCGATCAAGTCTTACCCAATTTTCTAGAACTCACAGTTATCTCAACAATTATTTCAACTATAATAAAAAGTTATCTGAAGCTTTACCATCGTAAAACTTAAACTAAAAATAGGATCCCGTCAAACTTAAAAATTTCTCATTTTCTTTTTCTTTTTTCTTCTAATTCCTTCCAACTTACCATCGTAATGTTATTTATTACCATAGATATAATCGCTGTCAGCGGGTTACCTTATCTATCAGTTTCCAGTTGCTGTTTTTTTTTCTTTCAATCAATCACACCCGTTCCATTAATGTTTTCAGACTCATACTCGCTTACATCCCTATACAAGTGCTTTTTCCCTCCTTTTATTTCGTTTGTGTGACTGTCTCCAGTATTAAAATCCATCTCTTAGTCTTTAACTACGAAATGATGCTGGAGCCCACCCAGCATCACTTTCTTTTCTATTACTTAATATATTGATACTTGTTCAACTTTTATTTTCCTCTTCTACTAGCACGTTTACTAGCTAGTTACCTACAGGTTTGGTGTAACGTGTTTAACATTTCTGATATTCATCGGAGCGAAAACAAAATTATTACAAAAAAAAATAGTACAGGAGATTTAGCCAAAAAAAATTAACAAAATATACTATCTATTCAATTGTAGTACAATAGTGTATTATAAAAAATTTCTTTCTTGTAATATGATCTTCTTTTTTTCAGTTTGATTTTAATTTTTTTCTCAATTTCCCTCAGTCTTCAAACTATTTCTTATTTTCTCTCTGCTCCATTCTGTTTGGTAAATGAACAAACGGTATTTTTTTTCTTCTTTATCATTGTGAATAACGTTATTTTTATGATGTTATCCATGTAGGTATTCGAAATTCGCATGCATACCAAATCTTATTTTAACTTTCAATTTTGCACATTATTTCTTGAATAAATTATTCTTTCGCTCTCTATAGGGAAGCGATTTGTTTAATGAAGTTCTTATGTAAATTCTATTGAAATGAAAAATTTCTCTTCTAGAACCAATCATAATGTTGACTAAAATCTGTTTTTGTATATTCTCCTATTCATCTATATATTATTTTCTTTTTTTATAAATTTCATGCTTGGAATTCACCGATTCTAATAAAATGAAAGAAATTGCAGGAGGACATCAACTTGAAGAATATTCATAAATTTCTAACCACAAAAACCTATGAGCTTCGTTTGCTTTGGAATTTTAGAAATGAATTTATTACGAAATCAAATTAAGGAAAAAGGTTTTGCATAAACAGGATAATCAAAATGAAATTTACTTCTACATTTTTTATTTTGAGCAAATGAAGAGGAACTCTTATTCAATACTTATGGAAATACATAATTTTAATGTCAAAATTGTTTGAAGTTGTTAAAATTCTTATAATTAATTTTGATTTAATATTGGATCACTTTACTTCCGGTTTTAGGTTTTGTTTGAAAATCGATTTTGATGATGTTTAAAATCGAAAAAACAGACAAGGCTTGTATTACTAATCTACTCCGTTAGTAAAAAAAGTCACCCTGAAAATCTGGTAATATTTATTCCTGAAGCTTTGTCAGTTTATCCTTCCATGATCCATGACGGTGGCTACGAGTTTGTAATTTTTGTGCTCAAAATGAAAGATGACCGGCGGAAGTTTGAACTGCGCAGCCCTTCCGGTAGCTGATCAATTATGTTTCCCTGTCACAATGGACGCCCGTCGTCTGTTTTCACTGAAAAAGACATGTTGATAACGCCAAATTAAAACTTCTCTCGACTATTTACCGTTATTTCAATACCAGTTGCTAACAATAAGTATTTAAATAAATAAATAAATTTATATTATTTATAAATACAATGCTCTTTTGCAAAGTAACAAGCCTTTACCGTAATGGCGACGTCCAGTGATAAACTCATACGGAAGTGCCTGACCAGAGTAATCGATGATACATGCGCAGATCTCACAAAAACAGGGCGGCCATCATTCACTGGGAGCACAATAGTGCTATTGATATCTTGATAACAAGTGATAACTTTTCATTCATTTATTGAGAACTCCGGTCTTTAATGGTTCTATATTTGTTCGAACCCTTTTTTTTTGTCTTTCTCTTTTTCCTTATATATGTTGCTTTAAGGATCATTTCTTCTTTACACAAAAATTACTTACTTTAGGAAACTGATTTTTTAATGATAGATAAATGTTACATGGTCTCCATTGATTTTGATAAAATCGACATATGTGAACCGAAAATAAGTTTCAGTAAAACTCTTTAATCAAGGTACATGAGCACAAATTAGAGGGAAATGCTGAAACTTATTATTTCTTTGGTGTTTTTATATTTTTTATTCGGGTATTCGAAAGCACTTACGCCAACTACATATTGTTTCCTCGGAAAGCTGATTGACCCAACTAACATTTTCAGATTTATATTCGGTTTTGATGGATTGATTGTTTTCTTTTATTAGAGTTTGACATTTTTATAAGTAATGCTTTGAATTGGAAATATTAATGTGCCAATAAAGAAAATATTGATTTCGTTTGCGAACATCTGACTTTAATTTTGAAGAGACGAGACATTATAAATTGAAGGATGAAGAATTAAATGGATGAAGATTAAAACTTTATTGAATTGACTTAATGAATAATTTGGAACAGAATTTTAAAATGTTTTTTAAAATAAATACAGTATTTTAAGTAAAGATTTATAAATTTAGTGCAGTTGAGAATGTGTAAATTTAATAAAACACAAATGTATGAGAGGTTTCAACAGTGAATAGCAAGTAATGTCTGTATTGCTCAAAATAACAATCGCCCAACAACTTTGTTTGCCACGTTAGGTTTAACACAATGGAAGTTTCATAATTAAGAACTTATTAGATTTGGCTATGAAAGTTTACTTCTTATTTTAAGTTATTCTAAGTTTTTTTTAGGTTTATTCTTAAATGGGCTGAAATTAAAGATTTTCTTTTGCAATTTTATCCCGCACAACAGTTGAAATTTCACTTGGAACTATATGATCTTGAATTGATTTGAAATCCCATGTAATGTAACAGACCCATATAGGCCCTTGGAGTCGCCGGAAATCAGTCTAATGGCGTTTCCTGAACAAGGGACTAAGTTGGGTTGGGATATCAGCCCGAAATCCGCCCGCCTTTCACTCCGAGAAGGAAAACCCGGTAGCAATTCCATAGACAGCTAGCTCGTAGGACCTGGGCTGGAGATTGAACCCGAATCCTTCAACCAGCAATCAAGCTTCTTGCAATTTGGATACTGGACCGACAATATAGTTACTTGCTGTATTTTCATTAAGGCTTTAATTCTGTGATCCTTTCAACTCATAAAATAAAAAAAAAACTTTGAAATACTTCGAGTTAAATTGGCGTTCATGATTAATTTTGCTACTTAGAGGAGCAATTTTAGTGCAAGGAAGCTAACTTCTGGATGTGAAAAGTTGAATTTAAATTGATAACTTGTTACATATTTTATAATTTAGAATGGACAAAAAAAATCAATAACAACTACAGACTTTAAGTTGAATTTTACGAGCATTGAGGATTTTTTAAATATAAAAAGGGAAGCATAATAAATTTAGTGTGTTTCCCTGTTTATATTTAAAAAAAAACTACAGACTTAGAAGTTAATTATAATGCAACTAAATAAACAATGTTCTGAGTTGTCTATAGGGCAAAATTAAAAACAGTTTGGAGATTATTATTAAACAAAATCAAAGAATTGGTTTTTTATTTTTATTCATCTTGTAATATTTATTTAGATATTGAGCTGATATAGTTTTATATCGAATCTACAAAATCTACCACATGATATTAAGATTTGATCTGACAATGTCTCTTAACTATAAGACGTTTTTTTGATTTTTTTTATTGATTTACAATGGACCTTAATATGCAACGGAGATAAAAATGATTTGGAAAAAAAAAGTTTTAATACCCACATTTAGTACCCACAGTACAACATCCGTCCGTAATCAAAATTACTCAATATCTGTACATTCTAGTAAGGTGAAGTTTTGCTACTTAGCTTTGGGCTACTAAAAGGAAATTCTGTGTTGATATCCCTATTACAAAACTGAACTGCAGTTAAGAACTTGAGGACTAAAACTAATTGGGGATTTTAACTGTTATCACACTATCTATATATCTTTTCTTATGTTATTACATTTGATATTGTTTTCATGTTTATAGAGAAACTTAACACCTCTATAATCAATTTGGCAGCAAAATAATGAAAAAAACTTTAGTTTAACAGTCGTTATCCATTGATTATTTTTGAATAACACCTTTAAAATTTTCAATAAATATACTTAAATTTTCCTAAACATCGGATGATGATTGAACTTAAGAAAGTGAATTTTATTTTCGTTTATACTTCGTTAGCCTGTTTCCTTTGGTTTTGGGTCTGTGTTGCTAGAACATGGGTTGTGTTTAGGTTCACCCGACCAGCATAATTGCTAATTGAAAGAGATCGTTTCAATTTGCCGTTTGGCTCTCTCCAATTGTTTTATTTTCTCTCTTTCCACTACATTCCCCATAAAAGTTCAGGAGTAATACATTTCTAACAGGATAATGAGATCCAAGTGTCGTTAAGTCTTGCTGCCAAACCCCCGGGTGCAGCCGCATCCTGGCCCGATATTGAATGATAGCACGCACCTATTAATCATCGGCGACCCAAGGTCAGTATCTCACTTTCAATGGGAATATGAGCAACGATTTCCCCCACCCTCTCTCTCTATTATCAGTTAACGGGAGAATCGACCGACCATTTTAGTTAGGAACAACTCGATAGCGTCATCATTAGGGCCAGTCTTGAATGAGAGATCAATACCCCTTTTACGAACATCGAAATTGGTAGGTAGCAGACGTCAGCAATCGGCTTTATTATCTGTTAATAGGGATTTAGTTAGAATTGGAAAACAACACTAAACATCATCTTGTGAATAGCTCAGTCATAAAAATTCAGTTAAAATTGGGTTTCGATCATGAAAAATATTGAGTTGCATCCGTCTATAATTACTATATTGTTTATGTATATTTCTACTGTTTCTTCAGACTTCTGTGGACCATTGTTGACTAATAATAACAGTGACGGCTGCTTTCTTTATATTAGGTCGTCGAAAGGATGAATAATGCTATTTACCTAAATTAAAAGCGTAAATCACACCTGCTGTACAATGTCATACGTTGGTTATAAAACTAACATGATATTTTAAGAAAGGTCAATACATTTTAATTTAAGTTATTTTGCTGTATTTCGAGGAAAGTACGCTCAATTTTTGAAGAACCTTTAATTTAGGTTCAAATAATCGATTTGTTATTTATCAGAATAAAAGTATGTTAAAATATTTTTAGTTCAAAACTTCTACTCCCATTTTTTTCCTTCTTAGTTGTTACGTATTACCAAACTACTCGTTATAGTAACATAAATATTTATTTATATTTTATTGCAATATTTTTATCGCTCTTGTTTATGTTTTTTTTCCTTTTTCTTAAGCAATTTGACTTTCAAACATTTTGCTATTAATTATTACTGGTATTTCCCTTCTTTAAATGTTCATCGCTTAAGAGATGAAGAGATCTCGTTAATGATAGTCTATTGTTGGAAATATAGTCCCCTTTGTTACTAAGAAGTTTATAATTGCAACAAGCGTTTTCGTCAATGAGAATGTTGACAAAACCTTTTGTAGAAGTAGTCCAGATTCTTCATCCTCAAAAATCACAATTCGAGTAGGCAGCTCATTATTGACATTAGAGTAGATCATAGATTTTATTATATCCTTTTGCCAGATGTGCAATTAGTGATGGCTGATATTGTGAAATGCAGTGAATTCATATTAGCCAGACAATGTTATGTATTCCTTTTTCTGATTGTGTTATACATTGCTGCTACATTTAGAGGTCGGTGTTGTGCTATCATTCCTTCCAAAAAGCTCTCTTGGCTATGTTACTTTCTGCAATCGATAATTTTGCAATTCTTGGCGCTCCAGAGTTCCATTCCGTGAGATGCTTTTAATCTTCAAGCAGGTGATTGTGGTTAATGTTGATTATTGGCACTTCCTTTTCAATACCACTTCACTGAGATAATTGCGGTAGGTCAACACTTTTACAGCGATCTTTGCAAACGACGGCCTCTAACAATGACTCTTGTTAAACCATAGTCATAATTATTTTTTATTTTGGCCTGTATTTTCTATAAGATTCTGAACATCTACAGTCCAGATACTTTGGCAAGATAGTCTTGAATTATGACATCAGACAGCAAAATGCATTCGTTAATAATAATATTTAAGATGACTTTGATAAATGACAGAATATAATAACATGATTTATACAAGAAGATTTAAAAATGTAAGATTTTCATAATACAAATTTTCATTTAGATCTGTAAAAAATATAAATTTTCATTTAGATCTGTAACAAAATGAAGTAGAGGCTTTTTCTAAATTCTAAGTTATTCTAACTTTACTTTCGTATTGGCAGTCAATATTTAAAAATTACTGGACCTTTGTTCTATTAACCGTGAAATTCAAGTTTTTAGAGGGATAACGTTGCTCTGTGTCTTAGCAGAGGTAAATTACTGTTTAAATAAAGATATAATGTAATCGATTGATGCATCAATCTCAACCAAATAGGAAAAATATCCGTGATCGCCATTTTATTAGTGTCTTTCAGTTATTAATGGATAACTGAATATGTATAAATGTATTTTCATATGAATATCAATTGTAATTAAAGCTTATTAATATTAAGTTTTAATTTAAATTTTCTAGGTAAGCTTAAAAAGCCTTTTTTCTGCTTCGAATAAATAAATAAATAAATTAAATTTGTTTGAATAATTTTGAATAAATTTGAGTTTCATCTTGCTCAATATTTAAAATCTTTAATACAAAAGCGGCAAGACATGTATAATTACAACAGAAAACAGTAAATGAATGGATAGAATTGCAACTTTTAAAGAAAGTGACAAAACCAATGTTTCATGGGAAAGTAGACTTGAAATTCTTTAAGTAACAACTCGTTTTGTATCGTTATTGTCAGTTGTGCTTATTTGTGATGAAACATAATGCTCTTGCAGTTGACATGACGTGGGCGCTGATCCTCAGAGCTGGGCTTAAGTTTTCCAATTATTGACAGAGCCTCTTAGACCTGAAGGTTAGATGATGGTTGGTAGAAAACCTATGGAAAGAGATCAGTCTGATCATTGCCTTTGACGTAGTTGAAGTTTGTCGGAATCAGTTTTGCTAAGAAAAGAAATTTAGCTAAAGGATGTAATCAAAAACATAGCAATGAAAAGTAAGATTCGCTGAGTTCACAAGTAATAACTGATGATATTAGTAAATGGAAATTCACAAATCTTTTTTGTTTATTTTAGTGTTTTCACGTTTTCTAGTCTTTCCTGTTTGATTGTAATATTAGCAAGGCAAGGATCTCTAGATTTTTTTGAGATACTTCCCTTGCCAATATTTTATATAATATTTAAATCTAATATTTAGATTTTTCTAAACTGTAATTTTTAAATATATTTATTATCAACAAAATGTGTGATCGCTAATTTATTAATTACTGAAGTTCATTGTCTTCGCTGCCATATTATTTCTTAGATACTCGAATTTTACATCAAAGTAGTAATTAGTGTATTTTCCAAAGGAAAATTAAGGTATTTGTTCTCTCCTATCTGAACAGGACCTTGTGATAAGCGCCGATGAGGGGTCGTAGATCCCGAATATATGTGCCATTCAAATTCTATGTGTATATATTTAAATATAGATCCAATTTTGACGATTTTTCCTATCTTCAAACCCTTAAAATCACGGTGTTTTTAGAGCTTTTGCTATAAACTTTTTAGATCTTTTAGGACATTGATTTAACTACAAGTAAGTAATAAAAAAATCAAAATCTGTTCACGGATTTTTAGGTGCGGGCTTAGAAGAGGGGCGTGACCTCAAAGTTGTGACGTGGATAACTGGATACATATTGAGCTTTTCAGCTAAAACGTTTGTGTTTTCGGTTGGGTACTAGATACCCGTAAGGATTCGGTTGGTATTGTATTTAACCAAATCGGATCGCCCGTTTCCCAATCGGCCGATAAAAATTTCCAATTTTTGACGTTTTTTCTATCTTCAAAACCCTATTCTTATATTGTTTATACAGCTTTTGCCACCAACTTTTGAGAGCTTTTACGGCATTGGTTTAAATACAAATAAGTAACAAAAAAGTTGAGATCTCTTCAAGGGTTTTTAGGGGACAGGGTTTAGAAGTTAACAAACTCAAAGTTGTGAAGCAGTTTTAATTTTAACATTTTTCACCTTTGGAAAATAAGTTTACCGTGGTGAATGCGCGGCAGAGATATCTGTCTGTGCAGCTCCTAATAAATGTTGAATTAATTTATTGGTTATCTTGAAATATGCGTTCTACTTTTCACAAGAGATAATTCTGGTTTGCATTTATTATCTTTTTCTTTTTTTGACATTCAGTTTGTGGGTGAGATGAATTCCTGATGCCATCGTATACTTTTTTTAAAATTCGTTATTTATGAGTTTGTGATGTAATGATTTCTCTTTCGATTACATGTAATTAGTATCTCATGGAAAGGGACTGAAAAAAAATTGTTTCCTTAATCCACCACTCTGCTGAAAACCATGAGAGAAATCTTAAGTCCAAATCTATTATTCTACAATCATTCAATTTTGTTGGAAGCATTTTTTCTTCAAAAATTAAAGATAAAGGAATAGGCTCCTCTCAAAGTTAGCTTCAATTGATTTTAAATTCTAGTAAGAATTTAAAAGAAATTCGAAAAAATAAACAAATCCACTTTTATAAAAGACTAATTTATTATTGTTGTTTTTTGTTGTTGTTATTACTATTATTTAATTTTTAATGTTAATTAATAAGAAATCGGATTTCTTAAAAAGGACAAAAAGTTTTAATCTAAATTTTAAGTCATAACTTACTAAATGTTAGAGGAGTGTTTTAGAATAAGTCTTAAAACTGAGAGATAAAAAGAAAACAAAGTATAATAAAAAAAGCGTAACAAAAGTATTTATTTTTGAATATCTTTTGATTAACATAATAATTATCTTTTCTTTATAAAATCGATCGTGTAACTTTAAAAAGGTCAAATCATATGATACAGTAGCTGCAATAATATCGAATGATGTTAAGAAAAATAACCACCTAATAAAAACAAATTGAATGGACTTTTTTTTCTCTCAACTTTGAATGTCAAAAAAGTCAAAAGGGAGCCCATTTAAGAGCATATCGTGCAAAATGCATTTCTCCTGGAACCTGAGGCGAGAAGAGGCTTCTTTTTTTTTTTACGATGCCAGAAAAAAATATTGGAGTTTGATTCGCAACTATTAGACTCCGAGGTTGAGTGAAGAGAGAAAATAATAATAAAAAAAAGAAGATGGTGAGGGCGGAAAAAGGGATTGAGGAGGGTAATTCCGCTTTAATCCGAGTCTCCCGAGTAACAAATTCCTCGGCATCTCTGGCGTGTGTTCCTTTCGTCGTAAATGTCACCAGGGCATCTTTTAAACGGACGAACGGGAGTCGAGATAAAACTGTGCCTGCCTTTTCTTTGGTCCAGGGGAGAAAGGACAATGCGAACGCGGGCGTTCATATCAAGAATCGATGGCGTGCGAACAAATACGTTCACTGCAACAGCCCCCTGCCATACCAACCCCTTATCACTTTTCATGGTGGAGCGGTGTGTTCTAACATTTTCCATTGCGTTTTGACTTTCTGATCTTCCTCGGACTCCTTTTCCCGCAGCTGCGACGCGTCAGCTCTCTCTCCTCTCCGCCCTCACCCCTCCTCCTCCCTTCAATCGATAGGGCATTGTTTGGTTGTTCCTCTGAACACGGAACCCTCTGTCGTCTGTCACCCAACGACAGAAGGAGATGCGACGAAAACTAAATTTAGCAACGGGGTTATTTTCAATACACAATCCAATTGGTCCAAGACCTAACCTCAAAAGCGTATCTCATTGGGTAAAAACTCAGTCTTGTAGAGACACAGCCTGATTTCGTAGAGATGCTTGCTTTCAATATTTGCATATCATTTCCTAAACGTCATTTGCATATGTTAACAGATTTAACAGCAACTATTTCAGCTTTCTTTCCATTACCTTTACTTAAAAAGAGACTTTCATTTTAGCTTTTAATTTGAATTGAAATCGATTAAGAGTTCTAACAGCGTAATTAATAAATTGGTTTCTGTTTAAAATTATTTCATAATTAGATTTGATATTAATACAAATTTAAAAACATAATTTTCTTCAAAGTTTGTCCGTTTCTCAAGCCTCTCTCTCTCCTCTCCATGTGTTTATGTCTAGAGCTATTAAATTATTTTCTTGTTTCTGCATCGATATGAATTATGATTTAAGATTTGATATTGTCATTTCAGCATCCTAAGATAAAAAGTTTCGAACTATCGTGACCATAGAAGATGGATACATTTATATCAATTTGAAATTATTGTCACTAGCATTATTGATATTTAACGATACAATTCAAACCTGTATTAAACTATTACAGATCCTGGGAAAAATGAAAAAGAAAAAAAAAACCACAAAAACACCTTAAGAACAATAAAAGCGCGGTGATTTTTCTTAACTTTTTATACATCACCAATCATTGACAAATCCGTTTACTTTCTGCCTAAATGACTGTTCTCCTTTTTTTGCTTTATTTAAATGTCTTTCGTATAAAGCGCAAAGCTTGGCCAAGGTTTTGAATGTACGTTGATTGCAGGAAATTTACTTTCTTCTTGCTTCTTTTTTTTGGGGGCCGAGAGGATTCCACTGGTGAAGGTAGAGTAACATCCACAATATCGAGCAAGCGCTCAGCATTTCGAACTCTGCTCATTCTCAGGCAAAACAATTGCACCAGATGCCCCTTCTGAACAACTTACGATGAGTTTGTGAAATTAAAATGTTTTCGTATCCATATCAAACCATTTCATAGAGAGAGAGAAAACTTCTTCAGGTGCTAAGAATATAATAAACATTTACTTTTCCATTCCTAACCCTTTACTTCTTTGGTTGATTTTAAGTAAGCGTAATAGTTATTCAGAATTCAAATAAATTACTGAGAAATTAATATCTTATTATTATTATTATTCTTAAATTCTATAATAACACAAATACTCTCTACTTCTTTAATAACAATATTAAAGATTGAAAGATTGTAAGATTACGATTGGTTTATTTGAATTATAACGAATTCTTTTAGTTGCAGGAAAAAAAGGATTTCTTTACTCTTTCTAATTTATGTAACCTGAAGAAGTTCCGCGTGAAGGAGAACGAAATATTGTTATTTAAGAAGTAGACAGTATTTATGTGTTATTAAGAAAACATTCAATATTTTGTGTGATCAGATTCAAATTTACTCTAGTCATCGCATTGTGATAGAAGTAATATTAAGCTCCTTCTTAAAACTTTCTTTGTCTTATTTCAAGATGCTTTCCCTAGTGTGTGTTTTCAGAAGTAGAAGTTTAATAATAATAATACCAAAATAATTTACTCAAAGTTTTGGAATTTAAAATGGATGAATTTACCTTATTGGTAATTTTTATTCTATAAGACATTAAAAAGATATTATAAGAATATTAAATTAATTAAAAAAAAATTAATATTTGGATATATCCTTGTTCCAGAGTGGGAAAATCCCTCAAACAAGAATCTATCCAGTATCATGTTCCAGTCCTCCTTCATAACCAAACTATAATATTTTTTTTTAAAAATCTATGTTTTTTTTCAGTTTTATTAAAACCGCTAGGAAATTTTTTTCCCATCTCTCTATATCACAGATCCTAATATACAGGATATATACATAATCTAAATATTAGACTTGGTCTAACTCTTCACCTATGTGTGACATGGAAACTTTTTAAAAAATTTTGTCGAAAGTGGAAGCAGAGATGTTTCCAAACCCTCTAGTTCCTTAACATGTCTTGTTCTTCCTGATACATTTTTGCTTTCTTGAATTTCAAATTTGCAAAATCACCCTCATTATTTCCATTTTATGTTATAAATTGAATTTACGTTATTTTTTTTTAAAAAAATTATTTTTGTTATTTTTATAAAATACCCTATTCCTTTTCTACGATATCTTAAATGACAACTGAATTTTGTTGTATACTAGAGATAAAGGCAACTAATTAAATCAAAAATTTAATAGCTATGTTTTAAAATATTTAAAATATTTATTGCTTTGCACCGTGAGATTTTATTCTTTCATTGTTATTGACATGGATTTAGCCGGTTTGAAATTTAATTGTTTGTTTTACCAATCCTAAACTATAATTTCACAATTACTCTTTGTTATTTCAGTAGCTAAACAAATCCTTGTGACTAAGAGGGGCCGTAAAAAAATAAGCAAACTAATCGTTATTCTTAATAATGAATACGGTCTTAGTAGTCTAAAGTTTAAAACCAAGGAAATACGGGAGAAAATAATATCGGAAATTTTTTTTTAAATAATTAACAACATAATATTAATGTCTGAATTTATCAGTGATCTTGCAGATTAAAAGAGATCTTGATATCATAAAACAAACAGATCACACCAAAACAAAGGTGGTAAAGCAATACTTTAATTTAAAAAAATTAACGTATGTAAAAACTACGACTTGAATATTTACATTTAAAAACATACATGGAGATAAAGTACAAACAATTAAAAATTAGAAATTAAAACCATAACATGTTTCGTCTGAGGACGATTGCCGAAATTGGTTTTAATTTTTAATTGTTTGTACTTTTGTCTCTATTTTGGTTTTAAATGTAAATATTCAAGTAATACTTATTTATTTATTTATTTATTTATTTATTTATTTATTTATTTATTTATTTTTGTTAAAAGATCGAAAGCTAAGATTGCTGTAAAATAAATGTGAATATTAGTAAAAGAGCTTCGTCGTGACCTAAATGTATTTTTAAATGAGAGAATGAAGAGAAAGTTTCAAGAATTAGAATATTTATTAGTAAAAGGTTCTTTGAATGGACTTCAAATTCCACTAAAGACCATCAAATCTTCAGAATTAAGTTGGAGGACAAACGTAATTTCTTAACTTTGTATATACATTTAAATTATTTATTACATAGATATAAGGCTTCTTTTTGTTAAAAACAGTGAAACCTTTGGACTTAAAGGATCCTAAAGCTTTCTTTTCCCGTAGTTTTTAATAACAAAGAAAAAAGTTAAAGTTTTAGAAAATAAAATATAAGGAATAATTGATTTCTTGGCAGTGGCTTAGAAACAAGACCACTTTTATCAAGTTAATATTTCAAAAGCTAAATACCATAAGCAACATTTTGATTTGTAAATGCATTACGGATTGCTTTAACTTTTCATAACGAAATGTGGACCTCGTGAATTTTTAAAATTACAGATATTTCATAATCAGAGTTTTAAAACTTAAAATTTTTTGAACCCTGAAAAATTTCTCAAACGTTAACTCTTTATAAAAAAAAATACTTTCGATTAATTAATTTGGACTAAAAACTGATCAGTTTTGGAATCAAAACAAATAAATATAAAAATAACGTTGCGTTAACCAACTATAAAGACAAAGCAATTATACTTAGAAATGCTTACTAAAAGGGAAAAAATATTTATAAAATAATTGTGGTTAAGAATTAAATTGATTTTTTATTTATAACATGAATATTTGCTTATTTCTTTGTGAAAACTATAATTTAGCTTATTAATTCTTTATAATTTTTTAAAGCATTTTTTTAAAATTAATTATACTTTTGAGCAAAATCCATTTTAAAGTAGAGCGTGTTTTGGAATAGTAGCAACCTCCAGAGCATTTATTCGGAAATTATTTATTTCTTTTCCGATAAGGATTAATTAAAAGGTTAATAGTGTATTTACTCTACCACAGTTTTTTTGTCTTTTATTTCGGAAGGACGATCTTTAGTTAAAATTTAAATATAGTATCTAGTAAAGTTTAGTACTTTACTTTAAAGTAAAGTTTAGTACTTTAAAGTAAATTACAAATAAAGTGTCATTGGTATCTAATTATCTAGTTTTCAGTAAGTGTTATTCTTGACTGAATAGAATTGCCCGCCCAATGTTGGCTTTACTGCTCGACATTTGTCTGAGTAAATAAGGCTTTTGAAACGGATATCTCCTTTGTAGAAACAATCAGTGATTCGCAATTTTAAAGGTTGAAATTCTTTCTAAATCCAAAACATCTCAATTCAACCAAATCTGGTTTTTCAAAAATAATATTTTTATTTTTTTATTTTTTGAAAAACATATTTGGTTGAATTCAGATGTTTTGGATTTAGAAAGAATTTCAACCTTTAAAATTGAAAATAAAAAATAAATAAATAAAGCCTTTATTTTATTAGGCACTGTAGAATGAGATCATCAGCAGAAAGATATAAAATAGAGAGGTTGAAAGAACAGTCGATGCTCGCACGTATTTATTACCCAGATAAGAAAGCGGTACCCGTTTGACAGAGAACTGGGAGAACCCTGGGTCCCGTCTGAAGGAGAATAATCAACCTCCGACCTCCTATTATCGATATACACGCATGTTTGTGAAAATTGCAGCACCATGAAGGAACCATCAGATTGGAAGGAAATTTATAACACACATTACAAATAGTGATACAAACAAACGATTAAGTTTCAGTGCACTGCATCAACAGTAATTACAAAAAATCAGAATAGTGTAAAGCTGCTGTACGCCTTGGCATTGAATCAAACAGGTCTTGGATGTGTTCCTGGGGTATCGCCAGGTTCCTTCTATCCGAGTCCACAGTTCATCGGTATTGGCTGCGGATGACAATGACGGGCTAGTTGCCGAGTGACCATATCCCAGACATGTTCAATAGGTGACACATCGGGCGAACATGCAGACCAGGAAAGAAAGGGTATCTGCCTTGCTTCGAAGACGGTCTGGACATTTCTGGCAACATATGGTCGGACGTTGTCTTGTTGAAATATGCTCCACGAGTGTGCTGAAGGAAGGATACGACTTCAGCCTCCACAAGTTCGCTGATGTAGCGGTTGCTGTTGAGTGGCCACAATTCGTAGCAGCCGAATTTGCTCCTCAAACTATCACGCCTGTCGTTCGTGCAGTAAGACGCTGGACAATGCAGTCTGGAAGATGGCACTCACCTTTATCGTCTAGTGCGTATGCTGCCATCATTGTAATCCAAGTTGAAGCGGGACTCGACTGAAAACACGACATGGTGCCAATTTGCATGCCAGTGGATATGTTCATGATCCCATTGTAGCTTGAGGCGTCGATGGTTCAGGCCCAAGGGAATCCTCCACAAGGAATGCAAGCACGCAGTCCTCTGAGCAGCAGACTCCGTCGAACCCTGGACCCAGACAATTACAGATCTGTTGCAGTGTTCCATCGTTGTGCTAACACTCGAGAAAAAGCTGCCATGCGGATGAAGTGTCTATCATCCCTTAGTGTCGTTACATTTTGTTGTCCACTTCCGGATTTTCACTCTTCCTGTTCTCGTCAGTCCACTGCTTCCACACTCGCATCCCTGTCGTGGGATTATGCCCCGTACGAGCAGCAATTTCGCGGTAAGACGATGAAAAACTACTTATCTGGATTCACAACAGTCCTCTACTTACACGCTCTTACACGACAGTTCAGAGAACGCTGCTGAGTCTAGCCATGCGCAATCATTTCCAAATTTTAATCATTTGCATATCATACCCTGGTTTACATTTCCTGTAAGTTTCACTTCATTTGCATGTTTCCTTCACAGTGTTACATTTTTCACAAATATTGAGTGGATAATAATGAGTATTATTTTACCGCTTGATCTAGAGATATTGTTTGTACTCATTTCACTATTAGATATTGTTATCCATGGATAGAGAGATTAGTTTAATCGGTGAAAATATGCTAAATTATTCCTAATACATTAAATATTAAAAAAATTTCCCCTTATAAATTGGAACCAGTTATCAAAGTTTAATATAAGATTTCTCTTTCAAATTCCATAGATTCCAATTTATATTACAGTTTAAAGTTTAAATGTATTTTTCCTTAATATATTGTTTTTTTTTTATTTTTCTTTGTTTTAAGTTATGAAAGCAGTACAAAGGAAGAACCTCGATTTATTTTTAAATTTTAATATCTTCTCAATACCAAAACTGCAGTTCTCCATTTCCTGAAAAAATTAAATTAAACCTTATTACTTATTAAAGTTGCCTAAATTCAAATAATTTTAATTACTTGAAAGGAAGCTAAGGAGTAAAGAATCGATTAAAAAATCTCAAATTAAATTCTTTAAGTAATAAAAAAAATCTTTTGAATCGGTTTTAATGCTTTTTAGAGTTCAAACGGTAATTTCACTACAGGAATCTAAATGGAAAAATTTGCAAATACAAAATTTATATCTGGTCTTCGGAAAACTAAGATGCGAAGTTTCGGAAGATCTATTCAAAGGTTCAAAAGTTAGGAAGGGGATAAACACGCTTACATACACACATTGATTTTAAGAACCTTATTTTCTTGGGAAAGTAGGTTAGGAGAGTAGCTACTTAGCCAAATTAAATAATTTTGGAAATGATTACAAAAATCTTTGCATTGTTTTATAATTTTACGTCGAGTTAACCTTACATCAAAGAATAAAATAAATGAATTAAAAAATTCTTTTTGGCCAATGTTTCATTAAGAGAAAATCTCCAAATTTTAAAATGTGCTCTTTCATTAATTAAAAATAAAAACAAAAATATTTTAAATAATTGGAAAAAACTTCTTGCAGAAAGTGTAGCGAAGAAGATCACTTTTGTCGACAATTTACTTCAAAAACTGAAATGCATCTGAAAGGTTTTTCTTCAAGTTTAACATTGGTTTCTATTCTCGTCTCTTTTCCTGCAGCGTCATCTAGTGACAACTCTAAGACAATCTAAAGCATGGATTTTCTGTAAAAAGTATCCGACTTTTGAAAACAACATCTTTAAAATAATGCTAAAATAAGCTAATAATACCTAGATTTGGGTTACTGAAAACTTAAAAACAAAAAAAAAGAAACATTTTTAAAAGTCAACATTAATGTAAGTTAGTTGCATAAATTATTTATAGAGGAAAAGCCATGAAAGGCAAACACGTCTCATAATATTTGCTATCGAAAAATAAATACAACCTTAGTAAAATTAAAACGAATAAAAAATAACTAAGTATAATAATGTGATTTCGTTTTACCTGCTTGGCTAAATAAACATAGCTGCAAAGAATTAAAGATTATTGTAATCTTTAAATTCTGCATCTTAACAGAATTATTAATAATTTGTTTTCAACCTTTTAAAGTATTCGAGATTCTTATTGTGGAAATAATGAAAAATGAATGGGTCTAAATGCTATCCTAATGTTTAAACTTTGTGTTTTAAGTAGTGTTTGAGTTTTTTTCACTCTTAAAATATTACTTTAAAGATTGTAATGTTTTGTTGTTGTTTAATAATGTAATATAGCAAAGTTTAACAGAACTTTTATGAATAAGAAAATAATTTTGTTTTTTGTTTTTACTTTGTTTTGTGCAATAACGTAGCTATAATTTATTTCAGGTTTCTTTAAACAATAGCTAGACTAACAATGGCACTGTTCGTTTTTTGTTGTATCGCCGTACTAAGATTGTAATTGTAATCTTAGGTTTAATACTGCGCGATTTAACTATCCGCCGGAAAAAATGTCGGTTTCTTTCTGAATCGCCCTGTAAGTATTAAACAAAAAAGGAACAAAGTTCACAAGTTGTTGAATTTCAGTTTTACTTTAAGAAAAGACAAATAAAAGAAGACAAATTGTTAGGTGTTATACAATTTTATTTTCTTCTTTCTATCTTTCACAGCCTATATTTGACGATGAACAAATGTCTATTGTTATATCCGTTTTGTCTGACAATTTCGGCGCGGACAATTTCAATCAGAGAGGGGTGTGAGCGATCATTGGTTCTTCCTCTCGTTCTGACAATGATGAAGACGGGTGAACAAATAAGCCGAGGGCTCCTGTGACTCCCTCCACGCTATCGCTCATCCCTGTCTGTTATACTGTTGGGAACTATCTTCCGATTCAGCCGACTGCAGCTGCAGCAGCCCCCTCAGGTGGCCGTCCATCAGAGTGATCACCTTCGCCTCCAAATACATAGACATCTCTCGAGACAAGAACTACCTCTTTGTAGCCGAATGAACGCCAACACTTCTACTCAATAAGCCTTCGTAAAATTCAGAATCGACCCGGATATAATCTTAACTTTTCCGGTAAAGGGAAGAACACGCGGGATTCACGTCGATGTCTCTAGAAAGTTGGAAGAGCATTCTAGTTCTTCATTATATCTGTCTGCCTGTCTGGATGGAATTGTTCCTCCAGAGATATTTTCAGATACGACGAATACGACATGTATTTTGATTGCAGAATTTTGCAAATGATTCTAATTTTCCAACTAGGTAGATTTTGATGATTTTTTTTTTCAATATTTTTAGTAGTTGTTAGTATTTGATAATTCCAGTACTATTAAGAATACTTTTAAACTTGCAACTGTTGTACAATTAGAAAAATTTCAGGAAAGTGAAGCTAGAGTAGTACATGATTTTCTGATAAAAGAAAGTTTATAGAAACATCTTGATTCAACAACTTTCGATGTTTTTTTTTTTTAGTTTTTAATGTTATCTAATTTCCTAGAAAACTCAACTAAATGAGTTTTTTAATTTTTTTAAAGGTCCTTCCCTGTCCCCACTGCCATCTCACCCAGATAAGTCGAAATAACAATACAAGATTAGATAAGATAACAATAAGATAACAGTATAACATTACATAATATGAAAAACAGAAAATGCAATCTAGT
>JAFIDM010014012.1:11001195-11098302 GCA_023159025.1 Thereuonema tuberculata | reverse complement strand
CTGAAGAAGTTTTCTGTTAAAGGAAATGAAATATCATTGTTGTGATTTTAGGAGTATTGTGTATCTCATGAGTAAACGAAGTATATAGATTTAGGAAGGACTAAGAATTGAAATACAGTCAACATTACCTCCATCATATTAAAGCTTTTCCGATTTTTCTTTGTTTATTTCAATTGAAAATAATTTTTATATCCAGTCTTTCATCTGTCGTCGGAAGTCTTTATTTTCTTTTTCTGTGGTTGTTTTATTTATATCTCTTTCGAATAACAAAACATTTTTTTATTATTTCTAAAATAAAGTCTCTATTTTTAATGAATGATTCTCCAAACAAAGAGGCTTCGAGATATTGATCTGTCAGCGATAAAAAATCTTATCCTTTTATTTATTAATCCTTATTTTGTTGTGCATTTTGAAATTTTTTTTTTTCATTTTTCTTTTGTATTACTCGTATTCTAATTTAATCATGATTTCCCATTTCGAAACCAGATGTCGCTTCGGTAGATTTTTCCTGGAATTTTCAGAATTTCAATTCTTCGCATTTCCAGAATTAACATATAATCTTGTAGATGTTGGTTACCCTAAAATTACAGTTCATAGAAAATCATATCTGTACTTTAGGAATCGGTCCAGTAAATCAAAAATTTCCTTCTGCCACTGAACGCCAGCGGTGTTGTATCCGAGGGAATTATCGCCTTGAAGACCAATAGGAAGTTTCCTTCTCCATTTGGTTAAACCCACTTTACTTTCTTTCCTTGAACAGTTGACAACGGAAAATATAAACTATACAATTACGGACTCATTAAGCAGAGAGGGACTCGGCGTTGAGGGGGTGAAAGCAAGCCGTTTATCATGTGCTCGGCCGCTCGTTTCAAGACCCGGAAACAGTTACTGGCTCTTTAATTATCTGACCGCCGAAGGGGTTAACCACCGTACATCCGGTCTTACAGGTGTCGCTGCAAATTTACTTCACCGGAAAACTATGTTAACTTGATGACTGGATTAAGTGGTATCAGCAATAAAGCGACAATACAAAATAAATGGCAGTGAGACGAGATAAGCGAATCCGAGCTGCATTAAAGTATAGCAGAGTGCTTTGCTAATGCGAATTCGCTTATATTTCTCATTATTTTCAATTACCTTCTGAAATCCAGCTAATTTCCTAATTAACAAATTGGTAAAGTAAACTTGGAGAATTAAATAAGATAAAAACTTTGTAATTTCCACTTTCTTTTATTATCTTTAAGGAAAGACCTTTAAAGACCATTTTCTCTAACAATTACTAATTAGCTAATATCTCTGGCTAAGAACTTTAGAACAATCTTTCCTACTGTGAAACTGAAGTATTGCAGAAATCCTTACATAAACCAAATAATCCAACAAACACCTTCTTGTTATTACGTTTTAGGTCCTTCTGGACAAAAATTATTTTGTTCTCTTTGTCATCATACACGCTGATGATTTTTTTTTTAATAGCTACATTATGTAAGGCATAATTTTAGTTTGAAAATACTTTTCTATATTTTGCAATACTTTAAGATAAAATTTAATTCAATATTTCATTTGACATATCAGTAATTCATACTTAAATACTTCAAAAGAAAAGAAGAAATACTTAAAAAAAACGGGAAAATAATTTAAAGATATTAGTAAAGCATTAAAATGTAAAGTATTTCAATGTAATCGGGAATCTTTCCTTAGAAAATAAATATAACTTAAATTAAGTGTTTAAAAATAGTGAGCATACATGTTTAAAAAACGAATGGTACGTACAAGTTAAAAACAAGTAAAAATACTTAACATTGTTTTTAACTTGTACATACCATTCGTTTTTTAAACATGTGCGGTCACTATTTTTAAACAATTAGTTACGTCTATAAAGATTTTCACACTGCACACGTAAAAAGGATCTTCTAACTCAAATTGTTAAGCGATAGAAGGGAATTTCGCGAACATCTTAAGGAGAAAATCGTGGTCGCTAATTATGGAAGCTCTTCATATTTTAATGCAACAAATAACAGTCAACAATATTCGGACATTGGCTGGACCGTTCTATAACGAAAGGGAATGATGTCTATGACAAAAGATTTTTTGTTTGTTTCAGTCTCAAATGTCATGTTTTTGAATCCATCCACCGAGAGCGCTGCTGTTGTATAGCATGTTGAACGTTATATAGTTAGATCTTGTTACACGGCTAGCTGACTTATACATTAAATAACCGTAACATGAATTTAAATTAATTTTCTCCAATCTTATCTAATAGAAGTAAGAATGCGCCCTTGCCACCAGACAGTAATCGATAAAATTCTGGACGAAAGTTAGAAAACATTATTGAATTTATTTTCTTTTTTAAAGCAAAATTAATTTTTGAATTTGAATAAAATGGAAAATTAATAAACTAACAAACAAACGTTCAATTCAGCTTGTTAGTGTTGTAGACAACTGATAATTTTCGACAACATTCTTCTGCCATTTAGTTAATTACTAACATAAAACTAAAACAAATTTTATCTGAGATTTAACAGATAACAGATTTTTCAATATCGGAACAAAATAACTTTTTCTGAATTTGGAATTTACAGAACTCATGGGAGTCTTTAATATCGGTGCGCTTATTTCTTTCTTTCTTTTTTTTTAAAGGATTTTTTTTACGATATTCATGACATTCGTTGAGATGGGAAAGGTCAGGCCCAATAATAGTCGGTCTTCTGTAGAAATCACTGCGAGGGATACACATTGCCTCAATGTCTGTGAGAAGGTGTACCCCGTATCCGAAATCAATAGCTCGCGCAGATCCACAGGTATCTGCTCTCTTTCCTTTTGCTGAAGGAGTAATTGAATGGAACGAACGGTGAAATGGAAGAAGTGTCCATTCCACACGAAGAGGAGGAAGAAGAAGAAGAGAGGGAAGAAAAAATGATATTTGGAAGAAAAGCGTCGTAGTGAGAAAGGGGTATTGAAAGTGCGGAAGAGATCTTCTCCCTTCCAACCCCACCCCCCTCCGATTCGAGAAAGAGGGAATTAATCCTCTGTTCAAAGTCCTATTGGAGAACTCTTGCCAACTTGATAATCGTCGATCCAAGGCGGACGTCTTAAAGAAGAAGAAGAAGAAGGAAAAGAATTTCAAGAACGGGTGAATCGCCTGATCTCAAAGTAGCAGCTGACATTTGACGATGAAATGAAATACTTATCCCAAAGCAAAATTGTTATAACTCAGCAGCAATTGTGGAGGTTTTCCAGACAAACATAAGAAAACCGAAGAAGCTTTATCGAAAAAGAAATTGAAATCGAAATACAGTAGTTATTAAATAAATAAATTTAAGGGGAAAAAAACCACAAGATTAAACATAATTAGAGTACCAACTTTTGAGTATCCGCTTGGTAAGATGGCAAAAGATAAGCATTGATGAAAAAGAAGCTGTTCAATGATAAAGAAACTTAAAATTTTACCAAAGAAGTCGTGTGAAAGCTTTTGAGGGACAGCTGAGGATAAAGAAGAGACAACTACATTACAGAACGTTTATCAAGTTCAAATATCACCTATCATACTAAGAGAATTGAATGCCAAATATTTCTACTTACAGCTACTGCACTATTAATAAAATAGCTGCATTTACTAAAATCAAATAGGATCTTCCTAAAAGAACCCACATCTTTTCATTAAGGATAAACGGCTTTTTGTTGAGTTGAAGACGGATGTTTAAAAGTAAGGTTTGATTACATTTCATCAAAATTTTCTATTCTTTTTTTTAAAAAAAAGCCGATTTTTTTATAGCTCGTATAGTAAGCAGCGCTATATAATTAAAAGTGAAAGACTTTATTCCTTTCTAAATGACAAAAACCATAATTCACAAACATGAGGATTTTCATCAGGAATCAGAGATTCCGGTAGCTGTTTCTGCCTTATTAGGCTTAATTAGTTTAATTTACCCTCGATGAAAGACTCAGCGTGAGAAAAGGTTAAATATCTCATCCCCAAAAATATGCAACAATAAAATTAAACTGTAATAAATACAGATTTGAATTCCTTGTCCTGGATACCCTCGGGCTCGAAGGAATTTAATTTTGATAACGCAGTATCCCGAAGACTAACAAGTTCCAAAGAAATAAAATTCAACATGCAAGAATTAATTTTAAGTGACAGAAGCCGTAATGCATAAACATAGATATTAGCATCCTGAGTCATCGTAGACGGGAATCTGGGACAACTGTTTATTTATTATTACGCGTAATTAGCCAGATTTACCGTCAATGCTAGGTTTGCTTCTGCAACGTGGTTCATGCAATGTAAATTTTATGTCTTTTGAACTTCATTTCTTTAATTTCTATTTTACTATATCGAAAGAAAGAAAAATACTTTGAAGAAAATAAATAGTGAAAACACTTTGCAGTGAAACATTTGTTACGAATGTTTTAAGTTTAAATATCCTAACGTTCTAACATGAGTTTTCAATTTCCTTGTCATATTGAAACCGCCTTTGGTGAAGATGAAGGAAATATTTCCTGATTTAAGCAATAACCTGATTCTTGTCAGTCGATTCCATAACTTCCCAGAAGCACGGTAACATGTTATGCATTATTTAAACACGAGTCGAAACCGCGAAAAATCTTTAAATACAGTCAAAAACTAAAGATTATTGAAAGTAAATAAACAATGAGAACAGACATACGACTGTTGAATGTTTTTCTGTGATACAGACAAGCTACAACAGAGAAACCCAGAAGCAAATGGGGAACGAAAAGCTCCAGAATAGCACCTGTTTTAGTTTTAACAATTTAGAATGTTGGAACTTTTCATTGAAACAAGAATAGGAACTATCTATAAAATTAAATTGATATAAATATTCATGTATGATTAAGGCTATAATAGCAAAGATTCCAAGGATTTTGTAATGAATATGTTAGGAACTCGTACACCTTACCATGAGAAATTACACTCGCCTTTGATAATGCATTTGTCAACATAGAATACTTAACAACAGTTTGTAATGCAGACACAATACAGAAATAATTTTAAGAACTATTTTTCTTAGTCCTATTTCTATTGATTGTTAAGAGAGTGATATGGAAATATTTTTCATTTAGTTTAGTTCGTCTTAATAACAAATACATATAAATAAATATAATACCGTATCTTGTGTTATATTTAAATAAGACACCGTATAAATATAAATACGACACCGTATCTTGTCAACGGGCTTCCTCCATCTGAAACATAATTTTAACGTTTTTAAGGTTTTCTCTGCGAGGTCTATTTACCCATCGAATTTTATGTCTGTAGCTCTTGTAATTCCTAGCCCTTAAAGTTAAAGAAGTATCTAATGGACAGACAAAGGGATAATGTGAGGCTCCTGACACTACAGAAATGTGAACAAACTCTGCTTGATGTACTTTATTCAAAAATTACTGCTTGCTGAAGTCAACAGGATCTCCAAGATCTTATGCGGAGGACCCTTTTGAGAGGATTTAGTTGCTTAGGCCCTTCGTAGATGCACATTTTTTTAAATTCAAGTCTTCTTCAGCGATTCCTTCTATTTTCGATGTAAAAAAAAGAAAAAAATAAAGCCAATATTTAGATGCAATCTGTTTTATACAAGTATTCGTCAGTTTGCAATGTAAAGTAACTTATTGCAAACTTTAATAATGGAAATAAAATTTAAACACTAAAACAATCTTTCCAATTTAAATTTTTTATCACAATTTTATTAAATTTTATTCGTATTGTATTCGTATTATAGGAGCACTAAAGCGAGAGGCCAGTGGTCCACTAATTTACGTACAAATATTTACAAATATGCGCTGCGAACTGAAGGACACCGTTCAATTCCCGATGGGGATCGGGAATTGTTGTAGAGGTGCTTCTCTTTCAGAAGGGAAAGAGGTAGTAGGGCTCTCAAAGCCCTGTGTAAAATGGAGATCGGGCTTCTTTCACGTGGGTTAAAGGAGGAAAGCCATTAGACCGCTCGATCCAAACTTCATCCCATCAATCGTGGAACTATTAGGGCCTTTACCAGCAACGCCCCCAAAGGGACCAACTTTTTTTTTTTACTTCAGTAGGACTAAAACAGAAGTTGAAAGGATATACGACAAGAACTCTATTTGTAGAAAAAAAATTTGTATTCTACTTTATCTATATTCTTTATATAAACACTTTGGCAATTAATCTTAACTTTTTCTTTTACAAATTCCTATACGAAGTGTTTCCATGGTTATTGTTTTCGTAATTAACATCTCTTTCAACTATTTGTAATAAAAAAATCAAGTTTACAACGACATTCATTCTCGCGTTCTTTTTGTAAAATTACTACAATAATGAATTTTTACAATCGGCAGAAATTATGCGTTAAATTTAAGATTTTAATAGATGTTCAATACAGTTATGAAGGCAGCATAGGATGCGATACATTTCTATTCATTATTAAAAAGAAAAATTCATCAATGCTGGTTATTAGCTTTAGTGGTCTTTGAAGAAGCTGTGTTCTAAAGAACTATGAAAGTAACTGATACTTCAGCGCTGCTCTATAAATTATTAATATAAGCATATGTTTTTTAGGGCAGTGTGGTAAACAGCTGCCAAGAAATACTTGACAAAATAAATGCAACTCATATCTATCAAGTGAGGAGAACAAGCACCTATGTGTTTTGAAGTGGGTATGAAACTGAAGAAGCATCGCTTGAACGCTTGGACAATTAGGAAAATGAAAACAGCAAATCTCGTAGCTAATCCTGAATCCTAGTGAGTTCACCCCCAATCCTTCTAATAACACACTCCCGCGAAGAAAACCTACTACCATTGATTAAACGATGATTGTAGTTTTGGTCTAACGGGACACTTCTCGTGCCTTAGTCACAGTTGCTTAACCATTTAGGATGATTGGGCCCAACCCAAATAGGGCCATTGATTCGGTCATTAAGGCACTGCGTGGCTACTAAAAGGTCCCCCCACTCACTCAGATGAAAGCTTCGTCCGGCGAAACTTACTTCTCTCGCTCGCTTTTATCCCTTCCACTCATCCACATTCTGAGAAATTTCTACCGTTAATACCAAAACCACACAGTGCCTGCTTTTAAGGGCAACCACACATCCGAAGCACCGCAGACACCGAGCAGGGAGTCCGCATCATTTCATGAAAATTTGCTTGGAAGACGTCGACATCATTAAAGTCTGTACCCTACAGATTGTAAGCAGAATTGAAGTTGGAATTAAAACTAAAGCAGGAAGTAGGAGAGAGTTGCAAATTGGGTGGCATTATCCACGGAACTGAACGTTTCCAAATTAATTTCAGACAATTGTTAACTAACTTTCAAAGATCTTTAAATTGAAAGCAGTTGGACGATACAGAGATATTTCCAACATGATTTTAAAGCATACTTGAGATAAGTAAAGTTGAATTTATAGGGGCAAAGAAAATAGTTCTGAAATTAAAAAGTAACTTAACACTCTGCTTATTACTTGTAACGCGAATTTTCTCTTTAATCTTTTCATTTGTCTTCTCTCGGATGCTCTGCTCAGCTGTCCCGTGGTTTGGTACTTTTTTTTTTTTTACAATTTTAATACACGTACTTAAGGTATCGTATTGCAAGCCTAGGTGACCCTGTGACCGCGGTATATATATGGTTGTGGCGTTTCCTATCCAACAAACTAAGTCTAGATTAGGTGATGAGCCCCCGCCCCCTTCCTTTAATCCTCGGGAAAGAAACTCCGTGCCCTTTTGATAGAGGGTTGGGTGGACTCTTGGGAGGTTCTGAAGAATTCAGCGTGCACAAACTCTCGATCTCCGCCGGAAATTGAACGCTGCTCGACAATCAAATGCGTTGACACATGGTTACCTGTTCAACAATTCTAGAAAATAAAAATAAGTTCCCAAAAATTGGTAAATCTATCGTGAAATAGTGAGAAAGCTTTTAACCTGGTTTCTTCATATTCGTTCATCTACATTAGTTAAATATCGTTGTTACCGAAGTTTATATTTTTGTTTAGGATGAGAGATAATAAATTTCGGATATCATCAGAAAATACTTACACCAAGCGAAGGGTGCAGGTTTGGGAAGGCATGTTTGAAAGTTTTATACGATGCCTTTGTTTAGATGATTTATTCAGATCCAAGTGATATTTTTGAGAGATATTTCTTTTGTTTCTTAGTTAATTTCACCTCATATATTTGAAATTATTTTACATTCAACTGATATCGCTATTATTATAGAATAGATTACATATCTTATTCCATCGATTCGATTCCTCATCGTAATGAGTCAACATTTTTAAAAGCCGAAGTTAGTTTTAGATTTTATTTTAATTTAGTATAAACCTACTTGATTATATTGTTCAATGTAATTTAACTTCTCTGTTTGATGTTAATATTGGAATTATTTTAAATGACATATAAGAATATAATTATAAGTAATAAAGCTACAATAACAAATAGATGAAGTTCAATTATACAATTTTGCATTTGTAGATCATTTTTTTAAACTTTTATAGTGGCTTTTTAATATCAGTAAGCTAAGAAAATTAAAAAAAAAATAAAAAGTTAATTTTAAATTAAATGCTTTGAAAGGACATCGTACAATAATATGACTTTCTCACTTTCTAAAATGAAATAATTCTTATAAATAACAAGTAGTTTTTATTGATTTAAATGTGTTTTTTCTCTTTAAAATATTCTATTTCCGGTCTTTGATTTGATGGTATTTAGTTAAGTCCGAAATAGATTTTAAGTATGGCTTAAATTAAAAAATTTACAAGACTACTCGCAGTAGCTGAGGTTGGAGCTGGCAATGACGTACTTTTCAGTGGGTCGATACTTTGAATCAGGAAATATTCACGATGGTGGGGTAGGAGGTGCTTGGGGATCTCTTTTCCCCCCCTCTTTAAAGTAGTGGCAAGAGACCCATCACTGCTCTTTATTCCCCAGATCGAAAATTTGGTTTTAGAAAGAGATAATTGAGCTTTTATCAGCTTTTGAGAGAAAATTCCGGAAGAAAAAAAAAAAAGCTGGACGAGAACGAACAGTATTAAGAGCAACGACGGAATGGGTTCAAAATATTGTCCAATGTTATTCGCAGAATGATCGACGACTCCTGCGTAAACTCCGGTTTTAGGAAAGGGATAAAGGTTTCCAATTATGCAGAATTCGGTTTATTCGGTCTGCGGATTATCATGAATGAAAATATTTCGTTTGGCCTGCTATTATTAGGTCGAAACAAGTTAATGAAAGAGTCCGTGCATTCGCCCTTCGTGTAGTCCATCCAAGAAGTCAATAGATGCTTGTAAAAATTGCCTTCGGGAAGAGAATAAGGACCAAAGGGCTGACGATTCGTAATTGACCTTCAATTTCTGTTTCTAATTATTTATTAAAAAAATAGATAAAAGCAAAATATAATCAAGATTTTACAATTATTTCTTGACAACTTTCGAATATTCCATGGTACCATACTAAAAAGACTAATAATTTTTTTTTATAATAATTCAATAAACAAAAAGAATTGAGAACGTAGCAAATAAGAAAAAGCAGTTGGAAGAAAACCCAAAAAATATTGAGAAGGAAAATAAATAAGCAATTGAAGGACCAAAGGAAGAGAAAATTACAAGAATGTAAACATTTTACAAGGAAGTGAACTCTAAACTTTTTTGAGATATTATATCTTGGAATTTTGTAGCCCCTTACCCTATCCCTGTATTTTGATAGTCTTGTGATCTGTACTTCTAATTTATTGATGCTATTGTAACATAAATAACAATGCTCTTCTTATAAGAAACTCCTAAGAACATAAGCTTAGGACTGTTTCAACTTTTTAGAACAAATAGTTTTCAGGTTTCTTGATCACAGATAGACAGATAGACAATTGTAAGTTACATGCTTTGAGAAAGAGAATCGTAGAAAGAACATTGATTTTACTTTTTATTTAAAGATTCAAAATATAATTATATGTTTACAATTTAATGTATATAAAATTAACGAAGAAATTAAAAAAGGCCCTACACACAAAAACTTTAAAAAACATAAAACATAAAAGGTGCATTATGGTCTCTATGTTTAATTAGTTTTTACCAGCACGTTAAAACAGTTTAATAAATAAAACATAAAACTTGTACACTTCTAAATGAACGGTATGTCCGGTCGAAACCTGGTCGTGTCATAAAAAGTTTGACTTTTTTTTTTTTTTTATTTTTGGCCTTTTTTAATTACTTCATTAATTTACACACGTTAAATTGTGAACAAATATAATTGTACAAAGGAAAAAAAACAGAAAAGAAAAATTGTAGAAAGGAAAATCTGTAGCCGTATATGATTGATTCAGTATCACTCATCACAATTGGTTCTTTCTACTTCGTGATTTCTGCTTCTTCATATTTAAATCAGGAATATTTTTATTGTATTTATTCATCAGACGATGCGAATAATAAGAATTCCAGCAAAACCGGTTGTGTAATCTTTTATTGGAAACAGATTTGTCTTTTTTAAAAGTAATTATATGTGGTGGCTCAATTAAATTATTTAAAGAAGTTAATTGATAATTTCTGGCAACGATTGTATTATTTAATTGTAATAAATATTATAAAGAAAAACCATTTTAAAATAACTATTGAAAGCTCATTGATATGTTGAGAAATGAACTGTATTAGGCATCAAATCAAGTTGTTTTGGATTCGTCTAGGGATCTTTCAGTCTAATTAATAGAGAGAAACTGAGTGAGCGTAGGAGTAATGATGTAATGGGTTCAGTGTATTCTGCTATTAATTCTACTTCTCCTACATTAGTGCTGGGTTCGTTTGGTTTGTTGAATAAGTAATTTGGAGTGGAAGTGCTCCTATGACTTTTGTAGCGTTGAGTGGGCGAGTCGAGAGTCAAACTACGGACCTAGTAGAGCGAAGAAGACAGTGACTCACTAGGCATAGCAAACTTTGTAGGTACAACTGCGGTAAAGCTACCTTGATAAAACTCAAACAGACTCAGGATTACGTTGCAGAAAAAGGAAAGATAATTACTGAATTTACTGAAAAGTTTACTCATTGAAAATCACTGAATTTGCTGGGTTATTATTTTGACTCAAACTAATAATTTACGTGTATTAAGGATTTTGCTTATTATAGATGAAATCAGTAAATTTGATTGTTCGGACATAACTAGTTGGTGAAAAAAAGTGGCCGTAAGCCGGGTTGGAATCCCGAATTGACTTGAACTTTTGTCTTGCACTATTCTGTGTTTTTTCCATGGGTGTTCTTAACTCCTAAAAGAATATTAGCAACGATTTAGTAGACAAAGTAGTCTAAAATTACTACTGTTTGGTTAGGCGAATGGCGTTCCGCCAAGAAGAACTTTGGAACCACTTTAATACACTTAATAAATGTTACGGTCTGCCGTGGTGGCCAGTGCTCCAGTACCTGGGTTCGAATCCCGGCAGTGGCTTGGCTGTTTCAATTTCCTTTCCTGTGTTGTTCGCCTCTTCTTCGCTTTCTCTTCGGTCTGACGTCATTCCTTAATGGCGTCCTAGGGCAAGCAACAGGAAACCACCCCAGTATCTTTCCCCAGGCATTTCTGGGAATTCCATGCGAATTCCATAGAATTGGATCTGTCTCCGGACACAATACTAGGGATGGATGGATGGATGAATGTTAGTGGATGACTTTCTGGATTCATTGAAAGAAAACTTAACAACGATGTAAATATTTGTGATTATTTCTATTTAACAAGATTAGTTTGCTGTGTTATGTAACTGTGTAAGATGCGTATTTGCTGTGTAATCTACTTTACTCTTAACCCAATTTCTTACTGAATGTCATTTCCTCTCTTAAGATTTTCTTTTATTACATTAATAAAGTAGCCAAGAAAAAAGTGATAAAAAAATAAGTATTAAGAAAAAAAAAACTAGAAGCGCAGCAATGGTAAACAAAACATTTAACATTTTAAATTCATTTTAAATACGTTAACAGGACTTTCGACACCTATGCACCTCGAAGCAACCAAGAAAGAACGGTTACTAGTTGGAAATATTCTTGGGTGAAACTTTTCTAAAAAAGTTAAACTAGCGATATTTAAACTGATAAATTAAGGATCAATCAATAAAATTTCAATGTTTCTCATTGATTATGAATAGTGGTGCAGTGGATGTTGATTTGCTTTTTTAGGACAGACAGACCAAGAAATTGTCAACAATAAGGATGTTCTCAATACCAGTCGCTTGAAGACGCTTGAGTATTTTGAGTCCTAGCCAGGCTTCACTTGAGTATTGTATTTCAGTCCATATTTTTGCAATTACATTTAGTTTCTCAAAAGGGAAGATTGTAAAAGTGAAGAAAAATTGTATTTTGAGAAATTCAAGCCTTTAGGAAATGAGTTGGCCTTCTAAGAAGATATATTCAATTTGAATTTAAAAAAAGAGATTGATAACAAAAGAAAGAAGCAATATTTAGAAAATTATTAACAGATTTAGAAAAATTGATAATAAAAGACAGGAGCAATAATAAAAAACTTTATTCTAGATATATTGTTTTTGTTTTTGATTTAATATTTCCATCGACTGATCTTGCTGTCTAGTTCTGAATCCAAATCCAATCATATCTTCGTATCAAACTTAAACATATATCAAGAAAGATTTCAAATAAATAAATAAATATCTAGCAAGATTTAAGTCTAGAGAAATAGTTAGACAGACAGACTTTTCTGTCTTCTTTTTTTATGAGATGAGAAATCCTGGTGTTATCCATTCTCAAATTCAGGGGAAAAATTGGGTCATTTACGGAATGTTAAATGTGATTGTTAAATAATAAAAATTATAATAATTTTTTTTTATTGTTTAAAAAATTGCGCCCCCGCCCACCCAGATGAGTTCATCGCTAACGCAAAGTCCAAATAGCAAAACGATTTTTTTTGAGAGACTTAAATTCTGATTTTTATGTTTTTTTAGTAATAATTTATTTGTTTTTTACAAAAGTTCAAGAAAATTCAACCATAAGAATAATATTTAACTTGTATTATAATGTTTTGAAGACTCTGCTAAGAAGTTTTTCATTAAGTTTCTTGGATTTTCAAAGTATGTACTTCGTAAGAACTCCTTTACCAGTTGTAAATCTTCAATTTTTAAGATAAAAAAAAAAAGCAAAGAAAAATAATAGAATAATAATTTTAAGGAAATGTAGGCATCTTGTTCTAGAAAACAATTATAAATATTCTTAATAACATCCATCATTTATTTAATTTGAGATCCAACTGACTTTTTTTTTAGTTGTCTGCGCAAGTTTTAAAGGAAATGTGTAGTATTTTTCAGATAAAAGAATATTTCCCTTAAAGTTTCTGTTGTGTGTGTGTGTGTACGTCTTTTTTTTTTTTTTGGTCCCCCTTTTATTTCCCCAAAGAAAATCCCAGTTGAGCAAATGTTTTAACTGGGATTGGTTGAGGGGCAGTGAATCCCGACTCCCCCGCAGAGGGCCTCAGCACAGGCAAAGAAAGGGCTTCAATGAACCAGAAGAAAGAGAAAAGACAAAAAGCCAGCGCTGGCGTTGACGGGGTTAGTCGCTGTCGAGCCAAAGAAGGTGAACGGAGGGGGAGCAGGAAGGAGAAGAGGCATCTCGTGATAGCACTGGAGCGAGAAGAGCAGAAGGAGAAAAGGGTAGAAAACACTCGTAGACACAAGAGTTGATTTGGAATTATCATAAGTTGAACAGTCGCGAGGTTGCTTCAAACGTTAATTTTTGTAATCGACATCATTTACTTTTTTACTTTTTTTTCTATTTTTTTACTAGCAAAGTCATCAAATAACTAAGGAACAATAAAAACAAAGCCGCTAAACGAAATATAATGTTTTTTTCAATTTCTGAAGCAATAAATTGAATATTATGTTTCAAAAATAGCGAAATAAAAGCGTAAAAATTAATTGAAGCTACTGATTAATTTGTGTTTTTTTGTAATTTGTATTAAATATATTGCTGATATTATTTTTATTTGAAAATTTGATAAAATAAATTAAATATTAAATGCGTTTAGAAACATCCAATTACAACGTCATATCTTAATGACTTCCTTGTCTTTCTTTTTTTATTCTGTAATACGAAACCGCTTAAAAGAACAGATGATCCTAAAACTTTTTTACATTTAAATCTGAATCTTTGAAACTCTGCAGTAATGCCTTTTAATCTGTAAGATGGAAGGACTTGGCGAATGAACCTAGAGAATTATTATTATTACTTTTTGATCTTAAGATTTATAAATTGAAAACATTCTAAACAAAGAAGGTTACAATAGATTTCTGTGGTTGATACCAAGGATTTCTGTGGTTGATACTATGCTACTGCATAGTTGCAAAACGAAAGAAAGGGACCCTCTAGACTCAAATGCATTGGAAAAATGCTCTTGAGACGATTCAATCCGATGACCCAGACAAGAATATTTCATACAGAGAAAAATATCAATGAATAGGTACGAATTGGTGATATAGGCTTATACTTTGTTTTCTTTCCATTTAATCTTTATTATGTGGTTCAAGGTGTAGGATGGTTGTCCCGAGATACACGAGCGTTCATTATACAGCATAATTTTTTTTTATTATTTGAAAAATTGTTGAGCTGAGTTAATGGGTTATTCATATTTCATATACTCCATTTAAAAATATTTAATACATTCGCGAATTTTCGGAAGGCTACTTCTGCACTTCCTTTTTCAAGCTTCTAAATAACAATTTTGGGAGTTTCTTTGTTACCGTCATATATATAATCCGAAATTATTGTGTCAAAAATCTTTAAAAAAAGTTTTCTAACAATTAAACGTAACGTTATATATATATAGGTATGAATTGGTACCTGTATAATCTTTCCTATATATATAATATAGAGTGAGCAAAATAAAACTGGCCTGGAAAAAAAATTGAAGTAAACCAAAACAATTGTAGTAATTGTTGTGCTGGGCAGTTCTCCTGTTCATTAACAAGGGTCAGTCCTATTGTCCAATATTTGAAATATATCTGTAAATTTATTTTCCGCGCCAGTTTTATTTTGACCACCCTATATATATATGACGTTAATAAAGAAGATATATATGACGTCAATAAAGAAACTTCCAAAATTGTTACTTAGAAGCTTGAAAAGGAAGTGCAGAAATAGCCTTCCGAAACTTCGCAAATGTATTAATTATTTTTAAATGAATATATGAATTATGAATAACGAAAGAAGAAGAATAAAAAACAAATAGAAGGTATATAATTTAATGGGTTTTTCTAAAGTAACTATGTAAAAAAAATATCAAATGATTGAGTTTAAAAAACCGGAAAAGTCCTATTAAGACTGAATTTATCACGGTAATTCGAAAAAGTAAGACCCAAGGTACAATCCTCTCTCCTACTTTAATTTGAGATATTTATTTTTATTGTTAAACAATTTAACTTTACCTTTAAGTAAACTATCGTGATTCTCTCTGTGATACGAGAACAGACTAAAACAGTCTCAGAAATTACTATAATCAATCTTTCCTACTATATTTTAGGTAAGAATTTTCTTTAATGCTGAACAAGATCCATTTTAGACAATATTTTTTATACGCGAGCATAGATTTAACTGAAGTCCAATCAATAATTCTTTTTATGCTAAAAAGTTGTATCAAGCAAAAAATAAGCAAATAAAATGACTATGGTTCTTATATTGTAACATATCATTGCACTTTAATCGTAAATTGTTCATTTACAATACTAACAGTGTAAAAAGAGAACAGTTTGTTCTTTTATACATATTAAACTTTATCTTTTTCGATTTTCTAAATATAAAATTAACATTAAGTTAAGCATAAGTGTAATAATTCATTTTCTCATTTCTAACTTTCTCATAGGCAGCCAAAACTACAATAAAATAAAAGAATTTTTTTGGTACAATTAATCCTCCTAATATGTTTTATGACTGACTAAAATTGGAGATATTTAAAATAAAAATTAATATTAAACTTTATTGTATAAGTTGTGTTCATATTGACGTAATCGTTCTTTCAGAGCACATGAAAATAGTGAAGCTCTGAGGCAATAATAAAAGAAGCACCTTCACTGTTTTGCACCACTAATGGAAACTTGAAAGTGTTTGTACTTGAGTGTTTGTTTAATCAATTTTTATCTGGTGCTTATCCGCTAATGGAACTTCATTTGCACATTTTAAAATCTGCCTGTCAGACAACAAACGATTTTGAAAGAGAAACAATATTATGATGTTATTGCTGAAATTGATTCCAAAACTTTTCAAAAATATTCCATGAATAATGGTAGTATTATTTTTATATTTAGTAGAATTTTTTTAATTAATTATCGATTATGATTAAGCTTCCGTCTGTTTTTTTAGAGATTTTTTCAGTATTTGAATATATTGTCAATTGAGAAGGTAAAAATAAAAATGGATTATTCCACTCAAAAGTAGTTTGGAGATAATTGAAGTGTAAAATGAGTAGTAGCCTATTCACTATTTTTTTTTGGAAAAACAGAACATAATTGTAAAGGTTATACTAAGCAATTCTTCAATATTAAGAATTTTGAAGCAAATACTGTAGTAGCAAATGTAGCCCATTATGTACTTCAGCAATATTTCGTGAATTGGGATAAATCATTATTATTTTGTTTTAAGGGAGATTCGTTATACAGATGCATTGTTGCGAATTAAAACAGTTTCGGTTGAGTAAACAATTTTTATTGTTCTTAAACTAATAATTTCAACATTTTCACAAATCAGCTAACATAGTAGCACTTGACAGTTCATCAATGTCTTCATCAATAAAAGTGATTGAATCATCTTTAAGTGACTTATGAGTGATACACTGGAGAAATAAATGGAATCAATGTAAAAGAAGATCATTAAGTTTCGCCTGCTTAATTTTGTTACAATTGAGATTTTTGACTTCCAAATTTGCTTCACCTGCACTGCTCTGCCTATTCTTGCATAATTTACTTAGACCATTCACAGAAATCATCATTATAATGAAATTGACCCTTTCTGAATGTGGTAGTTCTATTGCTATTCCTGTTGCTCTCGCAAGCTCTACATTATTCCCATTACTATCTTTTTTTTTTCCTTTTAACTAGGGATTATACTAAAGAAAGTAGATTTTCAAATCCTTGATAATATCAATAGTATGAAATGGTTTGCTACGTCTAGCTTTTCTAATAAGGAGATATGACTGGTGATTTTCTTCTGATTGATGTTTTCCTTGCGGCAGTGTTGGAAGGACTTTCAAAAAAAATATCCAATTTCTTCAGTCCGATATCCTGTAGCCTCTGACCAACATAATAATAATCATCATGTAGGTTATCAAAATTAAAAATCCATAGTTGGAATTACAGGCGTACGTAGAAGTTTCTGGAGATTAGTAGTAAGAATTATCCAATCACAATTCTGTTCTTTTGCATTCTTTGATGCTATTTTAAAGTCTGATATACAGTCTCAACATTCAAATGTGGAATTCATTGTTTGAAGAATCGGTCACTTGGTGTTGGCTACATCACAAGTTTTGCATATATTAACTGAAGGAAATTTAAAATCAATGTTAAATTCTGTATTGTATATTTTGTAACATTCAGATTTGAAAGTGTATTATTTCCTTTTAGGACACAGTTACATGTTCTTGACATGCAAGTCACTGATTTCGCAGTGGAAATGTAAATTCATTTTGGATTGTCTTTACAACTTGCAAAATGACCTGTATTTTAGGAATATCTGTATATGGTCCCTTATAATGTCAGCTATCGTAGTCACTATGCTTCCAGTGGCCTATTTGAGGTTTTTCTCACAAATCCGAACAGTAAGATATTATTGCTACCCCTTACGATTAGAATTCTACAAAATAGACGTAATACACTTCTTATTGTTCTAAGTCGCCTTTCCAAATGCACTCCGAAATCCTTTTTCATACAGTAATATCACAGCCATCTTTATTCAAATGAAAAGTATGTGCCAGAATGTTGAGATTTATCTGGCACGATCTCATCTTTTTTATATGCTCTCTTCGTGGACTTTTTCGAAATTAACCCAAAAAGCTGCAATTTTCAACATTGTAATCAATTAAATCATAAATCATTAAATTTTGAAAAATTGTATCCTATTGTTCAAATATTGTTGATATTTGCAATAATCAACAGGTCAACGACAGCACTACTAATTAGAGTTAATTTTTTTGGAAAAGTTTCATTAATTTTAGATTTTCTCCACATGTTCTATGCTTCTTTATGCTATTTAATGTTCATTCAAATTCATTTTGAAGCCTACTTTTTGGTTTAACTGAAGATGTAACTGAAGTTAATAAATCATCACTTTCTTCTGCTATGTTTTGTTTGGCATTCTCAATTTCCCGTAGCGGAATTTCATAGCAATTGAGGGATACGCCGTTATTCTTTTGACAGTTTTCAAATCAACATGTCTATATATTACAAGCTATATAAATGAAACTGTCAAAATTAACATATTATTATATGTGACCAGCATTCATTTCTACAATAATCTAATTTTTAGATAATAATTATTAATTTTGGATAAAAGTTCAAGATATGCCGTTATTTTTTTTGACGCCCGCAATTATATTAGAAAATGAATTTAATATTAGAAAATACAATATATCAAATTAAAAACTGGGATAGCCAACACACAATACTAGTTAAAACATTTATAGACAATTAAAAAAGTTACATTTCACAACAGGTTTCGCCTCCAATACGAGGCTTCGACGAGTGTCAAAGCTGCTTGAAGAAAGCGGGAATATACAGGTGTGGCAACCAGTTGGAGAAGTTCGTGACGTCAGATAAGGCTATCAGCCAGGAACTCAGGAACCATCTGGTGGAAGGCGGAAGAATCAGTCGTGTTGATACAGAAAGGTGAGAAATGCCAATGAGATATGGAGAACAAGAACTGAAAGGCATATTGCTGATATTGTCGTCAATTTGTTGTCATCAGCTTGGTGTGCGGCGGAAAACATATGCGTGGCAAAACCAAAAAAAAGTGAAGTGGGGAGAGGAAAAAAAATATAAATAAATAAATAAATGAAATTAATGTTTTCCTTCTTCTTGAGGTTAATGCCCACTGTTAAACAATATTGCATCCATTGGTTTCTTTTCGAATCCATAATCGTAGATTGCAGCAACTGAAACGCAATCATTGTAGCAGAATATGTCCGTTAGAATACAGTTTCTTTACATTTTCTAATTTAGTGATTCAACTCTTTAAATAAAATTTGAGGATTTTGAATATCTATGAATACATATCCTTGAATTTTTTTTGTAATATATCAAAATTAACCCAATTTGTAAATACCACCTTCTTTTCTAAACGTCAAGGACTTCGTAATCGGATGAAAGTAGATAATCTGAGCGATTAAAACGAAAAATTGTAGTCTTTCCTTTTCATCCAGAATCCGACCATGATACAGGTCTTTATTTCCTCGTAGTTTCCACAAAATAAATAACAATAGAACCATTGCAAGATTTCTCGAATCTAAGAACAATAAAATGATGTTGATCAGTGTATTTGTTTTAGTTATTTATGTCTTAGTTATTTGTATTTGAAGTAAAAGTCCTTAGAATAGACTTTGTGAGGAGGTAGGGAATATTTTCCCTGGCCATTTTTCCTCTAGATGGTTCGTAGGGTTTACCCACCCCCTCTTCAAAGGGGCTTTGGGTTTTTTTTTATTCTAATTTTAAAGGCGAGAGAAGGCCATACTAGCTCTTCGACCTGAAAGTCATCCATTTCGGTTTAATCACAAATCTTCATCACTGCGTACACTGGAAAGAAGCTATAGGGCTATGCTTTAACCATTTACTGTATTTCATTTCTCAAAACCTCTGAAAGAGGCTATTGTCAACATTGTGGCAGGGCATAAGTCTCACAGACTCGTTTTAATCTCGTCGTTCGTCGTGTTTTTTCCGTCTGTCCGACTATCCGAGGACAGCTTTTATCTTTATACAAGAATTTTCGCCCAAAAGCAGCAGTTCTTGTGACGGGCTTGCTTGTCATCTACGATATTAATTATTCGACAAGCAGATTCTTTGTAATCTCATTGCAGGACGAAGCAAAAAAAATGCCGGAATTAATAAGATTTCGGAGAAATAACGGCAACTTCTTAAGTTGCTTTTAATCCTGTTAACTTTTGTTTTCGCCTGCCTCGCGTCTATTCTCTTACCTGAACGTAATTACAGGAAATCCGATATACCTGGAGCAACGGCATGTCACAAGCCATACTTTTCGTAGACTTTTCGCATCACAATCAAATGATGTTAAAAAAAGAGAAAAAAATCTTTCGTGAAGATTAATGCTTTTACTGCTTAAAATTCAATCATAAATAAACAATAGCCTCTCCCTCTACCTCGCAGACATAAAGAGGACGTTACGATGTCTTATTAACGAAACCAACCTTATCTTAAATTGAAAATCTTTTTGTCACGTTAAACATACCGAAACCAGTGAAAATAGTAAAAAATGGTTGCATAAAATAAAGATGATATTTAATGAAGGATTTCGAATACTGATAGAATTAAATTCTAAAATTCCATTATCTAAAAGAAGACACCAGTAGACATTAGCTAAGATGTATGATATGAGTAATACTGAAAAAATTTAATTCCGAACCAAATTTAACTTATGAATGAACTCTGTTAGTTGTAACCTATACCAATATTTTTGGTATTCCTTCATTACAGATAAGAAGATTTTTTTAATTATCTGTTGTCCAATCACTTCTCACTTTCTCCCAACCAAGCTCTTACAACCAAAGATTATAGTAAAGACTTTCTTAGCTGCTTAACAACTTCGTTGAATTGTAAATAATATATTCACCTTCTATTAATTATTTCTTTTTCATTTCTTTACAAATTCATGCTTTATAAACTTTTCTATTTCCATAAGAAAATTTGATAAATATATTTTCCCACAACTGCGTAATATATTAAAGATGAATTTTTCTGATGGATTTCTAATTATACTTAATTTAGTAGTAACTGTTGTTGTAAATTAAGTACAAAGATACAATATTGCTTATACTTTTACTAATAAAATTTAACATGCCGTTATAACAAATCGAAAAAGCCAACTATGTCGGCACATAAATAAAACAGGATAAAAGCTTACATTAAAACATCAGCGTACGTATTCGAAACTTCTATTTTAAGTGCCGATATAGTTGGCTTTTTCGATTCGATACGATATGGCTTTTGAAAAAATTATTTTCTTTTCTTACTTTGTTTTTTTTTCTTGACGAATATTCCTAATCATCCTATTAATAGGCAAAAGTTGTACGATCTTTGTAAATTTGTAGTTTTGTAAAATTGTAATTTGAAATAACCAATCACAGCGTTGGAACATATCAGGCATGACCTCACGCCCATGTTTAAAGATGGCGTCTCTAATATTCGTCTCACTTCACGGCCACGGAGCGCGATTACATAATTTACTATCAGCGTATTGAAATTTTCTTTCCCACATAAATGAAGTTTACACTGAAATGCATGAAGTTCATGCGTCAAAATTTATCAGAGTTTGTAAAACCTCGGTTTTTACATAATTTCAGCTGTGGAGTCACTCGCTCAATAATCAACAAGTAGGAGACAATGACGTTGCACGTGACGTCATTGTTGTCCAGACAGGATTATTGGTATTGGCTGTTGGACATTCGTTATTGTTATGGTTATTGTTGAAACTGGTAAATCAATTTTTTCTTTTCTATTATTTTAACAAAATTTGGCTTAGTCATTCAAATTTTATGTGGGCTGTTGCGGAAGTCATGGCTTTTAAAAAATGAGCTTAGAACATCTTTTTCAATCTTGTGTTTTTAAAAAATTTCAGGGTATTTCAAAAATGTGGCATTTGTTTTACTTCCGTTAATATTGTCTCAATTTCTACGACCCTATTCCTTTAGGGCAGCAGGTTGCCATTATGTTTTATAATGAGAAACCGCAGCGCTGGCTACTACGAAACTGGTAAATCAATTTAATATTTTAACAATATTAAAATATTATTTTAACAAATAAGCCGATATTCAAATTACATATGGGCTGTTGTGGAAGTCATGGCTTCTAAAAAAATTAGCTTAGAACATATTTTTCAATCTTGTGTTTTTCAAAAATGTGGAATTTGTTTTACTTCCGTGAATATTTCACGCGTCGCAACTAGTTCTATTTTATTTACTCGATTATGTATTTCAATATTTTTTATTCTAATCTTTTTTCCTTTCATTATGCATTAACTGACTTACAAACGTTACATTAAATCCTTATATTTTTGTGGGGCTTCCCCGCATGGGGTAACAATCCTTATTCTCAGCTATCTATACCCGAAATTCCGTTCTAACTTATTTGATAATCTACAATAATTTAAATGCCTGTCTTATTTCAGAATTTTATCTTTTTTTTAAAAAAAATGCTGTTAATTATAATACACAAAAATGTTTAAAAATTCCCTTAAAATTCAATATCTTCCTTAAGTTGCAAACTTAACACAAATTCACATAACTACCGTTAAACTTTGACATTTATAATCTATCCACCCACAAATCAAACCAACATTTATTTGCTTATTAGAGACTTCTCAACTGTGGTATTTGATCAGTGGAAGTTAAATACAAACAGCTTGCCAACAGCAAATTCTGCTTTTTCTGTTTCTGTTTGCTTTGTTTAGTTCGACGAATCAGAAATTGATTTGCATTTGAAGGTTGTGCAAGAGAAACTGTCAATAAGGGAATACCATCTTCATCAATATATGCCCTCTTTTATTTTTACGCCCACGCCAACAAAAAAAAAAAAAGAAGAATGCCTCGCTGTTTCTTTGGGAATATGACAATATCAGCAAACTTAATACAATGATATGTCTAATCGATAGTGTTTATTACAGAGCGATCTAAATGATTAGCAAGAACACTATTTCTTGGAAATGCATTGATCTGACAAACACAATAGCAAATTAGGTTGGTTACTTGGAAAACAGCTGATTCCCAAGTCTGACTTTTATCAACTCATTAATAATTCCTAAATTGCAATTCCGATTATCTTGAAGTGTTGTTTAGTCCCTGTATTCTATTGAAGGGATTTTCACTTTTGTAAGTTTAATAAAAGTGGAAAGAACCACTTAGACTTGTCCACAAAAAGAAAAAAAAATCTAGATTACAGAAACCCCGTAATTTTTGTGACGTATATTGAAGTGGCGTAGTGCTAATACTATATGATATGTATTATTCTTTATAATTGCTTTTTATAACTATAAAATATTTACCAATTTGAGATTTTTACCAATTTTTCCTGAAGTTTCTATTGATTCCTCAATTGACTCTTGCTATTTCCGAGTTTATTTATATTACAAAGTATTCCTCTACTTACATTCGTAAGATACCACTCAACCTGGCAATCAGCACTTAGGACCTTGGAAATATGAAAGCAAAAAACAGTCAGTTTTAACAGTTTCCTCTAACTGTTAAAACTCTGAAAAAACATATGTTAAAACTGTAACAAATACAACAATAAAACCAAAATCATTTCCCTAAAAGAATTTAGAACTGTAGCTGCTATTGATCACAAAATATTGGATTTTTCTACCCATAATAAATAAGGATGACGAACAACTTTTATATATTTTAATGCTTCAATTGCATTACTAATCTACATGTTTCAATTTTGTTACATGCATTTGTCTACATAGGGATCCATAAAAAAGGCAATTCAAGTATCACTAAGCCTATTACTCGGCTTCGCCCGTCTGCATGTTGAAATCCAAAGAATTGTTAAAGCTTCGCTTAAGTCGCTACTGAAATATATACAGTGTTCTACTTAAATGAAGTGTTGCTTTTGAAGCTTTTACGTTTTTAAACAATTTCCAAAAATAATGAGTTGTAAATTTCACGAGTACCTATATATGAATCTGTTATCTAACAATTATTTATTTATAAATGCAATGTTTGAAATAACAAAAAGCAAAAAATAATAAACTTTGAATAGTAAAATATTTCAATAATTGCTGCCAAGAACATACAACTTCAAAAATGTCCGTCGCAGCTAAGTTCGCGCAAGAATGCCATAGCGATTATTTTGCCTTTACTATTTAAGCCCCCTTCCCCTCGACTATCGCCGATCCGCGCTTTTCCCAGAGCGACAATGCAGAGCTAGTGGTCTTTTTCCCAAGACAACGGAGGCGCCGGTTACGCCCTCTCTCTCTCTCTCTAAATAAATGGTAATTACTGAAAACCTATTGAGCCTCTATCTGTAGAACAAACTTTATTAGCATCCTTAAAAACCCTTCTGCATATCAGAGAAAGTTTCATGAAAATCAATAAATTCAGTAAGAAGATACAGCGAGTTGAAAATAAGAATAAAACAGTGAAATCCATATTCATAAAAAAGTATTATTATCTTGGATGTAAAGATGATAATTTAAGCCCAATCTACTGAAATTGTTTAAGATTGTCGTATGTTTAAGATTATAAGTTTTGAAGTATATTTGTTCTTTCAGTTTTAATTCGATTCGAATATTTATCAACAGGAAATGTTTAATATCCTCACATTCTATTACTTTTTTTGGCTAATAACTAACATTCCATTATTATTATAACCACAGGATAACTAGCTACTAGAGTATTGTAATTTGTAACTAAGATTTTAAACGACCTTTGTTATGCATCAGGGAGGAAAAAAGTGGTTAGAACAGAAAAAAAGGGTAAATTCAATTTTAAATGCAAATATGCGTATCTATGCGTCTATAATTTTGGTATTTCCTATTACATAGAAGCTGAAATTTTAGTGGTAAGTCTAGATTATTACAAGGTTGTTAAATGCTAATTTTATTTTTGTTCCTCTCTCACCATTTATGGTTATCTTTGATGTAATTGCTTTGAGAACTTACAGATCTGGTATTCGAATGTTTACAGGCCAAAATCCACGTAAATTTTGGCCTGTAAACTTTCGAATCCACGTATATTTTTTCTAACTGGGATATGATTATATAACATATAGAGAAACGCGACACCCAAATACAGTATATAAATATATATAAGATTTTTAGGAAAAGTAAAAAAATAAATTAGAAGATACTAAAGACACCCGAAAAAAGAACACTTTTGATTAAAAAAAACGAGAGATGAGGAGGGACATAATATATATAAAGAAACATAGAAAAAGCAGATGTAATTGGGATAATATAACCACAGAAAAGAAATTGAAGTCGGTTTGTATTAGATGCTTTTATTTTTTTAATAAAAGGAAGTTTAGCTTATACTTTCATAAAACATTCCCGAAACAAATAAACCTGTGTCATTTTTCCTTTTATAAATGTCAATGTATGTAACTGTTTCAATTCCGTTACCTTGGAAGAGAAAAAGAAGAGTATTAGACCATCTGCTATTTGTTGATGAAAGTAGCATCTTAGACATGTTAAGACCACCTTAAAAACCATCTCGGAAGTTTCGTCCATTACATTTATTATCTCTTCATTCGGTTGTATCCTTATTTTTCCAACTCCATTCCCATTCGCTTGATATCCACTTGACATCTGCCATTCACGGACATTAATAGAATTCTGTTCTGCAGAAGCCCATAAAAGCTCACAGGGGAAGAGCTCTATTATTGCAGCCAACTCCCGAGGGCCCATGTCTATATGACTAAGAATGAATATAGTTTTCCATGCAATACTGCGTCGCATGCCTCAAGTGCTGAATTTATTAGCAATATACACCGCCATTCTGAAACAACTGAAAAGAGAAGAAAAATGGAATGGGACGAAGAGGCAAAGCAAACCGAGGTAGACGGAATGCGAATCATAAAGGAAGCGTTCCGTGTAGAGAGGAAAGACTGTTGCGCCCCCTATGAAGCGATTCTTACCATAATCGACCGGAAACAGCAAGAATCAATTGAGGAATCGTCTGGAACATTCGAGGAAAAAATTATGACGTCTCTTTCGATACAGAAATCACTTCCAAAAAAAATAAAAAAATAAAACAAAACTAATAAATTTGAAGTAATTAAATTGAATCATAAAAATCATATAATAGTTATCGTGTAATATGGTATTATAAAATTAGAGATTAAAAAGACTGAATTTAAATACAAACAATAACGATCGGGATGTTTTTGCAGTGTTTTTCAATTTTGTAGTATGGACAAAATTTATAGTAATTAAGGATTTCTAATATTCAGATATTAGAAAAATACTATTCAGAGAAACAGTTGACCTATTGCCATCTATATGCAAATAGAATAGTTCATAAATTACTCTTATGAGGCAAAAGGAAATAAGCTGGATTTCGCATTTTTTGTTTGTTTTGTTTTGTTTACAATATTGTTTACAATATCATAAGTTAAGAAAAATTTGATAGAAATATATTTACAGCAGCAGAAAAAAATTCTTCGAACTTGTCAATTAGCTCTAACTTGAATATTTAAGATTAAAATCAGTTTCTTTGTTTATAAACTGTTATCTTTATTTTCTCTAAATTATCCATTTTTTTGAAGTTATTTTCATTTTTGCCGATGTAATAAATCACATTAATGTAGAGATTATCAGCAAATCTACAGCTAAAAACTTAATATCACTTTCAATTGAGAAGAGAAGGTACTATTCACTATTCTGATCAGTACTAATCCTTGCCAACCATTACATATAGCTACAGACTCTGCATAACAGTGACAAATGATGTCACGGAATCATAAAACCAAATAGATGGGTAAGTTTCTTTACACTATCGAATCACGAATCACTGTCTGTATCACGACTAAGTTTTAAACTGTTTTTATATTATTAAAATAGCATTAACTACAGTCACTTAAACCAAAAATATATACAAATAAAAAATTTACAAGTTTGTTATAAAGAAGGCTTTGAGACATGCCGAGACCCTACAATAGCTGTTTCATAAGCCTTTGGAGTAGACCCAGACTGATGAGAGGGTAATAAGCTCGAAACATTTGTTCCATGACTACAGAATGAATCAGAGACTTATCTTTATATTTTTACATAGATTAATTTTATTCTTTCTTTTTAATTCTTTTCATTTTAATTTAACATACCATAGCTTTTTTTACAAGTAATTTACGTTAAAAATTTTACAAAATTTAATAGCTTTAAGTTAAACGAACATTGAAATTTAAATTAAACTAAAATTGATATCCTTTTGGAGGATTTTGTAATTTTAAACTTGCATTTTTGAAATTTTATTAACATTTTGATCAGAAATATTCTGTACGTATATACTTTTCATTAAGTTAGTGGGCCAATGAATGTTCAATAATAACTTTATTCGAAGTGTTTTACATCATATTTTCCAAATACATTTAAATTTCATATTGTTTAGGTGATTGTTTGTAATTATTTATACTTAGACGAACAATATCAAAATGTTCGAACTCGAGAAAACTGGCGATCGACAAAAAATGTAAGATAGTTTTAATGATATTAAAATGTTGACATAGGATTCTGGTTTCTTGATGATTTAATTGAATTTTATTTGTTTGAATCCATTGAGCCCTGGTGATCAGTTAATCACTCAATTAAATTCAACAAAACAATTGATTAATGAGGTGTAAACTGTGTTCATCCTGTCGCAATGAATAATTTTCATCCCAACATAACTTCATTAAATGGGAACGTGTTATTTCCCACCCAAAGCATTTAATGAGCATCTACACGGTACTAACAAGAATAACACTTTTGATAGGCCTTAATCCTGCCTTCAACAGATATCTTCAAAAGTGCTTAAGCATTGGAGAGTTAACTAAAGCTCAACGTAAAAATGGTTTTAATGAAACAACACTTAAATTTAGAAAGCTTAAAGAGAAATGGAGATGATTAATATAAGTAGAATCCAACAAAAAATAATTTGCTGTATAAAATGTTGTATGAATGTGATTGGTTTCACAAATAAACATGGATTTTTCTGTTTTCTAAGTTTATTCATGAAAACACATGGTTTTTTTTTTAAATGTCTTTTATATTATACCCATATCTAATGTGTTGCGTAATATTAATTAATTTCTAGTTCCACTATATCGCTGACTCGCACTTACGTCGTTTTCAGTATTTAATGATTATCTTTTTTTTACTGTAATTGCTTAAGATTTTTTTCCTTCTCATTTTGCTGGTACAATCATATTTTATTGATTTTGTTTTTGTAAATCTTAGAAGTAATTTGAAGAATTTTGCTAATTACGATTTTTTTTTAATGTAAAAAAAAAATAGTTTTAAAAAATGTTAAGCTAGTTCTCCTTCATAGTTTCTTTTAATATTGTAAACATGCTTTCGGAAATCGACTTTCATTTTCTGAGAACACAACATATTTTTCTAACTTTCTTGAAATATCAAATCGATCAGCTTAGATAAGTAATGTTACGAAAGGAACTGCAGTATATTTTGGATGTCTGAACGAAATATGGATGTCTTAGAGAGTCTGCACTTAAACTTACACAAAATTTCATATTAAAAACAACATTGGAAGCATTAAAGCAAAATTTCATATAATTTTGAAATGTCATATTGTTATTTTGTCAACAGAAATTAAATATTATATTTTTTATCAGAAAACTCTACAAGGCAAAACACTATTAACTCTACTTCCAAAGTTTATTTTTACTGTGTTTTTTTTTTTTTTTTTTGAGTTTGTAATGGCCTATGCACCCTTCAAATATTCAGTTAAAAATAAAAAATAAACAACACTCAAGCCGTGCTGGCGTGGCCGTGCGGTTTAGCCGGCGGGCTGCCGTTGTGGCCGATGCGCCAGTACCCGGGTTCGAATCCCGGTGGTGGCATGGCTGTTTCTTTCTTCTTCTGTGTTTCGTCCGTTTCCCACCTGGGACTTACTATCTCAGGGTTATCCTGGACGGGATATAATTCTCGTCCCCCCTTTCTTGAATTTCACTAGCCTCGCCCTGACGTTGTCAGGTTGAGCTAGTTACGAGGTCCCTAGTTGGCCAAATTCGATAAAAGGAAGGAAACAACGCTCAAAAATTACAAAATTTTAGTGCTTCTTTTTTAAATGAAGATTTAAAGGCTACTTGTGCCTTTTAGGTTGTAATTTAAAACGAGTTGTTTTCAAGTGAGTAAGAAAACTATCTCGATTGTGATTAGCATTCAAAATTTATCTTTAATAAGTGAAATTATTCCATCAAATCGAAGGAAACGTTGTTTTAATTTCAACCGAATTTTGCTATTATCTAACTCGAAATATGTCTTCTAATTTTTCATTTATAAACACTTAAATACAAGACCCGAAGAATTTTGCTGTCACTAGAAATAAATGAAGTAATTGGGTGTTTTACGAAGGATCCCAATTTTAGAACTTTTTAATCTTTTTGTACAACTTTTAATATTGTGGAATTATGAAGCGACCATTTACACAAAACGTTATAAAAAGATTAAAGAGAAAATAAAAATAAAACAAGTTAGAAGTTTCGAAAACCTGTATCGGTTTGTCTGACGATGGAAACCGATCTTTCGTGCAAACGGTCGCTTCGTATTTATTACAATTGCACCTTAATACATTCATTTTCAATATTGTGTAGTTTTAAACTAAAATTATCCCATCTTAGTTCGGTGACTTAACTGAAAGTCAGTTTCAGATTTATTTCACAGATCAATGTTACTTTCTTCTCTTGCCATTAGCTAAGATATTAACACAGAACGGGGCTTTCTTGGCGAGAGACAAAACAATCTCCGCATTGATATTTTAATTTGTCAATAGAAAAGAATCGTACAAAGTATTAATAAAATCGGTTCAGCCGTTTAATTTGACTCGTGAGTTCAAACACATTAGAAGTCTGAGGGTTGAATATTATATAGACTGCACTTCCCAGTCAATAAAGTTCCAATTTTAATTACAATTTTAATTACAAATAAAAGACTGCGATTCTCATTTCTAGCGACTGTCTTGTGTTTTTGATATGTACTAACTTTCCCTTTAAAACTTTTCGAAATGATCACGAAATCAAAGTAAGAAAACTAAGACACTGGCAGGGTCTCATCAAGGCTATGGAGACGTGCAAGTTCCTAAAACTTGTAGCTTGGTCGAGCAAACGGAGCCAATTCCATCTCCACAGCCGTCGTTATTTGACCCAATAAACATCGTGTTCAGTGTTACTTTGGGGCCTTCTTTTTTTTCCCTTGCTTCTACCTAACAACGTGGCCATTATTTTATGATGGGGTGAGTCCAACTTCCCAGTAACGAATCACGTGGTCACCGACCCTTTCGCTTTCCTAATCCCACCTTCTTCTACTGGTTTGTTTTTTCGAGATTTAATAAGGAATACTTATGAATCAGTCTTTCTTTATAGCACGAGCTTAAATCGTGTCTGTCACTGAAAATGAAAACGCATATAAAAGACCTCCACCAATTAATTTTAATTAATTTTAATTTGTGAATGAACTGCTGCATTTTCCTTTCGATCTACTTTTTTCCTACTTAAAGACAACATTGTATTAAAAAAATATATCTAACGTATAATTGCTACATTGGAATATATTGAATATTTCTCAAGTAACAACAAAAATTATGATTTTATCATTTTGTTATTATTTATAGTAAATTAGTAACTAGAGAAATAATATGCAATTTATAATAAATATCTAATACGTATCTTAAATTATAACAACTTTTAATTTTGAGAAAAGTGAATAAATAAAGATAACAAATTTTTACTTAATCTTAAAAAAAAAAATATCCAGATTCAAAAGATGCTTGAAATACGAAATGTAGATTTGTCCCAATAAATAATGTTATCTAAGAAAAAAGAAAATGAAAAACAGCACCTGAACAAAAGAGGAATTTGCCTTTCTGATTTTAGATTACGGGAAGGACTTGGGAACGGCAATTTATTATAAATTGTATGGATTTACATATAATATTTTAATTTCCATGTTATGGATTATTTGCAAAAAAACATTAGTTACTTAATAATATAAAACTAAAATTATCAAAATAATAAATATACAATGAAATTTTATTTACGACATAAACGTGATAAATAATAATAAAAAAATTGACGGCCAACACACACACAATTAGTCATGTGTGTTGGCCGTCAATTTTGTTTTATTCATAAACTATACGCACACGTTAAATTACTTTTCAAAACGTAATAAGTTAGTCAATAATTAAAAATTTTAATTTTTAGAATGATTTCCTGGAGATTTAAAAAAGAATGTTAGAGTTTCTTATTATTTAGTAAAAAGTAAACAAAACTTTTGAGAAAAACAAAACACTTACAGTCGATAAATTCTCATTTATTTAATTCTCATGTAATGACAGCTGTGTTTATTCATGTGATCCATTTTTAATTAAAATATTTTATGGATAACTTCTAGGATACAATTCAGTCATTTTGTCTCTTTTTGTATATTTTTTCTGCATTCTGTTCCTGTTTTAAACGGTAGAATTCAAATAAAAATGCTACGCTGTTCTGTCATCGTATCTAAGATAGAATATATCTTAAATAAAATACATATCTAACATAGAATATCATAAAATAATTTTTTTAATATGTCAGAATAATAAAAACGAAACATTTTTTGGGCTTTTTTAAAAAAAAATATAATATTTGCTGATGACACAGTTGTCAAATTTTCCATGAAAAAAATTAAGATCAGTTTGAATTATATCGTAGTATGAGTAAATTCGTAGATCACTATAAGGATTCATATTCATTGTTAAGATATCGATCGGAATTTCGGTTCTATTGCTTTTTTTTTTTTTTTTTTTATAGTTTTTTTTTTTTATTTTACTCACTAATTTCTCAGCAAGAATCAACATGGAAAGATTTTCAAATACGAAAATGAGATAGCTTCTTCCATAAAAATATTCTAGCATTTTGAAGATACATCATGGACTGATTCAGGATATTTTAGGGGAAGGATAGCACAGACACGCTCACAGAGCTTCCTAGAAAGTGCGTGATAGGAAAAAAAAGCGTGAAATACCAATACAGAAAGAGTACAGAATTGTAAGAGAGATTACCACTTTCTTCCAATCTAGTTATTACTTTAACTAATTTTATATTGCATTAATACAAAAAACACGTAATAACTTCTCCTTCATCCTAATCATCTTTAATCAATATTTCAACTTCTTTAGCGGAAGTTTTCTTCAGGAAAAAAATAACAGAAAGTGTAGAGAAAATCTAAGATTTATCTCAACACTTAAAACAGAATTCAAAATATAAACAATCATGGAATCATTCATGACCCAATCTTTCTTGAGCAACAAAACTATTAAACCTCATACAATTCTTTCTTAACAATAACAAACTTATACACTTATAACAAAGTATGAATACTCATACAATTCTTCCGTAACAAAACAAAAAACAAAAAAACATATACTATTTTTCAATTGAGAAAGAAGATTGGTTTTTCATTATTTATACTGCATTGTTTTCTTTTTTATTATTTACTTCCATTTTCTGTTATAGGCCTATGGAATTTATGTGAGATTGTAAAATTATTTATGATATTATTATTCACTTTCATTTTCTGTTATATGGAATTTCTGTGAGATTGTAAATTTTATTTCGTGCTCCATAAAAGGGTCAGTAACAAAAGCCCGAAATCTCGTTATTAATTAGTGAAAGCTTTTACTGTATTTAAAAACGATGGTCGAGAGAATTGTAATTAGCAGAAAAGAACAATTAATTAATCATATTCCGACCAGGTATTACCGAACTCTGATTGCTAAAAATTTTAGAGGAAAAATGTTGTTTTCAAATCTCCACATTATTAGGTTTGTTAAGTTAATAAATACACGGAATTTCAATTTCCTTTATTTTACACAAAAATCTATATTAACCAAATTCTTCCACAATCTTCTTTCTTTCCATATCAAAAATATTAGATAGAAATACACTCTTCCATACATTGCATTAGTATTAAAATATTTATTAAAATACTAATAAGGGAGACAAATTTTCAGGAACTGTACATATTCCTTTTTTCAAGTCAATAATATAGGTATAACAGAATTAAGAATAAGCTTGGCAGCATTGGTTTAAAAACATGAACTATTAAAAATTTGCTATGTAAAAAAGTTTATCAACATGATTATAAGAAAGAAATGGGTTTAATATATAAAATCACTTGCCAAACTTGCCAAAATTTTTACGTGGGAGAAACCAAAAGAACCCTAGCGGAGCGAGTGTCCGAGCACTGTAGGGCATTGAAAAATAAAAACAAAGACATCTCAGACGTAGCATATCATTGCATTACGAAAAGCCACGTTATGGACACAAATGTCCAAATTTTATATAAAGAAACCCAATTAGGCTTAAGAAAAATATTGGAAAGTTGTGTTATTAGAAACTCTAAAGAAAAAAATTTTAATAGGTATAAAGGAGCTATAGTAAATTTTAATACCATTGTACTTATTAGAGATTACTTAAAATTTGATAACCGTAAAACAGCCAATATTAAGGAATTAAATTATTAACAATATTTTGAAAAATTATAGATTACAATTTATAAGTCAGATTGCAAACAACAATTAAATTTGTTGTATCACCATGCTTTTATTTATTTATTTTTTGTAACAATAAAATTAGTTAATAGTCACTTTGAGATGTTTAAGCATATTGTATCAACAATTAATTTTATTAATAGTTCATGTTTTTAAACCAATGCTGCCAAGCTTATTCTTAATTCTGTTATACCTATATTATTGACTTGAAAAAAGGAATATGTACAGTTCCTGAAAATTTGTCTCCCTTATTAGTATTTTAATAAATATTTTAATACTAATGCAATGTATGGAAGAGTGTATTTCTATCTAAAAATCTATATTTCCTAAATCAAGGCTTTAACAGTCCTAACTTGTTCAAAGATCTTGTTTATAATTTTGTTCGTAACCTTAAAACATTCATTGAAAACTTTGCTTTATTTTCTGATCTTTAATTTGTTTCAAATCTAATTGTATATTCCTTAAGGCATTTTAAGTATTTAAACGGTTAAAGCCTGTTTTTCCTTAGAAACGACTTAGAAGGGCTTCGGGTTCTACCAGTGAATCTTGGCCTACGAGGGATTCCTTATCTGTACGAGTCTGGCCATCAAAGATTTACAGTGCTTGCATTAGGAGACATTGAAGTTGAAAGTTAACTGTTACAAAGTCTCACTGTTGAAACACATTGCAACCAAAAATGAAATACAGTTGACTTTCATTATGGGTATGATAAAAAAAAAGTTATTGTTTGTTTTAGATATTAAGAAACCATATATGGGCTAAAGAAAATTCGAGAAAAATAGAAATAAAAAAAATAACAGCGGTAAAAGTACAGGTCAACGATGGTTAAGAAAAAAAAAGCGTATTTTAGAGAAACAAATCTGTTTTCTTTTTCCTCCGGAAAGGTTCAGAAATGCCAAATATTTTGGCAGTTTTACGGCAGCCCATACCACAACTACCGATTGCAACCGATATATATCAAAGTCATTAGGATTTTTTTTTTTTTAGATTCTTTTTCTCTTTGATCACAAACGAATGCAAAAAAATTATTAAACTAATTCTGCAATAATTTATCATGTGTATTTAAAAAAATATATCTGAAAATATATTAAAAAATACGCAATTAATATTAATATTTAATTTTTTTTCACTATTATCTTAAAGACTTTCAAACTGAGACCTCGTTGTTTACTGTGGACTACGCCCAGCTGATAATCGCCAATATACGTTCTGAGATGTCACCTAGTAATTACTTAGTCTTAAACATTGTTGTTTAAATACTTTTAGGTTATTTTTGTTGTTTCTTATGCCACAGGAAATTCATTTAAGGCCGGTGGATTGCCATCGCATGAATTTTCTTTTTCTTTTATTTTTATAATGTATTTTTTAATGTTAATTTTAATTTTGGGGATGTCTTTTTCACTATTAAAATTAAAATTAATAGTCATTTTACAGATTTAATATCAGTATCTGAATATAATGTAATTCCACAGAGTGGAGCGAAAAGTTTTGTAATCATCAAAGGTTGCCTCATTCTTGAACTAAAAAAGATCGAATTTTAAATTAAAACCGTTTTAGTTTTTGGTTATGAATTGTACCTCACTTCGATATTTTTATAATACTTTTTTTATAATATTTTTAACGTGTACAGCTAAACTAATATTATTTATTAAATATAAAACCAGTCACCTATTTGTCTATCAACGCCTTTCCCCCTGACATGAGGAATCGTTCTAAATGAGTTCTAATGAGATAACTACATGTGAAATTTCAGATTTTGGAACTTTACTCGACTGAGGACTTTATTTGTCATTTGTTCCATTCCAGTAGCTTTTTTACAGTTCTACTATGTCACCGTATTGCCAATGCCTGAAATAGGAAGAATAAAAGTGAATACATTTTCCGAATTACTATTTTCTTGTTACCAGAGGAAATTGTGAAGAGCTGCTTCGCATTTATTAGAATTCAACAGTCAGCTAAAGAAATGATACTATACAAAGCAGTGGATCAAAATTATAGAGTTGTTCAATAAGTTTTCCTCTTTTGTTTATATTATTGGGATGTTAAAAACATTTTAGATTCGAATATGCAATTTACATAAACTACATATTTAAATCTAAAATTGCAAATACATAATGTGAATATTTGTATGTATACATATTTTAAATATACATATATTAAATAACATGCATATGCAAATTAAAAAAATCCTTTCCCCCTACTTCGCTTTTGAAACTTCTTCTTGGAGGGGAACTCTGTTTTAAAATAACAAAGCACGGTGCAAACTTAGCAATTAACAAAATCTGCTTAAATTATTAATGCTTGAGTAACACGACGATCATCCAGTAATAAAAGAAAAACTTCTTTGTACATTCTTTTTCTTATTACTTTGAAAGTTTCTAATGCTGCTGTCAAGACGATATGGAAAATAGTCGAAGCACCGAGATAAGCACAAGAGGAAGGATTCGAAGAGCAGCCGTGGGAACTAGTGGTGGGATCTTTTTAGGCGAATCGTTGGTGATCAGAGCGTTCTTTCAGTATTTAGCGAGCGAAGACCTGATTCTTGTTCAGAATTACCAATTAGAGACTATATTTTTTCCCTCAGTTTTAATTAACTTTAGATCCCGAAATCGGAATTCGCTTTTTTTTTCTTTTTACCAAATTAAATAAAAGCAAAGGTAACTTTTGCTAATGAATACCTTAGGCGCTTTTTACCGTTTGATTAAACCTAAAATTCCAACGTTAAAACGCTTGATTTTGTAATTATGTTTAATTTGTACAATTAAATTAAATTTTAAAAATGCTCCATTGGTAAACCACACACGTTACAAAATAAAAATAATTTCTTATTATTCTGTTCTTAGAATACTACGAAGCAAATATCAATTATTATTAAATTTTGTTAATATAGCTATAAAAATATAATTTTTTGCGCACTTTAATTTAACAGTAATATAAGAAATTTTACATAAAGTTTCTTCAAAAAGTTTTCTTTTCTTCAAATTTATATTAACGCATTTATTGCATCTTGTGATCTTGTATCATGTTTTCACACTTTCGGCATAGTTTATATCGAACTTGGGATACCGAACTGATAGTCATTGTCTTTGTTTAAACAAATTCATACACAGTTCGGAGATGAATTTACTACAATAATTTAAACAAAATTTTGACAAGTTCAGTCTCAACAAGTAAGTCAATCTATATGTATCTACATCCTTAAGTCATCTCTTCCCTCACCCCACACCGTTGCGGTTGGTTGTCTCCTTTTGAAACTTGGTATGTATATTTAAGAATAACAGGCAATAAAACTTTTATAATAGTTGAATTGACATGGATATGACTTTCTTTTGTTGATGTCGTACATACTAGGTATTAATCCTTTTTTTTTTAGGTAATCCATTTACACAAGGTTTGATTAAAATTAAAGTCGATTAATTTTAATCAAACCATGTGATTTAAATTTATGATTACATTTATATTATATACTTAATCAATTATGTCGTTAAGTATATAATACAAATTTAATAACTTTTCGAAACTAAGAAATTTATGTGTGTTCAAGGGATATTATAATTTGAAAATAAACGTAGAATTAAAAAAAATAATAAAAAATTAAAAATAAAATTTTAAAGTAAAACTTCTAAGACTATAAACTGTTTCAGTAACTTATTATCATACTTGTTTCATGTCTGAATATGTCATTTAGCTGTATCTTAACAAAAAATCAAGCGTATATTGCCAAATGACAGCGTATTGCGAATGGTGTATTTAATAACAGAATAGCAATAATAAATTTCGAGTTATTACAACAGGAAAAGCTCAAGTTAATTCATTAAAAGGAAAATAGCCATTCCTTTTAAAATCTAGTAAAGTAATGCAACTTAATTGAAAAAAAAAAAACAACTTACTGATATCTAAAGAAGAAATGGAAACTGTTTTAACGGTCTTCGTTATTCAAACCAATCCCTTTATTTCTTCTATGACACTTATACTTCATTTTAGCCCATAGATTTGCTGACGTCTGATCAGAAAAATTTTCATTGATGCCTACAGACAAACCAATGAATACTGGTTCACTGAGGACACTAGAAAATCTTCACTTTAATATTTAAGTCCCTAGAAAATCCTTTTGTATATCTTTCTATAATTTTTAATATATTCGTAATATTTTCTTATTATATATTTTTAATAATTTTCAATTGCTAAATAAATTTGATGTTAGAAATGTATTGTAGGCAGTTTGTTATGGTTACTGATACCTTACACCTTGAAATAAAATAGGTAAAATTTATTAAATATATTTATTATTTTAACGTTCTTTATATGGCTTCTTACCAATTTCTGATAAATTTATTGTAAGAGATTGAAAACATCATCAACGCACATCCCATAGAGTTCCCTTTAATAATTCCACTTTGAATTTGAAAAGAAGAATCTTTCAAAACTAAGCTGCATAACTAAATACAACTTTGTAAGCAACACCATTGTAAGCAACGTCTTATTAATAACAAAAATGATGACAAAAAAACACCCAGCTTTTATATTTTCAATTTTGTTGTCAAATCGCTGAAAATATAGAAGCATTTGCAAAACATTTAACAATATTTTAAAAGTGAATTATTTTAGATGTGAAGAGCTTTCTTCAGCTTAGCAAGCAATGGATATAGAAACGACGTCTTATAAGATTTTACATGGATTTGTTATTTAAGCAGTTGTCTTTGCCAAAGTACTTTGTTAAATAATATGTGCAGTTAGTTAATGCTCAGTTATTATCATTCTTACTCAAATATGCTAATTTATTGTACTTTTCTAGAATAAACACGACGAAATAATAGTAATTTAATCACGTTCCGGATCAAGTAATGATCCTTGTCTGAATGTTGGAGAAACAGGATTCACTCCCTTTTAAAACGCATATGCTCTTAAAGTAAACTAAATGAAATTCTGAGACTTCTCTGCTAAGCAGCACCTTCCTGTTGGAAAGTTCGAACTAGCGGCGATTTCAGAGTTATGATAAAAAAAGAAGTCACTATTTCATTATAAAGTTCATTAGAAAAACTCGATATCAGTTCAGTTTTCGTTACGCTGGCATATTGATTTCAGAGATTTGATAAATCTCGATATTTTCTCGGTGTCCTAAACTTTTTAAAAAGATCCCGAGATATCTAACGACGTAAAGCTTCACTACGCTGCATGGAAGTTACACTGAGAAACCGAATTTTTTTATACATGAATAGGACTAAATGCAAGGATAAATGAAGAATAATTTCCACGGAAATACCGTATTTGCCGTCCTACAAGTTGGACTTTTTATCCTAAAAATTTCTTCTGTTCTGAAATAAATATTTAAAAAAGAAAAAAAAAGGTGCGTCTTATATGCTACTTGATTTATTTGTCTAATTCCATCTCATCACATTATTGTATCTAATGACTTTACTGTCACACTGGCTTATATTTTCTACCTGTGGTGAGTTTCTTTTTACATCTACGATTTTTACTTCCATCTTTTGCTTTACAAGCAGTTTTACAACTTTTTTTTGTCTCGCATCCGTACATAATAATTTTTAAAATTTTAGAATTTACTTTTTTATTTCCTTTATGAAGAATTCCACATTTTTTTTAAAAAAACTATAAGCTACTTTAGTTTTATCATATATAATGTTTTTTATTTATTTATTTACTTACTTATTATTGGTGTGATATCAGTATAGTGGGCTTTATTTTTTTTTAAATTTATTTATTTATTATACATTTATTCTATAGTATATCTAATTCACTGCTTAATTATTATGTTTTCACTAAGTTATATATGTATTTTATATTCAGTATTTATCTGTCCCTATTATTTTTTTTTTACCTTTCCTGGCGCAGCATGGCGTAAAAGTTGTTTTTCGCTATAAACTTAGTCAAGCAAGTCTTACCTTTAACGAGCAAGTTTCAGGAAAATTTAAATTACTTCCCTTAATAAGATTACGAACTTGTTTTCCAGTAATGCATTTTTGCTTCTCAATTTACACAGATTTTATAAAAAAATTGATCTCCAAAAGGTTGAAGTAGTAGTTGAAAACCTATTTAAAATCACTTAAAATTGAATGCAAGCAAATTTATGGTTCACAATAACTAGCAAATATAGTATAAATTGCTACATATTTCAATTGCTTTTCATATTCTTTTGTAATAATTATTTAATAACAATTAGCCGCATTTTAATCATGGAATGAATGACAGCCAACATTCCATAAATTTCAGAATAACATTCAGTTGTCAACAATGATCAAAAATACGTATTCAGTGTAGTTTTTATTGATCCAGTTGTACATCAGTGTACTAGATGTACATTAATCTTATACTAATAAAATTGAATGCATAATGGCTGGAGGAATGGAATAATAACATAAATACACTCAAGATTAATGATTGCTTTTCTTTTAGATATAGTTGTCTTATTTTTTAGTTGGATCCAGCAAATAGAAGCAACTACTAGAAGCAACTGAACAGAAGGTTTCCGAGTAGTTTCATACAAATTTTATTTAATGTAACGATTCATTGAAAGGTCTATTTGCGAGGGCATTCAGATGGAAGATCAAAGACTAGAAATCGAAGACCTATTTATGGAACACTGATTTCCGTGGAGGAGTTTAGAAATTCCTCCAAGCCATCTATCAACGAATTAGATTCATAAGTTAGTTGATTGAATACAATATCAATCCAATATTGTACTCCAAATAGAACAGAAAATTGCACATAATACAGCAGATACTTACAGTGTTTTCATTTTTTCATTTGTTTTGCTTATTTACTTTACTTTTTATTCGTTACAGTTGTTTCTGAATTTAAAAGATGAATTGGAGTTATGTAACGTATATTGTAACTGTAGTAGAATGTAACAGTAAGTAGAATATATGTAAAATGCAATAGGCCTATACTTAAATAAAAAAAAAAAAAAACTTTAAAAACTTAGAATATCCTTATATATTATTTCTCAAAGGTGGATTTGTGTCGGTACGCCATATCTCCCTTAATACGTCATCAAAATCAGTGATTGAGACATCATTTTGAAGATTACGTTCACCACTAATGACGAAAAATAAACACATTGTTGAAAAATATTTTCTTTAAACTTTATTTTAAAAATCTTTTTTTAAAAATGTAGACATGCTTTAACAGAAGCGACTTATCTTTCGAAAGCGAAACTCCATTTAAAATAATTCTATAGCGTAGTAAACTTCAAATATATTCTTTTTTGAATAAAAATGCACTTTAAAATGTTATTTCATCGTTTATTTAATAAGAACAGATAAAAAAAACAATAAAAGATTTATATTTTAATAAAAATAAACGATTTAATACAATAAAAAAACATAACAATTTGTCAACTTTTCATATATTATTTCTCAAAGATGTTTTTTTTTTTTATCTCCCTTAATACTTCATCAAAATCAATGATTGAGATATCATTTTGAAGATTACGTTCACCGCTAATGAAAATTAAACAAATTGTTTAAAATTAATGTTTTCGTTAAAAAACTTTATTTTAAAATCCTTTTTATAAAAATGTAGAAGGCGCTATCTATTGACAATCTGTTCATTTATTTATTTCCACTTTACCATTCGGTGACTGATCAAGATACCATGCGAATTATTCGAAAGGGTCAAACTTTTTATAAAAATGGAGAAGGCGCCATCTATTGACAATGTGTTTAACTAACATGCTCGACAGCTTTGGAGTTGTTTATTATTTCTCAAAGGTGGCTTTTTTTGTTGCGAATTATTCGCACGGGTCTACTAGTTTATAAGAATAATAGTTATGTATTTTTTTGAACGACGTTGGATGTATTTTGTGTGTAATAAGTTTAATCTTATTGTAATTATTATAATTAGTATTTTAGAATAGTATTGAGTGATTTTCCTTAATATAGATATATTTAGGCCTTTATATACATAAATTTATATAGTTTGAAGTAGGTGTATTTTCTTTATCGCGACCTTCTGAGGTACATAATATTCACTGCTAAAGTTCTTCACTTTAATTACTGTGGAATCGATGAAATTTGGTGGAGATAAGTCTTAAAAATAATAAAAAGAAAAAAGTAACAAACAAATTGATGAAAGGCCTTCCTTGAATCATCCACTAAAATCTTCTGCGCTGAAATTGAATTTAAGGTGGATTTTTTTTTTTTATAAAAGTTGTTCTGTCATTATATATTTAGTAGACTACCCGTGTAAAAATAAGAATCCCTTAAAAAGAAAAGACATGTAGCCCTAATTAGATTTAAGAGGATAAACCTTCAATCTTTTAAAGGAAACAAAAAGGAGTTGAGGGCGTGGGTGGGGAGAAAATCCGTTTTCCGCACCCCAATTTCATTCTTGAACCGAGAAGAGAGAGGCTAATGTACGCCCATTGTGTGGAGCCGAGGTGAGAGAGGTTGGTTACACAAAGTACAGTTCATCATTTCCCGCTTTAGGAATGCAGTGGGGCCGAAGTAAATTAATTACCGACATTATTAAGATATAAAGGCTGCGCGCAGCGACGGGAAAAAGCATCTACACCCCTCATGCTGTGATTTTCCCATAAACGTATTATGTGTGTAGCGTTCGAAATAGACCCTGTTTTTCTCCATGAAAGATTCAGAATGACTGGAAATTAGCATAGAAAACACTAAAAAAGTTTTATAATTCGAACTGAATAGGAAAGAAGGTTTTAACTTGTTTTAAAGACTCCATCGCAGACTGTTTTTATGGTTTTTGTTTAAAGTAATCTTCCAAATACTTATTTCGTGTCTTTAATTTTGAGTGGATATGAAAATATAAATTTAGAAACTATTATTTAAAGTTAACATAAACGGTAGCATCATTTGTTATTAATAATACTCATCTCAAATGATATTAAATCATTAAATATCGTTTTCGCCAGAGCTTTTGTTCTTATCTTACTTTCCTAAGGAAAAATAGCTTCACAAAATCAGTACTGCTCGCATATCAATATGTTTGTATGTATTTCTCTCTATAGTAACTTTTGAATCAGCGATTAGATCTTTTAGAATCTTTTAAAAACGAAACATTTGACTGGATTTCAGGCCTTATATCCTCGGTTTGTATGTCTGTGGGCACATATCCCACAATGCTTCGCAACGGCTTCTGTTAGCTCAGTTGTAGGTGGCCTCAATGTTGTAGGTGGAATGTTAACTCAGTTGGTTAGAGCGTCGTGCTAATGACGTGAAGGTCGTGGGTTCGATCCCCTTATGGGCAATTCTTGTTCTTCATTTTTTCCTCCCCATTTTAAATCTTTTCACAGTTTCACAGTTTTTTTTTTAAATCATTATTAGGAATTCAGTGTATTAACAAGGTTTGAGTTAAGAATGACGATTATACCATATAAATAGGGGTGGGTAAGATAGCATGGGGTCGCAAACAGACTCGCGGGCGCATTTTCTAGACCACCCCGGCGCAGTCTATTCTAAAGTAAAGGTGACTCAGAAGCCGTTGCGAAGCACTGTGATTGGTTTACTAATCACTATCCCTACCTTGTTTTTTTTTCGATATCCAACAATGCAGCAGAACGTTTTTAGTCTTGGATTCAATTAATTTCAATTGAATTTACGATTTGAGGATATTATTAGCAAATAGATAATTTATTGGTAAGTTGTATTTGGTAATTTGCGAATAGAAATACTTTTGCTTTAAAAAAACAAAATATGTTAGGCAACATATTATGGAAATTACGCTTCAAGTTATTTCAAGAACTTCTGAATTATTTCACTTCGGATGGTTATTATTTTCGTTGTGATATTATTATATAACTATGTTCATTTCTGTCTGAATGAAATTTAAGTTATTTTTTTTTTAACTTATCACATTATATGAGTGTTTCAGTCGTACTTTATAATATATTAGCTAAGTCCATCAGGAATCCAGTTATTTCCTGTAAGTTCGCTTTAAAATTTTATTATGAACTAATAATTTAATAGACAACATTTAGTTTATCTAAATTGTAATTTTTATATAATTCATTAACAGCTTAGGCTGGAGCGATCTTGATTGAATTTAATTTCTATTTTCATTTATTCTTTATAAATTTACATGAAAGTTTTAAAGTTGTAATTGACCAACATTAAAGATTATTAATAATCTGTCCGTAATTGTCTCGTTTGTTTAGTACGTATACTTAAATAGAAAATAAGAACAACCTTTATTTCATAATACTTGTGTCGATATTTCGACTCTGTGTGAACTAAAGCCTTTTTCACTTGAAATTTAGATTAGAAAACACTATAGACGCTGAAAAAAGTTAGTGAGATGCAATCAAAGTAGTATGAAATGACATTTCATAGTATTCTTCAGTTTCACATATAAAAGTTCAGGTACGTTGTTGAATCGAAATTTTATCCCAAATAGTATTTCGTTATTACAATATTACTGTGCTGTTCCTCTTTGTACTTCTGTCAGGATTTCATCAGTCAGGAAAACGCATAAAATTATTTTTATTATTTCGGAAACTATTAAATACTATTATTATTAATACTATTAAATAGGGCCAAACTTAATTATTGTATGTCACTGCGTTCTTGTTGGTTGATGAACCGTTATCTAATGGAATTATATTACTATTAAGATTGTCATTTGGGGGTCGTGAGAGTTAATTCGTGCTGATGTAAGGGTAAATTTATGAACCCCTTTCAACTTACAAATGCTGTTATTTCCGACTTTCTTCGTGAAAAAAAAAAAAAAATAGCATTTAATGGGGCTTGAAGGGTTGGTGGTGCTCGCGTCGTATGACAATAAATAAAAAACTTGCTCTTTTAATATTTTCAGAAATATCTCCTATAAGACCTTCTTGTTCATTACATTCTGATACTTAATACTGCAAAGTAACTCTTGACAAAATCTATTTTTTTTTTAAATCCATTATTGAATGCTGCCCGAAAAGTTATAAACTGAAGAATTTTGCCTTAAGATGCTTCGTGCTTCTTCCATTTGTTCTTTGTAAATGTAAGAACATTATATTGCTTATTGTTCCTCGCAGGCATTTCAAATACTTCCAGAAGTAAAGGGAAAACGATTTATACCGAAAGAATACATTATTTACATTTTTATGTTTGGCAGAACCAATTCAAATCTTTATTTTTCATCGGGAATAGTCTAAGGCTGATAGACGAGACTGTTATTGCTTTTCGGATCTAAATCCATTGAGAATTATTTCTATTTCTTAATAAAGTTTTCTTCGTTTAAATCTTAATGGATTAAAGTTGATTTATTGTAATGCAACAAAGATTTATTTATTATCTTAAAGCAGAAGAAATATTATAGTCTTTTTTGCTTTCAACTTTTTTTAATGTGGTGTACTTTTCACATTTAAAGCCTATTTGTTGTGGTTATTCGGAAGAGAATTTGATTAAATAAACGGATGCTCCCTATCTCTTCATTATTAGCTTCATTACAGTTGATAAGTTAGAAAGATTAACAAAAGGAAATTAGTTTTGATAAAAAATATCATTAGTAACCACTGCATTCATTTCTTTAGCTTTGGAAATAAAAGATGGCAGTTAAAGGAATTTCTGGACAGTTGTAATTATGTGTTAATAGAAATTATAGACATTAAGTGCTGATAGAAATTAACCAAATTTAATGGAACTGTTATTGAGAACTTTATTGCACTTTATACAAATTAAAAATTTAAAATAAAAAAAAATTAAAGGGGGCAAAACAAGAACAAAAAATCGAGGTATTTCTGTTTAATTAGTGATCATGGATGCACTTATTTACTGCATTTTTGAATGAAATTACTTGATAAAATTAGATAACATTTTAAATCCTGTTTCGTTATTTCTTGCGAAGGTTACAAATATTAGTGCTTGTAAAGGTGTTTATAGCCTTTCGCATTCCTTGCTAAAATATACTTTTTTAGGTAACATTTTGTTGCAAACTTAAAATATTTTGAATGTGCCTCCCCCAAAAAATCACCATTTTTTTGTTCTCAGAATATCAGTGTTGATGACAATATAGGAACAGTAAAAATATCAAAACATATCATTGCTGAATATTAGGAATTCACCAATGTTTATGAAATCTAGAGATATCAAAAAACTGAGATTTCCATAATTTTTAATATTCGTATTAGCTAAAAAGGCTTCAACTTTCTTTCTGATGTCAATGACGATATAGAAATTTTAACAAAAGTCTCTTAATGACGTCGCAAAAATACTTATCGAGTTTACTTTTTTAACTTAAGATTAAATTATTAGTGTGAGTTGTTGTAAAAACTGAAATGTGAAAGCTGGTTAGTTCGTTCTGCAGAACTTGATGTGTGGTGTTGGGTGTTACAGGAGCCTGTTACCCTTATTTGCAGTCTGTCTATTGGTAATGTGGGTAAACTGATTCCAGGTGTCAGAGCTTTGCCGACGGAGATTGGGCAAACCCTGGGGCACTGAAACACGTTCTGTGTCAAGTGGATCATTTTTATTCTTTCGCTTTTGCGATGAATTTAATTACACATGAAACGCTGCCATCTCGTGGCTAATGCGATCGGAACACCAACACAACCCTCCCCAAGGCCTGGGGCCCAACACGTTTACCCACATGTAACGCAGTGTTCATTGGAAAAATTCATTTTTAAGTACATACTAGCACTAGTGCTAATGAATTTAATTTTGTTTAATGGCTTAAATAGCTGTTAGCAACCTTAGAGTCCATCAATCAACAGTGCAATTCTGAAAAGCGGAGGAAGTCATAAATTTATAACAATGGCTTATACGTAAATAACAATAAAGGACATTAGATTACTTGTACATATATAAGAGCATACATTTACAGTTTCAAAATATTGTAACAATCTGAAATAACACTTACATTTCTGTAGAATTAATAATGGTTTCTTTCTCAAAAATGCATTTTAAAAATGTTATTAGTTCTTCTTCATAATTTTAAGCTTACATTCTCTACAAATTTAAAAAAAATATTTGGTATTATAATAAAATAATTCTGACTAATAATTTTAATGTATCTCATCAATGTTTACAATATTGTTTAACCATCTATATGTTCCATTTTGAATTCACTTTTAAAACCGCAAGCAGTATAAAATTTACCTGATTTAGTTAATATTTGTGCTTACTCGTTGTATTTTTCATAACTAATAGGTTTCTGGAAGACTGATATTTGAGAATGAATTCTTAGTCTAAAGATTTGTTAATGCCTGCAAAGATCCTTTGCAGTTATTGGCTTTCGTCCCAAAAATTTTTGTTGTTATGATTATATTTTACATTGTAATGGTCTGTAGTTATTTTAAAATCTGCCAAAATGATTTTCGGTTTAAAAAAAAGCTTTTGTCGAATGTTTATTATTTAGTTTGCGTTGTTACTTGAGAATGTTCTTAAAAATAACGATGATAAGCGTTTTTCTACAGTCTGCAGAACTGAATTTGTAGAATATGAGCAGAATCAGCGCTTCTTCGAAGATTTCTAAATATTTTGTTTTAGAGCAGTGAACGGCACTGATTAATAATGTGATATTAATAAGCAAAATGAAAACTTTACAGAGGTTCAAATGTGAATAATTCTTTTACAACAAATTTAACATGCGGAAATAATATTAACATCACAATATGTGCATGTATGTTTTTTATTGTTACCTTAATGAATATTTTTTTTTAATAAATTGATTTGAAGCTTGATCTGAAATGCGATATTAGTAGTATTTTTTTTCCTTTCTTACAGTATTTTATATTACATCTTTTTCTACCTGATAAACTTCGCTCTTTGTTTTGAATAGAGAAGAAACATCCGCATTTAGGATAAGCAAAAAAAAAGTAGGGGTTTTGAAAATGCGTTTGGACTTGGTTATAACAAAGTTCCAGTGTCTCTAAATATGCCTTTAAGGAGAACGTAGTTTCCTGTCTTGGTATATCTGTTGTTTTCTTAAGTACTGTGATGTAAGCATTAACAAGATAGGCGTAGCGATTGTGGGAGAGCAGGTACTCATAAAGGCACCGCGTTTTCATTTAGATTTAGATAGATATATCACTTTATGCACATTGCTTGTAATACCTGAGAATGAAAGCGTCAAACTGATTAGGAAATACATAAAGCCTCTGACAATGTTAGTTTAAATTCACACTGCACTTAAGTATTCTAATAGCAGTTTCTTTATTTCTTCAGACCATTGCTAGATGGCTGACAACGATATCGATATACTTTCTTGCTATTAAGTTGCTTTAATAATAAATAGTTCAAATTAAATTGTTACTGGGCTCTAACAGAAAGAAAACATTTATCAATTTATTATTAATTATGATACTTATTTCAGAACCTTTCTACAATATGATTTTGATAGTTCTCTCGGAGTGCTCCAATCCACCACATTACATTTGCAGACATATTTAATGTCTCTAGCTTTTGTAGTTCTTCCGTTGAAACAGGCAGTGGACAGACAAATAAAACAGGATTGTAATACTTGTCACTTTCTGTTAGTAGAGTACAATCTAACTACATTTTTTAACCTAATTAAAGGTTATTTTTTTAATAAAAACTAGAATTAGTATAATAATAATCATAATAATAACATAATATGAATTTTGTTATTCATATTACAAAATGAAAAAAGAATCCATTTTCTAATCGTTCAATCCTTTGATTATTTTCTAATAACTGTTTTTGCACCATTGGCTAAAAGTGATGAAGAAAGAAGTTCCTGCCAGCAACTGACTCCAAAAAACTTACTACACATTCAATAATAATAATATTTCCTAATTTTATTCAAAATTGAAAATCCAACCATGAAGTCGTTAATAAATATTCTATTACGCATCCAAATATTTCCAAAAATATTCAGAGCTGGAAAGATCTTCTCCTTACTACGGATACTAGTTTCTCTTCCCGTTCTGTTTTAACTGCAAAGATGAGACGGAGCAACATAGATTCCTTTATGAGCCATAATTCAGGAGTTTGCATATTTTAAGCGAATCCTTTGCCTAACCCCCTTAATACTGAAATATTACGACAAGAAAACAATTCGTATTTTCAATAAAACAAAATGTAATCTTGAAATAAAAATATTTCAAAACAATATTTAAAATTTATGAATGAGGAAAAGCCAAATGTATGGATTGCATTAAATAAAGATAACGATCCATATTGCATAGAGCGCTTTGGGTACCTAGTCTTCACCGTTGTTTTTTGAGTTTTCTTTTCCTAAGGAAAATTCGTTTTTTGAGATAGAAAACTTTTGAATTACATTTTGTTTAATTCCTGTTCAAAATTTTCTTCAAGTGAAATTAATCCCCGACGTCAACTGCAGGCGAGTTCTAAAGAAAACATAACTTTAAAGAAAATACAATCAATAGTTATAAAGAAAATGTCTGTTCGTCTATTGAATCAACAACTAACTCTCGAGATGGCTGGTTATACAGATATTAAAGACATACTGTTTATTTTTTATATTTTTTTTCTTACATGGAACAAAAAAAGACCTCATTTCAAGGAATAATCCTTCTTAGTATCTACCCCCATTAATTCAATGATTTTGGGGTTGTCATATCTATTTAACTTTCGAATAAGAATGATGCCGGAAAGTACGATTTCAAGGTACTGTAATTTTGATGTTTACCGAAAAATATTTTTTGATGTTTGTTCAAAGTCAAATTAGTGAAAGGCTAGATTTGATTATATTACTGAAAGAGACATGAAATTACATATCATTTCACACTCATTTATTCTCGGAAATTTATAAGTATTCGTAGAACAGGAAATATTGGAAGCGACCAGTTATAGCACTGCTTACATAACTAATCCTGTAGTGGAGTTAATCCCCAATTCTGATAAAGGATGAACTTTCAGAATTACTGAAACTTGCAAGAATAATCTTCCAAAAATGTTTCTTTTCAATTTCACGCGGCTTTAAACTTATAGGAATTACATCTATAAATAACTGAAGAGCTTTTACTAGTATAACTAAAACCCTTTTAACTTATTATTTATGCAGTTAATGAGTCGTATTGCTGTCAAGATCTGCAAGCAAATCTATCTAGGTAAAGAGAATAATGGAATAAACAGGTTTTTAGAGAAATAATTTGCTTTTTATAAAAAGAAAATGAAGGTTAAAAAACATAATAGTAAGTAACTTATATTTATAATATAAAACGACTTCATAAATATAATTAAAACTCCTATTTTTAATCTTCACTATATTTCATTTCTCTTACCGAGAAACTTCATCAGGTGAGAATATTTGAGAAAAGAAAACTGATTTCTCCTTCTCTACATTTTCTTCTGTCGTTACGAATGCATAATTAAATATATAGGAGTTTTAATTGTGTTATGAAATTGTTTTATATAAATATTTGAAAGTTAAGAAGAATTTTTATAAAAGTAATTCTTATTTAAACTTACGTATGAGATGAAATAGAAATTAGTTATTAATCAGTACCTTACAGCTTTGAAATATAATCTTTCAACAGAAAAAGAAAAAAGAAAGAAAGTAAAAAGCTAATTGCAGCAGTTTTGAATCAATATTCGATGCTGATAAAAGTGTTTTTTAATCCATTCAATATTGATGCTAAACAATTAATTTCAAAACATCACGATATTTGTTTTTAGTTGTTGATAGTTCAATTTCGGTGATTGGTTCATTATAAATATCCAATGATGGTTCATTTTAAAAGTAATTAATTTGCATTTATGACTTCCAAATAAAGGAGATGACTTTTTTAAATTTTAGCTAAAATATTAAAGGCTTTAATTATTGTTATATTATTTTTTCATAATACAGTATAATATAATGCGAGTAAAAACAACTCATATTTCTTTATTTCTTACCAAAATTCTATTTTGAAGTGGATAAAATCAGCATGATTTTTTTTGACCATCTCTCTTCGCTAAAGTCAGATTCTCAAAGCCTAAGAAGACGTTCCCCTAATTGTAAATATTCCATTAAATTACAAGAAATGATTTGTGAGACGTAAACATTTAGGGCCATTAATACAATTCCATCAAGTTAAAAGTAGATTCTTTTTAAAAAAATAAAGGCATCTGTGTACTTAGAAAGTAAAATTTTAAGTTTCAAATTCTTTCGTTTTTAAATCAACTCAAAATCAGTTAAGCGAAAAAGATAATAATTAAAATTTTTAATTGAACAGTAATTCTCAAAGTGAAACCTGGATGTCAAACAAATTATGCCATTACTTTAATGGTGAATCTGCAATAAATCTTCTGAACTTGGAGTTACCGTATAAATGACATACTCGTATCCCAATTTTCGTAACTTATTATGAAAATTACTTTCTTAAACTTCATATAAAATGATATAAAACTCGTCGTGAATACTTGTGAACAATCTTATGCTTGATTGTTTTACTGTTTGGATCTCTGCAAAAATTGCCAAAAAAAAATTACTAATAAATCCCGCTCCCATTTTGAAGTGTCGAAATAATTTTTTTTTTTCCAAGAAAAAGAAAAATTTTCTCTGGCTTAAAAATATGCAGACCAAGTTTCAAGAAGATCCGTTCTGTAATTCTAAAGTTATTTTGGGGATTAAACGTTATATCTCGTATATTGTGAAGGATAATCTGGAGCCTCTCTTTACTTTAGAAAAATAATATAAATACTTTTTTATAATAAATATTATTAAACATCATCCACCAGAAAATAAATGTCATAAACTACATTTATTAACTGAAAAAAACGAATTTTCAAGGAGCTAAAATTCATCGTCTCCTCTTTTTCAAACCTTTTACATTATAATAATAAATAGACGAGATTCTTTTACAACAATGACCTTAAAATATTGATACTAACAATTAAAAACGTTAATACAATAATAATAAGGGATCATAATCTACAATATAATAATCACACATTATTAATAATCACAAATTCTTATCAAACGAATACAAAAATTAGATGGACAATAGAAAGCCTATTAACACTTTAATTTTTCGATTATTACCTTTTTGTTAGAGGTTATAAATTTTTTGTTAATCATTTCTCTAGCCAATTTTACCAAATTTTCACTAACTTTAACTCCATCACATCTATTGAGATTTTTTTCTTTCGAATTTCGAATACATAGGCTTTCTATTGTCTTTCTAATTTTTGTATTTGTTTCATTATATAAAATGATAACTTCACAATTGATACAATGTTGCTTGTCTTTACAGTGTTCAGCAATTTCAGATTCCTTTACTAATTTTTGTCTAATATAATATTCATGTTCCCCCATGCGTTCTTGAACTGTTCTTTTCGTCTCCCCAAGATAGAACGAATCGCAATTCAGGCAATCTAATTTATAAACAACACCCATTTCAAACTTCTTGTCATTGCTATTTATCTTTTTACACAAAATATTTTTTAACTTATTTCTATATTCAAAATTTAAGTTTACTCCATATCTTTTATCAATTTCTTTTAATTTCCAGCTGTTCTTATTCAGATACGGAATGAAAAATCTATTTTCATTATGTTTATCCAATTATTTTATCTTAAATTTATTATAATTTCTTATTGAGATATCTATAAATCTGTCAGTATAACCATTCTTTTTTAATTTTGATTTCATATCACTTACTACTATATTAAAATCTTCTTCATTACTGGTATTATTATCAATTCTAATTAAATAATTCTCAATTATATTCCTTTTTATTTTCATATTGTGTCCATAATCAAATTTTAAAATATGGTCACTTTTATAATCTTTAATGTAATGTTTCATTGTTATTTTGTTATCCTTTTTAATTAGTTTCAGATCAAGAAAATTTAATGAGTCATTGATTTCTTCTTCCATATTGAAATGTATGTCTTTGTGTCTCTTGTTAATGTCGCTGAAGAAATTACTAAATTGCCTTTTTGTTCTGAACCATAATATAAGTATATCATCCGCATAGCGATAATATTCCATTCTAAATTTAGTATCTTTCAATAATTTTTGTTCAAAAAAATTCATATAAATAGTGCACAATATCCCTGACAAAGGTGACCCCATAGGGAAACCTTTGACTTGTTTGAAAATCCTATCTTGGTGTTTAAAATATGTGTTCTCAGTTATCAGTTTTATTAACTCTATCAATTCATCATAATCCATTTTAAGTTTCTTCAATTCTTCCCTATTCTCAAAAGCTAAACTTTCTAAAATCATCATAGTTTCAAGTTTTTTTTACAAGTCAAAGGTTTCCCAATGGGTATTGTTTATAAATTAGATTGCCTGAATTGCGATTCGTTCTATCTTGGGGAGACGAAAAGAACAGTTCAAGAACGCATGGGGGAACACGAATATTATATTAGACAAAAATTAGTAAAGGAATCTGAAATTGCTGAACACTGTAAAGACAAGCAACATTGTATCAATTGTGAAGTAAACATTTTGTATAATGAAATAAATACAAAAATTAGAAGGACAATAGAAAGCCTATGTATCCGAAATTCGAAAGAAAAAAATCTCAATAGATGTGATGGAGTTAAAGTTAGTGAAAATTTGATAAAATTGGCTAGAGAAATGATTAACAAAAAATTTATAACCTCTAACAAATATGTAATAATCGAAAAATTAAAGTGTTAATAGGCTTTCTATTGTCCATCTAATTTTTGTATTCGTTTATCAGAATTTGTGATTATTAATAATGTGATTATTATATTATAGATTATGATCCTTTATTATTATTGTATTAACGTTTTTTAATTGTTAATATCAATATTTTAAGGTCGTTGTTGAAAAAGAATCTCGTCTATTTATTATTATAATGTAAAAGGCTTGAAAAAGAGGAGACGGTGAATTTTATCTCCTTGAAAATTAGTTTTTTTCAGTTAATAAATGTAGTTTATGACATTTATTTTCTGGTGGACGATGTTTAATAATATTTATTATAAAAGAGAAGATTTAAGGAAGAAGTATGGTTTGTTTGTATATAGTAATGTAAATACTTGTAAGTCAATATAAATTGTCTAAACAACCAGATAATTTCTATCAAACAATTGTCATTACTAGCAAAAGTCACCCTAAGTCGATGCCATTGAAATCTCTGTTACTGACTAATTTAGACTATCTTAAATAGTTATAATAAGGCAACGAGCCAGAAAGGAATCCAGTGATATTTATTTACAGTTTTATGGCCTGAAAATTAAATAAAGAATTAAACATATACTTTTGATAAAATTCAAGTATACTCTTTGACAAAAAAAAAAAAAATCAACGCACCCCTTCTCATGAAACTTCTCAGGTAAAAACCTTTCATCCCAATATGGAAGTGATGAAAAATTCATACTCGGAGCTATAGCGCATTTGGAGCTGAGCGTCATGGTGGAAGCTATATGAAGAGCGAATCTTGCTCTCAGGAATAAAACTTCCAGTGGCTTTTGATTGCGTTCTCCTACCTTGATTGTAACAATGCCTCGCCGGCGAATTCGGGCCACTACGACCATATGACGGAGTTTGAAAGAAGACGTGCCATCCGAATACATGACACTGGATGAACAAATCGCTCGGCATTTCGGTCAGAACGATGAGGCAATTAGACGATGATGCAGGAATAGGTCCTGAACGGCAGATTTCAGCGGCAAGAGGACGACCTAGGGCGACAACAGAATGGGAAGATAGAGCGATTGTCACAGCAGCTGTTACAACACTAGATTCGTCGCTATCAACCATGCATCGTGTAACCAGTACTGAAGTGACCACCCGGATCATTAGCAGAAGACTACGGGAGGAGAATCTACTCTCGCGGTGCCCATTACACCGCCTACAACTGATCACTACATACCGTCAAGAGCGATTGCACTGGTGCTAGCAGAATCAACGTGAAATTGTGCTGATTGGGGACGAATTGTAGTCAGTGATGACTCCCGTTTTGAGCTGAGTCCCGACGACCAGCGCAGACCTGTCTGGAGACGGCCCGGACATCGTCACTATTCCACTCTTAATGTCGCACACCACACGGCCCGATAACAGGGTGTTTATGGTCTGTGGTGCTATTTCGTTTGATAGCCGGATCCCTTTCGTAGTCATCGTGGCACCCTCACAACACAGCGGTACGTTGACGAAATTTTACGACCCGTTGTGTTCCCGTTCCTTTCGCCGCACTGCTGGCTTACTTTTCAGCAAGATAACGCCTGGCCACACACGGCATGCCTCTCCATTGATTGTCTCCGTGGTTGCGACACATTCTTGGCCAGCCACATCGCCAGATCTCTCTCCTATAGTGACGGCGCGTCGCCTGCAACCATCCCAGAATGTCGACGAATTAGCCCGATAATTGGAGGCCGTTGGCAAAAATTCCGCAGAACACCATCCGTCAACTGTATCAATCAATGCCAGATCGGGTAACAACTTGTATCCAGGCCAGAGGTAGACCAACACCACTTGCTCACTTTGTATTGATAGATAAATACTGACATTGGGATCTTCTTTTGGCATTCACTCTCTAGCTTACAAAAAATTGATTAAATTTCATAGTTTCATAAATAGGGATGAGAAAATTATTTTATAAAGTAACTGAGTTACAGTTACTTTATCTGGAAAAAAGAATGGATTAAGTAGTAACTAGTTACAGTTATTCTTTTATAAAAAAAGAGTAAACTGACCTGCTTCTTTTACTACTACTGTTAAAAGCATTAACATATTTTTAATTTGAATCCAACATGAATAGAAAAAAAAATATGAACATACATGTGAATTATTAAAGATATATCCTAAACTTAAAAATCTTACAATAAGAATTCCGTTTTAGATGACATAGGAGGAAAACTTCATGATATTTTTACATTATTTTAAATATAAAATTTCGCATTAAGTTTTTGCAATTTAATAACGTATAGCAAAGTATTAATTAATTGCGAAAAATTATTTTATTCATCTGTTTTGCTGTATTACAATAAACTAGCTTTCCATCCCGGCTTCACTCCGATGGATTTGACGTAGATTATATCAACTAAATATCTCCCTTACATAATTTGAGAAAAATCTTTAAAATATGGTTTCTTTTTACAAAATATGTACCTTTTTCGATAAACATCTCGACTGGGATTTCAGGATTCTATTGGGTAATCGCCTACAAAACTTCAGTGAATAGGATTTTTTTTGCTTTATTGCCTACAGGTATTAAAATTATTTGACTTTTTTTGAATTTTGGTTTCTTGAAAGATCAACATTGTATTTGCAAATCCATTCCTACATACTTCTTCTGTCCTTGTGATTTGTTGAATGTAATAGCAAAGAAATTTTTATTGACAATTACAGACTTTTAATTTTTAAACGTCTAAAATTTTAAATTTCTAAACAAGAAATTTAATTAAAGTAAAACGGCATCCACCCTTTAGCCCCGCCTCCCAGCGGTAACCCGCCGCCTGGCTCAATTTATTTACGTTCTACTTGGATATTCCCGTACTTATTAGTCGTAGATAGATAATGTAAAGGACATTTTATATCTTACTTGTTTTATCTTTAAAATTTTCGTTAATATTCATCACAAAAATGGGTGCTGTGAAATTGTAACCTATACATGATTATTGTGAGTTATTTATAAAATTTAAAGTTTTTTATACATCTGCATAAATACTACAACTCTTTCATACTTGGAAACTATCTCTTGTAGTTTAGCCAGCAGGTCGAATTTTACTGACCGCAAGTTCGATTTTCAGTTCGGATTATTTTGATATATTAATATTAATATAGAAAAAGATGCAGATTCAATTCTGAAGTGGTTTTTTTTCTGATGCTCTTTCTATTTCTGGTCAATTTTTAAAAAAAAATTAAAGGCGAAATAAAGAAGAACATTTCAAGTAAATACACGCTTCGGAATTAACAAATATTGGGCCAAGTATATCAATAAACATCGCAAATGAATCACCTTGTTTGGAGATCTTTTACTTTCCCTTTTTTCCTATGTTAAACTTTTTTTATCAAGAATACTAATCTTCTGATATACATTGTTCATTATGTACTTTCTATTTATATAGTTTATGATTTATATCATGAAATTTACCTGTAGAATTGATAATAATAATATAAGAACCCATTTAATGTTTTCAATAAGTTTAATTTCAATTCTTATTCAGATCTTTTGGCTTAACATTTGCATTTTTCTTGTTTTTGGCTCGATTATACGATGTTACATTGACCAGAAGAGGATAATTATTGTTTTCCCTGCAATTCTCTTTCACTTCTGACATTTTTTTTATTGTACTATTGCAGAATACGTTTCCCTATTATCTGAAAAACTGTACTGCGACCTTCCCTTAGTGGAAAGGCTTTTAGAAGCAATTCCCAGTTCACCTGAACAGATAGGTTGGCACTCTGTGACGTCGGCGTATACGTTTCATAAATACTTTACGAGGTATCACGGTGTATGGGACTCTCGAAAACACACTGCAGACACATTTGATCGCCTTAACTGTCAGATTTCGCAAATTGCATCCCGTAATTTAAGTTCCATCTGCGTAACTTTATCGAATAAATTATCCATCCGTCTATTTGCGGAGGTGGTGGCGTTAATCTCGGAAATGAATCAGAGTGAGAGATAGCGGGGGCAAATCGGAGGCATTTCAGGGGGACGCATCTGGCTTCTCGGCGATTCGAGTTGGAGAACAGCTTTCGCAGTCCCGGCGCAATTCCTTTCCCTTAAGGTACATTAACGATTAGTGGTCGTTACCAGTACCGCCGATTGGTGGCGCTGTCCACCAGTAAAGGCTTTTTCCAGAAAGGGAACTTTTCTCTCTCTCTCTATTTAAAAAATATTTGTAATGGAGTTAATATCTCATTTTATCTTTTTAGGAAATTTAGCAAACTACAGATCTTTTTATCATTTATCTTGAGGGAATAGAGACGATCGTATATCAGTGGAAAACTTCTTAAGTAATGGAAACGATTGGTATTTAGCAAAGTGAAGAGTTTCGTCGTCCCATGAAAAAAAAAAAGTCTTCAGTCTACTAATATTATTTTGATGTTAGACAGACATTTATTGTGCTAAACTTAATCTTTCATCTGTATATAGCCTATAGATGATAGATTATATTTCGGATCTCTTTGAAACTCCAATTTCAGATATTTCTGAGCCACTCTCTAAATTAGATGGGATGAAATCCTTTTAGCTTTTTTTGGCCAAGGGTTAAGACATACAGGAAAAATCTTAAGAAGAAGAAAAAAAAATAAACAGGCTAAGAACAGAAGAATTGTGAAATCAAGCCAAGAAAATAATTCGAGAAAGAAACATACTTTACATGTCTTTCGTTTAAAACTTCATTTAAACGAAAAGTAAATTCTTTATATTTTATATAAATGAAATAATCTTTATAATAATATTATTTACCGTTGGATTTGATTAACTAATGTCTTTCTTTTCTGTCTTTCTTTAGGTAAGAATGATTTATATTGTTACCGAAACTACCTTAAGGTAAGAATTTTTATGCTTTGAGATAATAATTAGTTAAGTTAGTAATGATAGTATTAGTTTTTTTTTTCAAGAAGAGCAGTAGGTAAAAGTGTAGAAAGAAATTGAAAGCAAAAATTAATCAAATTGAGCATTCCGGGAAACAAATGAAGATATTTATTTATTTTGATTATATTGCTGAAGATGTTAAAGTATTTTTTAATGGATACTAAGTAAAAAAGCCCTCAAGTAGAGAATTCTGGAAAGATTGTTCGCTGTATTTGTGAAGGAATTATGTTATTATTATCTCATAAAGTGAACTTTTGTCATGTGGTATGTATATTCATCACGTATGAATAAAACAATCTAATAATATCAGTTGATACTGATATTCCATGTGTTTACTGCATACATTTCAGATATTTTTTTAAAGTTTCGTAAAAATAAAAAAAATCTAATAAAAAAAAGAATCCTATCATCTTCCTTATTCCAACCGATTCTCCTATTCTCAAAATCTGATAACAATATCATATTTAACACTTTATAAAACTATCGCTAGATTGAAGCCGATTAATCATTGAATCTTCTATGCGGGGATTTACCTTTGCCCTGTTCCCATATGTTAATATTCTAAGTCGTTCTTTTGATGTACATAACGATATTATTCCATTTCATTTGAATTAGATAATTTCTACGATAATATTTTCTACTGTACTTCATTCTTCTCCTCTTTTGCTTTTGAAAAGATTTCACTGATCTGGAAAATTGAAAGTAGCTTCTGTTTTATCTTTTTCATTTACTACCACAATTCACATTTTTGTAAAAGTGTTTGGATTGTTTTATAGATTTTATTTGTGTTTCTGTTTACCCTTCTTTGTATGTTGTACACTTCCATATTGTATCCTCTGAACCTTTTCAGTTGACTACCTATTCCTTTTCTGTAAAAGCGGTAACATCATTCATTTTTTATTTTATTAAATATAGCATTTGAGAAATATTATGACCAATTTTATAATTACATTCTCCAAAATATTAAAACCAACAGTTTTTAAACGGAAGTTGAAATGAAATAATTGATATTACATAGATCCTTTTTTTTTTTAGGGATTTTTCCAGTCCGGGGTGAGATATTTTCTCGATGTTTCGGCCCGAGGCACTTGGCCTTTTTCGGGAGATGCATATATACCAATTACAGCAAGGTGGGCGCAAATCTAATAACTTCCGTTGTTAGTTTCTCGGATAAGTTTCTCGTGTTGTTCATTCCAAGCCATAGTGAGCACAATAATTGATTCAAGGACTAATTCTTTCATTAATAATACTTTTGTACTATATTTATTGAGTAAAGAAAAATGACTGTAAACTATGAAGTCACTTATTATACAATATAGCAAATTTAAAGTTAAATGCCTGTTTTAATTTTTAGCTTAGCATCTCATATCTTTTCACTAGCCGGGTACCGTCGCTTCGATCCAGAACCCTTGCATAGCATTAAAAAAAAAAAAAAAACTTTATTTATTTAGAAAATTAATATTGAGATCAGAAAATATACGACTTCCCAGCCCGTTGTGGATTCTCCGGATAACTCAGATGTATTGTGGGTTGGCGCCACAAACCAGAAATTTAAAGCGAAAAACATTTTTGCATGTGTCTTGCAAACGCAGAAACGTTTGTGAATGACTGATATATCGTTCGATAGGACATTCAAATACCAACATTTTCTCAACATAATGTTCTCTTCCAACTTTTATATCATACTTTTCGTTTAAATTTTTTACAGTTAGTTTCATCTGCATTTGAATGCATTTCCGAACTTTGATAATGTTTTCCGTTTCGGTTCAGTTTCGATGTGGAACAATCCCATCGGTTTGGTAGAAATTTGCGGCATCATTTCAAAATGGAACGAAATGGGTTCTTTATTGATACAGAAACCTGGTTAGCCTTTCTAAGAAGCAACAAAAAAAAATAGTGTCTTCAAAGAATTCTTGTTATTGCCTTTAACAATTAACCTGATAATAGCTTAAAATATATAAAAATTCTTCTTAAATATCATAATATTAAAATAAAGAAACCACAAACATCATCTTCTCAAAATAATTCTTCAATAACACTTCAATATTTCAACTCTCTTAGCGAGAGTTTTCATCAGGAAATTACATAAGAGAAATATAAAATTTCTTCTTCTGAGGACATCGTTGATCTCCTTTACAGTCTGTTGCTCAAAGAGTTAGATAAAATATATAAAAATAATATATGTAAATAATATATCATGATATTTAGGAAGATTTTTTTATAATTTTATCTAAGTTGTTTGTGGTTTGTGATTTTTTTTTTTTTTTAAATTCTGATCTGAACACTATGGTCTAATAACTTCTTTAATATCTAAGAACTTCTTTGCATTTCAAGGTTTTCTTTTGAGTTTAAATGTCTAAACAAAACAACTAATTGATAATAGCTTGATACAGTAACGAATACAGTATATACAGTATATGTTTTTTTTTGGGGGGGGGCGCCAACATTAATGTAAGGTTAAGTCAAGTAATTTTAAGTAGACACCCCATGATACTTTATATTTGCTGCTCATATTCAGAGGGTAATTTGCGCTGAATGCTGAATTCATTATTGCATAAATGCATGATTCATTAAAATAATTCACATTATGGTACTTATTTTTTTCTTGGCTTGATATAGAAACAATTAATTCATTGTAAACTCTTTTTCTGTTCTACTGTGTGGCACAAGAAAAAGTAGCCCTGCCAAGAAACAAACTTCGCTGCTTGTTGTACCACTTTCGGCACAATCTTTAAAATGATAAAATATCAACATAAGGTACCATTTATTATTCTTTTGTTACTAATAACAATCCTTTGACATCGACATTAAGACCATGCTACATCTAAAAACGCAGAAGTACAGGATTTTATAATGTAAACGTGAAATATACAAGACGTCGTTTATTTTGTTTTTTTATTTATAGAAAAGCAATATTACATTTATTTAATTCCCATCTTGTAATTCTTTAAACTTAAATAATATCTCTTTTTCAAATTCTTGGTTTTATTCATTAGGAAATTTCTCTTAAAAAAAAAAAAGTCTTCTATAGACTATATATTGACTACGAAAAGTAACGTTGAATCCATAGCCGCAATTATACCAATGACGTGAATCCGTGTGTCGACACTTACAAGATGTTGCGGTCACTGTGAAAGGCATTAAACTCTGGTTACTCTCTGCTCTGGAACAAAGGATTCCTTGTAGATACAAACTTGTCGAATTACTGCTTAGGCTTAGTGTTTACTAAGACGCAGCTGTAGCTCCTCGTTGGTCGGTATTAGCTGCCTATTTGCATTCGAGGCACACGTCTGCCAATACGAGCGAATAATCACTGCGAACAAATGACCGGATCTCTTCGTCGGAGCACCGGAAGCCCCAAGCGACCGGATCCGCTAAAAGCGGATGAGAACTATTCCCTTGGAAATCGAAACAGATTGTAAGATTACAACTCTGCCAAGATTTCACGGACAACAGCAATTAATTTTATCAGTTTGAAATCAGGATTCTAAAACCGGACGAAGAAGAAAATAATCTCCCTAAATCAATCTTCTAAGTTTTCCTTGACGACTGCACTCTTCTAGTGTAAAGAATCATTATTTATTTAGGCCTTAATCCGTTACAGGATCCCACTTATCACTTTATTGAGCTTTTAAAAATACATGATAGCAAATAAAATTGTGAAGATTTTAACATTTTCCGCAATCGCAACAAAGTTTGCAAAAAAAAAAATTGTAAAAATTTTTTTAATAAATATTGGTTTCCTTTTTTAGAAATTTTTACTTTTAATTAGAAATTAATTTAAAAGTATTTTTTTTTTTTACTTTGGCTCATAATTTTAACAAGACTTTCTTAAAAGATCAAAGCGATTAAGTTTACATTTTCATTTTTGAAAAAGCAGTTGGGTTATTACATAATTATCCTTCATATTTTTGATTCGACAAAAGCGAAATTTTACTTCTTTTTGAGTAAAAGAACTGATTGACATTAAAGTAAATATAAGAAAAGAAGAATAAAAAAAATATAAATTTTTGTGTCAATATAGGGTGACCACAAGAACCAGCGTAGAATGAAAGGAAAAGAAAAGCAAAATGATAAAACTTTCAAGTAAATAAAATCAATAAACCATTAATAAGTAAGCCTATCGGAATCCTGGAACGGCAGTTTTCCTATTGTTTAAGCCTCTCTTGAGTCTTTCAATGCTGGATAACTAAGATTTATGAAAGTTCAACAAGTCTAAAAGAGCAGCCGAAAGATCTCAGTGCTGAGAGGGTGGATAAAGTTATATCCTCGCGATCCCTTTGCATCCAGCCAATAATTGGAGGAAAAAAGAAGAAACAAGGCAAGACAGAAAAACAAGAGACAGAAGTATTTATAATACCCATTTATATACATGTGTATATAAATTCCCTGTACAAGCTTTAGCTAGGTCAGGAATATAAAAATAAACGTATTCATAGTGGAACATACACCGTAAACGCCACATCCGAATTTGCTAGAGGGTACACTAAGGTTTAGAAATAAAAGATAATTAAGGTAGATAATATGTTTCTTAGCCCTATGTTTACAATAATTTACAAGGTGCTCAAAGTTCCTTTCACAACAGTAATATACGCCTGACAATGTCGATATATGGATTGCCAAACATGTTGGCAAAAAAATGCCAGGCCTTTCGCGGACACATCTAGCTCCCACAGCGACTCTTGCAGCATCAGAGGCAATGGTTGGTCTCGAAGGTGACGCCTTTGAGGTAACCCCATAGGAAGAAATCCAGTTTCACACAATCTTTAGTGCAAACGCGCAAACATTGATGATTGGGTGCACGTCTTTTGGGGAACCGTTCACGATACAATCGTCCATTTCTGTTCCATAGGTAGATATGCACCTGCATATCTGCCCTCTGAGCATTAGTGAAGCGATACATCCTACTCGTAGAATGTCAACGTCTCAAATGATGATGGCTCACACTGCCCAATTAATGTACTGCCAAACAGGCCCTCTAGAGCATTCAGTTGGAGTTTGTGGATATACGTCCACTATGAATACGATTTTTTTTATATATTCCTGACCTACCTTTAAAGTTTGTACTGGGAATTTTGAATCACCCTATATTCATGCAAATGATTCACAAGTAAACGAACGATAAATAAATTTTAGATTTTTGGAAACTTAATCTAATTATTAATGTAAAACGGAAAAAAAGAAAATATTTTCAAGAAAAACTTTTGCACACCATTTGTGTTTTTTACTGGTCAGGTTTTGAGAAATTACACTTTACTTACTATGTTTGTACTATTTATATTTCTCCGTCTTTTCTTGATATTATGTTGTTTTTGTCTATTGTCATGTACCATTGTGTTTCCCTTGAAGTGGCTCATGAGAAAACCAATAGCTTTTGAATGCCTTTTGTATAGTGTAAGGATAGGAAATCGGGGGTGCGTTAAACTGATCTCCATGGCAACGTCTGTCCAAGGTCTATTAAATTATGTATCGGCCGTCGCAGGTAATGATTGCATGCACAATTTATCGGAAATGCCGTTGAAATTATGGTCTACAGATTGTGGTTGCCATCATTAGCAACCTATAAAATATAGATAAGAGCGCCTTTGCCATTGTCCGCCCATCGGGGCCTCCGGTCGCTGACAGCTATCGACGGCTGTCTCTTCGATCTCAGCGACCGGAGCACAAGCACACTGGACTGCCCTACTCGTTTATCATAAATGGACGTTGTAGAGAAAGCGGCGTCACGGGGAGTTACGAGCAACGGGTTACACCAAGACAGGTGGGTACCCACTGCCGTTTAAAGTCAGACATCAAGTGAAGGAAGAATGGCTTGAGCAAAAACGAAGTATACTTTAATATATATCAATTATATCTTTTTCAATGTTTTCAAACAATTTTAGTGAAAACATCCCATTTCCTAATCGTGAACCACTATCGTTCTAGGGGAAGATTGAAAGGGTCTTTGGCGAAATTAAATCTCACTTTAATTACTTTTTTTTTTTAATAAAGAGCATTTTAACTGTTCCACATCAAGGCAATAGAGGTGGTAATTATGCATTATTTCTTTAATTAATTTTAATGCTTCTGAGAATTTCTTCATCCAGCATTTATGAATGTATTCAAGGAATTCTAGGCGAATTGAAGAATTTGCAAATGAGTATATGGGCTGATTTCTCTCTTTTTTGTCTTCAAATCTTTTTTTTTTTTCCAAGAACTTTTTCTTGTTTGGACATTTTTTTTTTTTGGAAATATTTCAAAACCAGACTTGCTACTACGAATATAGATCTACACGAAGGCTTTTAATCTGATCTCTAATATGATCAGATATATAAGTATATATATTATTCATATATATATGTATATATATGAATCTTCTGCAATATGTATTAAGTTATTTCTGGAAATTAATTTTGGACTAAGGCTTTATAAATTTCTCTGAAAATAAAAGTTATATTCATTATCTTCTTTATTTTATATATTTTGAGTTCGAATTTGAAAAAAAAAATGCAATTTCGAATCAAAAGCATTAAACTTAAAAATAACTAAATAAGTAAAGAAAAACAAAACGTGTAATATGTCTATCTGCCAATGTGCTAAGTCGAAACGTACCTCTCCAATGGAACATCGAGTTGGGATTCTCACTGAACGGCACATCTCTACCGTTGGAAGAACGTCTCTACCGTTGAATCTATTTAGTGCCAAAGTAGATCTATCAGTTTATGTAAAATTATCAACCTGTGCTAACAAGTAAATTCATTATTTCTTTATGTTATCTAAAGTCTGATTGTTTAAAACTTCTAAATCTAATCCTAAATGTTTTTTAAAATATATTTTTTTGAGACATAGAAGATAACAAACAGTGGTTAGAAACCTTATTGGCTTTATATAAAAAAAACTAATTTTAATAATAGAATGAGTAATTGAATGAAATGTAGCACTAATTCCCAACAAATTTTTTTCCAAGATTATTCCTCTTGAAGTTTTAATTAATGAGCTGAAAAGTAAATTGTAAATTTGGCTGTGGAATTACTCTTAATCAATCTTGAATATTCCGAGGCATTCCTCAACCCGACAGGACGAAAAGGCAGTGCCTAATTATTAAAAGTCCCTTGGCCAACGGCCAAATATTTCAACTTACATGTAATAATGGAAGAAGATTATTTACGTCCTTACTAATCAAGGTCCCATGAAAGATTACAAATTAAAGATGAAATTTCTGGAGAGGAGGGATTTTACTGAAAGAAAAATCGCTTCAAATTTAAAGCTTAGCTAGGAAGACACGCTGCCACTGAAGCCTTATTAAAAATTTTTGGAAAGAATGAAGTAGAAAAATAAATTCATCAAATATTGCGAAGAAGCTGTTCGGGGTGTCTTTTTTTCCTCCTTTGCTTTATCTTCAAGTTCTTTGACTATTTGTTGGCTTCTGTACAATTTGGCGATAAAATTGGATTCCGAAGGATCCTATTGGCGCGCGTTGAAGTTACACCCACTCACAGACAAGATACACCTAGAATTTTTAGATTGATTTAGAATAATATCTCCTTAACTAGATTTTATTTTTATACTTCTTCAAGCTTTGAGATTTATCTATTGTCGTTAATTTCTTTTAATCTTTATTTTCATTATTTTCTTTTTTGAAAACCTTTTCTTATTTTTCTTGTTCATTCCGTTTATGTACTTTTTTCTATTCCAATTCTCTTTCCAAGTTCAAATCATTTTTGGATTTTGAATTTACTAATCATTCAAAGTTTTACTGGTTTCATTCTAGTTTTATTGGTTTTTTTTATTTAATATTCTTAAGTATCTGCATTTAGATTGAAAATTAAGTATTTGTGATTACATTCATTCGTATTTGTGATTGGTTTTTTGACTGTTGCAGCCAGCGTTTTTTCAGAACATATTTCTGCTTCTGGAATTGACAGTCATTTATTGTGGAGAGAATCAGTTATTAACGAGTTCAGTGTTGCCATTTGACTCAAGTGTTACTTGTGAAAGTTCTTAAAATTACTAAGAATGGCCGAAGCCCTTTGAATATCATTGATTCTTCGAATTATGTAATTCGTAAATAATTGAAGCTCTGCTACTGTAATGAACAATCTGAACAATCTTAAGTAACTGAAACTATCTTATTTCTGCTTAAATATAATAATTTTCCAAGGGTAACACTGCTATTCTTTAAAGTGTATATTTTCCGTAGTAATCTTGTATCGACTTTTTTTTTAAGTTAAAGCATAGCGTCTCCATCTTCCTATAAAAAGTATGGCCAAATAGAATAAATTAAGATCGGATGGCTGGTCTCTCACTCGCTCGTTTGAAACATCGGTCCTGGTACCAATTTAATAGAAAGCTAGGACCATCTAGAAAAGTAGAAGTAGGAAAGAATGTCCGACCTCCCTTACATTGAATCTTGCTCCTCCAGAAAAGTACTTGCAAATACTTTACTATCTGATCTAGCAGACGTTACCATAAATATCAACAGAAATACATTTAATTTTATCAATAACTAAGACTTTTTCAACCAAGTTTTCGACACAGAACAATTTTTATTAATTCTTAATAAAATATCTGTACTACACCTACACTACTGATGAATGTGTGAAAATATTAGGTTTTTGGTCTAAAATTGGTATTGATAGAGCAAAAACTAGCCAAAATAAGTTATCTGTGATTACAAAATTCCGTAACTACTTATCGAAGGAAACTGTGTTTTAAGATAATAAACTTTTGTCCTTTATTGTTTCCTACTGTTGATTTTGGGATAAATTGGACCCCAGAATCGAGACTGAGATGAAAGAACTATTCTTATATAGTCTTGTGCATTAATTCACTCATTGAAACAAGGAAGGCAAGATTCTAAAAATTTTAGAATATTTTAGTCTATTGTCCTAAGGAAAATAAGGATCATAAGTTGTATGTCTTGTCTGTTTGTATATAAATATATGCGTAACTTCTCCAAATAACATGTGGACGAATGAGTAAAGCTTATTTTAACTGAACTGTATACTTGAAAACTTTTTCCATGTGGGTAATCTGAATATGAAAAAAACAACTCCATTTTCAAAGCATTAAAAACAAACAATGCAAAAAAACAAGGAATTTATATGGATTGTTATTCACATTAGTTTACTTAATAATCCTTTGTCGCTTGCTTTATTATGATTAAAATTAATTCTTTTAGACCAGTATTTTGCATTTAAATAATTTCAGCAAATAGAAAAATTTTTAAATATTTTCTTTTTCCGACAGACATTATAATTTACAAATAGACTTGAGACTTTTTCATTGTGTTAATTTTTTGATTGTAAAAAAACAAAAAAAAGACAAAGACAAGACGAAGTTTGTTTCGAATAAGTGTATAGATATTAAAAAAAAGACAGTTATTCATTCAAGAAATTAGTTATGTTGACGGCAACATTAATAGGAATCTTCATTGTAATAGCTTTGAATTGTAACGAAATCTCAGATTTCTGTGATACAGTAATACCTTGAAATACGGGTATAATCCATTCCAGGACCGAGCTCGTAACTCGAGGTGCTCATATCTCAAATCATTTTTCCCCATAAGAAATAACAGAAAAAAAGTAACCCGTTCCGGCCCTCTAAAAAACTCATTTATTAGTGCTAATAATAATGGAAAAAACATGTTTTTAATTGCTGTAGAGATATACACACACAAAAAAAAATTATAGTACGTAAGGATTCCTGTGATATGAATCCCACCCAAAACATTTCATGTAAAATAAGTTGCCAAGACTCACATGCTCATAATGCTTTCACTGTTAAAAAGATATGAGATCTCATGTAGAGCCAATCCCCTAACTCTAAAAACCCTATATCTTGGTCAAAAAGTATGGCTTGGCCGTTTCGTGGCTGTCGCACAGACAATCCCATGGAGTTATGTAAAGGATATGGAGTATGCCAAGGCATACTTTTTGACCAAGATAGTAGGGTTTTTAGAGTTAGGCCTTGTAGAGTGAGGGGCTTGGCTCTACATGAGATCTGATAACTTTTTAACAGTGAAAGCATTATGAGCGTCTTGGCAACGTATTTTACATGAAATGTTTTGGGTGGGATGAAATAGTTTCATGAAATGGCCAAGCCATACTTTTTGACCAAGATATAGGGTTTTTAGAGTTAGGGCTTGTAGAGCTAGGCCTTGTAGAGTTAGGGGCTTGGCTCTACATGAGATCTGATAACTTTTTAACAGTGAAAGTGTTATGAGCATGTGAGTCTTGGCAACTTATTTTACATGAAATGGTTTGGGTGGGATTCAATTTCTTTTTGTAAGATGAGATCTGATAACTTTTTAACAGTGAAAGCGTTATGAGCATGTGAGTCTTGGCAACTTACTTTACAAGAAATGTTTTGGGTGGGATAACCTATCAGAAATTGTTATATAATAAGTATTATCCAGGCCGAAGCTATGAGGGTTCGATAATATATAACCAGACCCCCCCCCCTTTATGAGGGGTTGGAGGGTGAAAGTTACGGATTTCTTAATTTTTTTGTTGTTTGTGTGCTAATCCTAGCCTGCATACCAAATTTCAGCTTTCTATGACTTCAGGAAGTACCCTAGAGGTTTTGATAATCATGAGTCAGTCAGTCAGTGACGGAATCGACGTATTTTAGGTATTAATAAAATCCAAAGTATAAAAGCTTCATAAATGAAACTTAGATTATTTCATTAGTCTGCTAACTTAATCTTATCCTAAAAATTTGAGCTCTCTAGTATTATCCAGACCGAAGCTATGAGGGTTCGAAAATACGACGAAACGCTTTGAGAAAAGGTACGTGGTGCCCTTCCTGCCTTCGGCTCGTCTTGGCGGGGGCACTGCCGTGCCCCCAGATTATATAAATTTAATATAAATTTATATTCGAACGTAACTTCGATATAATCGTCCCGCTCTTGGAAGGATTTACATTCTTGATAGCATCCTTCTGCTTTAGAATGGTACATATCGTGGATGTACTGCGATCATACATGCGTACTAGATCACTCACACGGGCACCACGCTCATGTTTATCGACAATTTCATGCTTTATTCCCATGCTTTATTCACAAAGAAATAAATTCAAAAGTATTGTCCATTACCCTCTTACTCAAATTTTAGTTTGGAGCCTAACTTCAACCGTTCTAATTCTTACATGAATTGGAGCTCGAGCAGTTGAACAACCTTATGAAATGGTACGCCAAATCTTTACTGTTATATATTTTCTTTGGTAGATTTTTATCCCTATATATCTGAAAATCTACTAATATCATGAAAGAATATTCTTGGAAATAAAGCTTAAATCTATCGCATCCTCTACCGCCTTGATAACTCTATTTACCATCTTTAAATCCTAAATTTAACGCATAAGTTCTGCCAAGTTAAAATATTTATCTTTTTTTATCCTTTAATTTGCTTCTATTTATACGGATAATTTCGTACTAAAAACTCTCTATTTTACTAAAGATAGAAACCGACCTGGCTCACACGGCTGTGAACTCAGATCATGTAGAATTTTAATGGTCGAACAGATCATCACTCTTAGATTCCGCTCCAAGAAGGTATTCTAATCCAACATCGAGGTCGGAACCCTTATGAACTCTTAAATAAGATTACGCTGTTATCCCTACAGTAATTTAATCAATTAATCAAAAATTTTGTATCTTAATTAGTTTTTAACTCACCGCCACAGCAAAATTAACACTTATTTTAAAATTATCTCTCATCAACAGTAATTTATAATAAAACTTGACAGGGTCTTCATGTCCTTTGGTTACATTTTAGCCTCTTCACCAAAAAGTGAAATTCAATATTTAAAAATAAAATAGTCGTTATTACGTCCAACCATTCATTCCAGTCTACAATTAAAGGACTAATGATTATGCTACCTTCGCACGGTCAAAATACCGCGGCCATTTAATATTCATTGGGCAGTTAGATTTCTTATCACTTACAAAAAACCATGTTTTTGATAAACAAGCGAATAACCTATTGCCAAATTCTTAAATTTTATTTTTACTTTTCTTACTATATTAATTTTATCTACTTATATTAACATTATATTTAAACTTTATAATTATAGTCTTTACTTAATATAAAATAAATTAATAAAAAATCCTAACACAACTTTTATGTTATATAACTAACTCTAAAGAAATTGCTGATTATAAGCAACTTCACCATGCGTTTCTTCTTCTCACTGCCTTTCTTACCACTCACTTTCTTAGGACTCATCCCTATTATGAAAAATAACGCACAAAATAGAGAGAAAATCACGTAGATAACGCAAAAACAATACGGAAGATTCGCGGGAGATGCGTACGAAAGTCGACGAACACGTGAAGTGAACGAGTGAAGCGGCGTGGGCTGCTCCGAGTGCGCGGCCACCTAGCGTCGGCGTCTGTAAGCGTGCTCGTATCTCAAATCTTTACTCGTATCTCAAAGCAAAAATTTGCTCGAAGGCTTGCTCATATCTCGGAATAATCGTATGTCGGGACGCTCGTATCTCAAGGTATTATTGTATATTTTTTTTGAGTTCTCATAATCACGGACGGACACACCTATTGCATTTTGAATATTTTTGTTCTAACCTTTTTTTTTTCTTAACAGAAGTTCAAGTTCTTTCAGGAATTTCTTGTTTTCTTTTTATTGTTTTCCAGAAGATTCCAATATCTGTCGGGCAGTGGGATGCATTCTCACTGCATGCCATCTTATTAAATCTTCGTTGTCAAAGTCGACTGAGATGGCTTGTAGAGGGTGTCTATCACTGTCTCGGAGAAACAATTCTGAAATTACTTTTCAAATTTAGTGTTTATTAAGACAGGAAAGACAGCACATAAAAGATGCAAATGGTGATCTATCAATTGGTTTCGTCAATAAAAATAAAACAAAAAAATTCGTGAATAAAAAACAGATTTACAACTTTCAGGCAACTTGGAAAGAAAAAGCAAATTAAGGGAAGTAACTGATGTAGTCTTGAAATTTATTTTGTAAAAGGATTTCAATATTCATCTTCACTTCCGCCAATTCGAAAAACTGAGGAGCAATAGGTAAATAAAAAGAGAAACCAAGTTCATCCTTAATCCTGCTGCTCCATGCGAATTCTACGGAACCAGATATAATGAGCCATCAAGATGAATAATCCCCAGTCCATCAAAGAAGCAGTAGATAAATCTATTAATAAAAGTATTTAAATTGAATCCACATAACGGAAACCTAATACAAACCGTTATTTTCTATGTAGCATCGAAAGAATTTTTTCCTCAATGTTAATAAAGTGAATTAATATAAACAAAATCGTAGTAATAAGTTCAGTCCTGTTGATCTCCTCTTGGTACACTGCTAAAATAGAGGATAGTGTTGTGTCTTGGACCATTTTTTTGAATTATCGTAATAGCACTTTTGCGAATTGGTTTTTTTAAACCCAATTAATTCTTTGATACCATTTTTACGTATTGACTTTCATGAGTCAGCTCAACACAAAATATATTTTAACCTCTTAGACCACGGATCCAAGTAACTAGACGCAGTGGTCCGAGATATACGAGTGTCTACACTTAAACAAAACGGCTGCCTGTACTCTGCCATACAACCACATTACGAAGTTTCAGCACCATTATATTCATGAAATAAGAATTATTTATTGTGTATTCAATGGAATTCCCGTTATGTCCGAGTTGAAAATAAACTCACACTCAATCGAGGGCGATATTGTTTTTTTTTAATCTCTTAAAAATAACATTTTACTCCAGCTTATGAAATCCTTACGTAAATACGTCCAAATAGACTGATGGTCAAGTATATCATTAAGAAGAACATAGTTCTACGAGAGATCACTGGGTCTCAGCATGTCCCAGATATTCAAATTGGTCCAAGGTACACTATGGTCTTAGTGCAACACACTCCTCTATCCATTGCCAAGAGTTATGTTAGTGATGTAATGTTATATTTTCCAAACTTCAAAGCAGCTCCTTTCGTGGATTCACAGATGCATTTCAGAGACCAATGATCATGTGCGGTGATAATGTTACAATTTACAAAACTGTGGTGAGTAATGAGTGTGAGACGGAATCCCAGGATCTGATAGATCTGTATTAAAAAAAAATTATATATTAATATCTTAATGTTAAGAAGATTCTGTTTCTATATCGTATTATTCGAATATATTGTGTAACTTACAACTGAATAAAATAGTAGTAGTAGTAGTAGTAGTGAGTAGTGGTAAAGATATTGCACTGCTGGTCCTTTAGGCCTTTGTACGTGAGGGAATTAAAAGGTGTTTCCCTATAGGCCATGTAGGACCTTGAGTTTATTAGGACTCAAGGACCATATTTATTAATTACATTTGGTTTATTTATTTAGTATCATATTCCTATATCTTATACATTACAACGTTCATTAAACATTTTACTTAAATAATTTTTGCAATGTTTTCGAAATATATTAATATTCTAAATTCATTCATTTTGAATATATTCTCCTGGTTAAAATTTTTTTAAATATAATGAAATGAATGCAATATTTATAATTCCTTATGGGGAATTTTATAAAACGAGAAATAAGGAATTTACAAGAATTTAGATCCTTGAATTTTGTAAGTGGCTAAATAACTGGATTCCCTGACAAATCCTTTATCCAAGTTTAGCTTTGCATTTCTTATTCTTCTGCTAATAGTTTGTCTGCAACGGATGTCAGTTTCGTAGATAAGCTTATTTAAATATTTACCTTTGCGTAATCTTCACTGGAAAGATGTTGTGTGTTACCTAGATAGACGGAAGCACCTAATTAACCACAGCCCAGTTTCCAGCCTGACTTCTCTTCACCTTAAGGCAGAGTCAACACTTTTCCGATAGTAGTCATGTTACAAGACTCACCCTAACAGACAGGAGGTGGAACAAAGCAGCGAAACTGCTCCTTCCATTTAAGAATTTTGCTTTTTTTTCCCTCTCCTTTTTTTCATAGTGTTAGAAGTAAGTTTAAGAGAAACAATTCAAGAAAGATTTTATAGTTGACTGCTGGATTCTATTGCTGCATTAACTTCAAAGAAGGTACAATAACAGTATCAACTTCCGAATACGCACATGATTAGATACAAAAAAGAATATGGTTACAAACAAAATAAAAATAATTGTTCTGTAATAAATTAAATTGAGAACGTAGCATTGGAGGATGTAGAAAAAGCGAAAATATTCTTCTCTATCTTTAGTGTGAAATAAATCTATTATAATTACGAAACAAAGATTTTAATTTTTAACACTTGCTATATTATAAATAATCAAAAAACATAAAGATATATAAAATTATAACTGACAATATCAGTTCCCTCAATATGGAATTAATAATATTTTTAAGAAATCATCGTAAATACATATTTACTTTCTAGGGATTATGAATATCAACATACCTAAGAAAGTGATGGCAGTATTGGTAAAGGAATGGTATATTGATTATCAACTTACCAATCTATAACTAGTGTATCAGCAAAGATACGGAGTTAAAAAAACCAGCTCTTGAACAATAAAGAAATTAATGTTTGCTTTTTTAGTTACAACTGCGCAGTCTGTGTTCTTTTCATTTGTTTACAGAACACTTTCATTTACATTAAGAAAAGAATATTTCTTCACAAATAAAAGTTTGAGCGTTTTTATATGTTTTTTGATATCAAATTGAATAATCGTTTTCTTTTCTCCTTGATTCCTTAAGGCTTTATCATTTATTTTTAAAATCTATTTTTGTACACCAGATCCCCTGTACTTAGATTTCAGGAGTTAAATTTACAATTTTCATATTTAATGGGAAAGAAATTACTTGATTTTTTTTTCCATCACGAAGCTATTAAGAATTCATGACTCTCTCCAGAGGAAATTTTCTTATGAAGTTGACTTCTTACTTCTTCTACATGTAACAAACCAGAGAATTCAATTAAATTCTTTGAGTAACATTTTTAATTAATTACAAAAAGTTCAAAAGTGTGTTTTGAGTAGACATTATTCAGTATTGTTTTTAGAATTAAAGCTTACTTTTACTGTTCTATAGAAATTTCATCAATTCACTGAAAACGAAATTAGCTTGGATATATTTCTGTAAACATGTAATTGGGTTCATTTCATGTCTAAGACGATGTAGATAAATGGTAATTATCGAACTGATAGATTAGAAAGGCAAAATTTTGAAGCTGTTATCAAATTTACTTACTGGATATTATAATTGCATATTGAGGGCATATTGGAATATAAACTGTCCGGCCACTTTATTAGGTACACCCCTGCGACAAATGCTATGTCTCACAACACTCTTCAAGCCGGTGAGGGAAATGTCATGGTGTGAGGAATGTTTTCCTGGCACAGGTTGGGTCCATTGATACCTCTGGAGGCATGTTAGGATGCTAGAGCGTACCTAAACATCGTAGCTAACCAAGTGCAACCGTACATGTTAACAGTTTATCCTCATGGGATTGGCTACTTCCAGCAGGATAATGCGCCGGTCCACAAAGCCCACATCACTATGGAATTGTTTGAGAAACATGACGATGACTTTTCCTTGCTGCAGTGGCCCGCTCACGTCCCCGGATCTCAGCCTGATTGAAAATTTATGGAATGAGCTAGAACGGGCTGTTCGCTCCAGGCCTACACCTCCATCAAATCTTCAGGAACTGCGTGACACACTCATGTCTGCATGGTACACAATAAGTTTTCAGCATCTTCTGTAATCCATACCTCGACGAATTCAGGGTGTTTTGAGGGCTAAAGGAGGCCTAGCAAGCTACTAGGTAGGTGTATCTAACAAAGTGGCCGGACAGTGTATACATATACGGAGATGAACTTGTAATGTTTTTGAAGATAGATTGAATGGTAATATAGAAATTAATTATCTTATACGTTCTAATATATGAACATAACGTCCTTCGCTGTCATTAATGTTGAGAAAAGTCGTAACGAAATAGGTGTTTTGGAAAAGTTCAATAAAATTGATATCTGTGACATTCAGGTCATCTTTACAATTTAATAATTGTTAGAAAAATAATTTCTTAAAAACTACTGTTTCTAACGAATATTTATGCATAAATTGTAAGTTATGTTAATAGTTAATAATAGTTAATTTGTACAACAGGGATCTTCACTGTGTCAACATAGAGCTATCTCAAAAATTTCAGATTTTGAAGGTTAGTACGAAGTTTTGGATGTATTTTGATCACAGACGGACGGAAGGAAAAATATGGTTGTTTTGGCTTAAAATTATCTTCTACATTGTTTTGAAATTGCTTTTTTTTTGTTCTAATCCTTTTTCGTCTCCGACGTGGAATAAATTTTAGATCAAATATTAATATCTTGGGATAGTTAGTTAGTTACCAAGTATGTACAAAGCAATTAACTAAAAGGGTTTAATTATTGGAGTTATGTGCATCACTGCATATTTGCATAAATTCTCTTAACCAATTTTGAAAAAGAAAATTTCTTTGTAATTTTAGTCATTTTTTTTTAAGAATAAAAGTTAAATTTTAAATTATTTTGTATTATTTTGGTAATGCTGTTAAGAGTCATTGATACATTTTCTTTCCGTTCAGTAAACATTATGATTTCTCGAAGTAAAATGAAAATGCTCGAAATCAATCATAAAATAATAAGCCAACAAGGCACAAAAGAAAACCAAAAGATTTCGCCCCTGATCTATTATGCTGGGCGAACACGTATCAATATGCGGCAATATTGGTGGACAATATTGGTCATTATTGATATTGGCGGTTGGCATTGTCCGCGAACACACAGGTTTTCCTTTACGAGTATTGGCCTGGTTACGGCGTTGCTCACTAGGGAGAGCTGAGCATGTTTCCGTACAGAACTGCTATAGTATTAAATGCCGTTCCTCTGTAGAAATCAATTAAGATTCTTTCATTATCAATTGACAAAATGTTGTTGTTTGAATTATCTGTTTTGGGCCGACCCATTTTGCTGATTTTAAGCCTTGTTTCTCAAACAAAATGGCCGGCGTGAGTGAGCGATTTTCCGATTTTCAAAGTCCCGCCTTCCTTCTACGTCACCATTGTCACGTGATTTCATCCGTTCATGTGATTCGCTCGCTCACCAGCAATATTTGTCGCCAACTAAAATTGTTTCTTTTTTTCCGACAATCGCCAATGGGTAATATTGGGCAATATTGTTCATTTTTATTGCTGGAAACGGTTGGTACCAATAAAAATGACTAAAATTGTTCCTTTTTTTTCGACAATCGCCAATGGGCAATATTGGGCAATATTGTTCATTTTTATTGCTGGAAACGGTTGGTACCAATAAAAATGACCAATAATGTCCACCAATATTGCCGCATATTGGTACGTGTTCGCCCAGCATTATCGGTGGACGTCTGAGACGGCCGTTTCATCCTCTTTAAGGACCCATCAGCTAGAACAAATCCTACGACGAAAAGCTTTGATCGCGAAACCACATCTGAGCTTTTCGTCGTAGGGTTTGTCTGGCTGATGAGTCCATAAAAAGGACAAAACGGCCGTCTCAGACTCACACCGATGAAAGCTGAGGGGCGAATTCTTTTGATTTTGTTTTCTGCCTTGTTGGCTTATTGTTTTATTTTTATTACGGTTTCTTCTCAGGGGCCGTTAGTCTTACGTAAGTATTACGAAAGCACATTTGTAGTCATTTTAGAACCTCTTTTCCCCCTTGTACTCAAAAACAAACAGATGCCCGCCCCCCTCCCCTTTGTGCTTACATAAAATTTGCCAAATCATTAACAGTAAATACCACTGAACAATAAATTAAAACAGTCAAAATTATATGATATTCACTCCTGGATTAAAATGTAAGAAATTAAAAATAAAACTAAACATGAAATACTGAGGAAAAAGTATATCGCGCAGCGAAAGCATTGTCTTACGTAAGCATTGCTCTGATCTCTCCCTCCCCATTGACAGCAAAAAATGAGCAAACTTAAACCCCCACCCGCTTTAAGGCTTACTTAATAATTGAATGGTCCCTTACAAATCCATTTCAGTTCATTTTTGGCAGAATACTCTATGTTTTGATAAAGTTCACTATTTGTCCTTAATTTAAACATAGAGATCAGGTTTTCTAAGATTCTCTCAGGGTTCTCTGGTTCCTTTTTTTTTTTTTTTCATTTAGGACAAAATAATTTAAATAAATATATAATTAAATATAGATCCTATTTTGAAAAAGTCAGTTCTCTAGAAGAAAGTTTAGTCGACACAAAGATAAAAGTTGAGATTTATATATAAAAATAATAATAATTTATTAATTAACGACACAAGAAAGTAACTGAGCTTTTTAAATGTCATTGGAATTTAAAAGTTGATAAATTGAGAATATTTTATAGTTGAAAAATTGAGAGATAAGATAAAAAAAAAATAACAGCCTTTTAAATATTCGTCATTTCAGATATCCTGAAAGAATTTCTCAATCTAATTTAGTTGATTTTTTTCTCTTTAATTTTTAAATACATATAAGAAGAATGACTTAGATTAGAATTAAATTTCTTTCTTACGGTCTTCATAGATAACTTATCTGACAAAGCATCCATTATTTTCATAATTTTCCTGTTGCCAAATTAGTTTCTACTAATAAGAAAGATAAAAAGTTACACAAAAAAGAAAAGCAAAATGCCACAAGGAAAAGAATAAATTCATAAAGTAAGAAAGCTTGTGAGCCTTAAGGAAACTCTACGATAGATTGATTTGCTGCGTGTGAGGCTTCCATCAGCCAAGATTATCCAATGTGCACTCGAATGAGTTCGACCGAAAGATAGTTTAATCATAGAAAAGAAATTTAGACATTAAGCTGATATCAATCATGGCTTATTTTGTTTCCTTCATTGTTCCTAATGCAATATATGAAGACTGACCGTAAAGATAAAAAAATCGTGTTTGAGAATCACTTCAACATTTCTCAAGGATAATCCAGTTCTTCACAATGGTGCTCGTTTGTACTTCAACAACAAATATTGAGAAGTACTAGATTAAAAGTTAGCGTTACTAGTAAATGTTTCCCTTATTTATGCATGACCTATCGAATCAGTACTGCAACGTCGCATTTGAATAAACATTTGAACTATTGGCAGTTGTTTTTAAGTGTCGATGGTCACAAGTTTCTATTTGTAATTAAGTGATAAAAAAATGTAAGACTTTAAAAAATGGATAATAATTATACAAATAACATAAACAAAACCGTTTTGTTTAAACCGTTTTGTTACAGATTTGGGTACTTGGCAAATTAGTGTGAAAATCGATTATACAAATTTTTCCTTGTTTTGATTGTAAGAATATTAGACCCAAAATAATGTCCATTAATTCAGTCGGAAGTATTCTTATGACTTGTGCTGAGACATTGAAGGGTTCAGTTATTTTCCATAGTTTGTTCATTTTGTTTCTATGATGTAGCTGTTTTTAGAACTGAAATGAATTGATTTGTTGTCAGAGACACACTTGAACTCTATAGACTGCAGTTCCAATAGGACTTTTCCTTCGTTTCGCGACCTTTTGTGTTTGAGTTCGTGGTTATGAAGTATCCGTGGAGGACCCTATTGCTCGTTGGCGCATTTCCAGATTTCACCAATATCAATGATTTGCTTTTCAATTACGATAATGTTCAGCCGCTTACTCATCCCAAGTCCTCTCCCGTGTACGCGCGCACTTTCGTCACCCTCTCCTCCCCTTCAGGGCAAGACCCATTCCTGTCAGGGTGAAAAGAACGGTGCTGTGCAACTACGTGCCAATGCGAAATACTCAAAGCCCTCATAATTCCTTTCTCACTATCGGATCAGCCACCGCTGCAGCCAAGAAGCGAGAGCTTAATTTTCGCAATCTACTCCAGGGTATCGATTAACAAACAGACCTGTAGGACTGACTCAGGAGCGCTTGCAAGAGCTTAGCAGCTGTCAGGGACGGGTTAAGAGCAACGCCGGTCATTCAACTTCACCTACACTCTCCCGAGAAGACGAGATTTAGTTACTAATTAGAATTGAATGACTCTGACTATCTCGGGAGATTTGCTCTTGTCGTCCAACTGGTCACGACGAACACGAATACGTTGTTAATGGAGTCGTGTTTACAAGGGGTACAGAATCAGCAAATGTTGACTTGAGCTTCCAAGTTTGGAGGAATCCCTGTTAAGGCTTCAACTTCATGACACGAGATACAAGAAATCGCTAAATTAAGTTTTACTGAAAAAAATACAAACATTTCCTGATCTTTTTATATAGGAAGATCTTTAATCTGATCACATGGCGGAGGACAGATTACTATGCCAAGAAACAAAAACAAATAACGGAATGTATTTACACTTTCATTGTACAGCCCCATATAAAGAAATGTGGTAGAGTTGTTAAACTAGATGTTCTTAAATAAATACGTACATAAGTAAATACATTCATTGGATCAGATCTTTTAATTACCTTACTCTGTACACAATGGATATCTTCCTATATGAATACACTGATAAACTTAGCATGTATTTTTGATATATTCAGCATCTATTAAAGATCCAGACGATTTAGATATTTAGGAGAAATATTGGGATCATAGGAGGTCCTCTCGAATGAATTTTATGAAAGATAACCTTTAGACAATTTTAGACCGGTGTCCACGAAGATAACAATTTTTTTTATTTTTTTTATAAAGGCAGTGTTATTCACTGAAAGTAAGTATAGAACACAAATGCAGAGGGTCACTTTTTTTTAGGAATGAAACTTTTGAATGAAGAAGAAAAATGGCTGACTTTATTTTTTTCTAAAAATTTAAAAAAAAAGTTGTCTCGTACAATATGCATCAATGTGGAATGAATACACCAAGGAAATCAGGAGAAGGGGTCATGGAGAATGAAACGAATTTTATTGTCAGCATTGGTTTTTTCCCCCAAGAAATTTGCAACCAAATCTTTACAATATCTTTACAATATGGAAACACTTGTACTATGCAAAACGTTAAGGAAAGAAGCTCCCAGTTTTAGAGGTTTTAATGTAAAACCGACCTTTGCATAAATTAATTCAGTCTACTTATTAGGCAAATGTCAGGCATACAGTATTCTGAAAATTCATGTGTTCACTGATTTTCTTATTTATCTTTTTCTGAAGTTTTTGTTATAGTTTCTTATCTTTGTCTTGTTTTATTTCTTCTAATAAAAATAACTGCAGAGATTTTTTTTTTTTTTTTTTTTTTTTTTTAGGAAAAACTGGATTTTCCTAAGATTAGTCGAACTAGAACTTCTTATTCTTCTGATTTCAGAAGAATGTTTTTGAGTTGTTATAAATATCGATTAAAAGAAAAGAAAAAAAGTTCTGGCATTGAAAAAAAAAATCTTTGGCAAAACAGCTCATGAATTGCATTTAGTTTGAAATATGAAACAGACATGAATCGAAAGATGTTCCGAAGTTCGTAATTTTTGACAGTAGCGACTTATTTAATGGATTGGTCCTGAAGGAGTTTTGCTGCTCTACTTTACAAGCGAGTTTCGTGTCTGCTTCCCCTAAGGATTCATAAATTCTGTCACAATCTAAGGAAGAAACATGGCAGTTGGCGTTGAAACCCTTCGCCTCCACATAGCCACGCAAAACCTCTAAATTCCGTAGCGACATTTCCCGTTTCAGCATGTGGGGTTTTATAGGGAATGAGATATATTTTTTTCCCTCTCTCTCGTTGCGTGGGTGAATGGCCAGATCCTGACAGGCCTCCATCAACGTTCCAAAGAGCCGTCCTGTTCGCCGGGATAAAGCCAACGCGACCTGCGTTCGTTTTTACGGCCAGTGAAACCGGTCGGTCGCGGGTGGAAATGGGTCGAACACCGACACTGCTTTGCAGTCAAAAGCGACGACAGAGATGGAGAGAGTAGATTGAGCCATTCGCAGTCCGATACCTAAGATGCAACCACTGACCACCGTGAGTCGTTCATCAAAAGCAGCAGGCGCGAGACATTTGTCTATCCTTGATGGTTCCACGGGGACCCCACAAGACGCTGCTCAACTACTCAAGACATTCGCAAGAACAATGATTTGAGAGGGGTCAGCGCGACGATAGACAGTGGTAGTCGCGTCACCCATGTAATCTCAAAGCACAAAACCCGCTTAAAAAAGATTAAGAATAGATGAACGGCTTATCTTCGTGTTTCATTTAAATCCTAATTCAGTTAAGCTCATATTATTTAAATGTTTTTTTATAAGATAGTAACTATTTGCCAGGTATTTTTATACCCTTGTGCCAGGGTATCTTAGATTTGGTCTGACTTTTTAAACCGCCTCTTAAGGTTTAGAGCAAAGAACTTTAGAATGCCATTTTAATTCTTAATATGAATGACTTGTTAGTCTGCAAGAAAACACAAAACTATTGCCTTACCAAGTTGCAACTTTAGTAGAAAGTTTAGGTTCTTTTAAAGATGATCCAGTTGATACACATCAAACCTAAATAGTTAAAGGATAGAATAAGTTAACGCATTACATCATTAAATTCCAATAACAGCAGATCTGAAAACAATTTTTGAAAAATTGAATTCGTTTCCTTACAATAAAGCATTATTTTCCTTTCAGTAAGAACTACTTAACTTATTTGAAGAACTACTTCAGCAAGAACTGTAGTACTTCCTTGTTTGTTCTTCGTTTTCAGGAAACGCTAAATAGCTTCTTGGTCATTTGGTTTTCACCACTTTCTGTTGAGTTCTTACCTTGAGTTCTAAATTATAGAGGTAAATAAATAGGATCACCATGTATAAAGTTTAAATTGGATTGCTAGGGCATATGTTTTAAGAAAATAAAAAAAATGATTTTGAGGAACAGTCTACAACTTCATGAAAGTGTAAAGCTATTTCAAATGTCGAAATTTCTTCTTATTGAAAAAAACAAAACAAAAATATATATAAGGATTCCAGTCTTTTAACGAAATGTATAAGCTTCCTTTGAAATTGTTCTTCTACTTGGTAATTCTGGCTACTCATATCATTAATTCTTCTTAATGATGATAAATACGAATATATATTTGTTTTATTTAGTAATTCGTACGAAAGTTTTTAATGCTGAATTTTCGGCAAATCTTTTTCGGTTTGTGACTTTGAAAATCATTGCCCATCACCCAAGATGCATTCATTGAAGGTTGGCTTCTGGAATCGTTTGTCAGAGATAGGCTTCCCTTTAATGACATCGTCCTTAAACATGATTTCAACTATAGCTGGCGACAAGCAAACGTCCAAACATTGTTAGGTCTATAAGAAAAATGTAAATGATGGCATTTCACTCGTTACGCTAATAAAGAAAATGTAAATATAAAACTTTATTCCTAGCAATAAGAAAGTCGATTGTAATTACCGTATGTACTTACAAAATACTTTGAACAATAGAGTTAAAAAGAGAGGTTCTACGTAGACCGTACGTCTTAAAACTCTTTTGTAAGATTTTCTTTTCATATAAAATGTGTGAATTGATAAAAAAACAAGTAGGTATTTTAAATGAATCCACTGATTTGAAATTATTAAGAATAGATTTAGAAGCTTTCTCTTTTTCAAACAGAATAAATTCTGACTGCAACAAAGCAAACGTACTTCTTTTGATGCAAATTTTAAAGGTCGATGAAAAAGAAAGTTGTTGCTTTTCAACTGTATTTGAAGCAAACCAATTTCCGCTTAATAAAAGTTAGATACCGAAGTTCTGTAACATCACAGCGAAAAAGCCTGAGGAATTCTGAATCTTGTTTCAATTTTTTTGGCCTTTCTCATTACACGAATACTTTTTCTTGAATGAAATCCTTGGTAAAGCCCTTTGTCGATTCCTTGCTTGTTCTTTTCTCTCCAATTAGGACAATGAAAAATAGGAGGGGGCATAAAATAATCGGATTATTAAGTAATCCCGGGGAAACTTCGTCAAACCAAAGGTAATTGAAGGAGAAAATCTTTCTGGGGCCAAGAAGTAATTAAGTGGACAGATGACAGAGAGGAAATTGAATGTAATGCATTGGCAGGGCTGCTTAGATTGGATAGGAAATAAGAACAAAGGATTTTGGCTATTATGGTAAATCGTATGTCTGCGATGTTTACATGATTCTGGGTGAACAGGAGCAGACTTACTTCAGGCGGAATCAGTGAAACCGAAGGAGAATTATGTGGTTGTGTCTTGGAACATCAAACAACAAGTTAATTTAGTTTAAGTGATAACAATGCTACTTTTCTTCCTTTTATATTTCAAATGAGTTTTGTGAAGTAAATTTATCCTACTTAACTGAAATACGTAAATTCTTCTGGAAGATCTAGTGACCACAAATGTTCCCTATCATGAAAGAGTGGCTACAGCAGTTGAATGAAGCAATCCACGAGGTATAATTGCAAAAAGCAATGGAAGAATTGATAAAACTTTGTTAAAAAAAAGCTGTAATTCAAAAAAAAAAAGAAAAAAGAACAAAAAAGAATTATTCATTCTCATATATTTACAATTTTGACCCGTACCTCCTTAACTATTGTGCAATTCTTTACTGAAATCATTGGGAACCTTCTTTCTAATATCGTAATTGCTACCATTACAATTTCAGTTTTCTGAAGTGTACATTATAAGTTTTGTGATGATGAACGGATATACGTTTTTTTTTAATTAAAAGTTGCATTTTAAAGCACTTTTATTCTAATCTTTTTTTTCTGCCCAAAGCACATGAAAGGTCGTTACCATTCTGATCTCTAATACCTAGTGGAAGTAACTATGAAGCGAGTATAATAGAGGCGTGGGGAAGAATGTGAATTATGGTGGTCGCAGTCGTTCAACCAAATAAACACAAGTTACTCCTATTTCCGGATGGCGGGGGAGAGGGGAGAGATAACTGTGATGGGTTTTCTAACTAAACAAGAAAGTAAACTGTGTTTTTCTCATTCTCGAATGCAAGTTGATTGATTGATTGTGGTGAATGTGGGTGACAGGGAAGTCGAGCACCGCAACCTGTAGGTTTATTATGCTATCCCGCGGAATGGGGACAGACGGAGAGGAAGACTGAGAAAGTAAGGTGGGAGAAGTGAAGCGGGAATGGAAGAACCCCGAGAAAACCTGCCCATTGCGGATCGTTCACCATCACGAAACCCACATAAGAACCGAATCCCAATGTCTTAGTGACAATGCAAGGCCAGGGAGAGGGGTTAAAAACCACTACTTTTCCCTCTTTGTTTGCCAGCAGAGTATAAGAAGGACATGACGGTAAATTCAGAAGTTAAATGAAAACTTAATTTCAGTTTTAACATACTGTAACAAAAAGATTTTAAGAATTAAAAGAGAGTCCGTGTTATTTCTTTCTTATCGTGGTTTTCTTGGTCTTTTGCTTTTTTTTTTTAATAATTATTCTCCGAAAGTTTACTTATTTTGTAGTGTTATTTAATAACATCTACATTTTTTGATCATTAAAATACAAATAACTACTAAGAAGGGAAACAAGTAAATTCTCTTTGATATCATTTCTTGCAGTATATTCTGGTGGGTTTTGTTCTATGCTTTTTAACATTGTGAAAATATTTCTCTTGATAACCATGAAGCAAAATATGTCTTGACACTAAAAGACGCAATAGTGAGAAAGCTTCCGTTGTTGTCATTCCATTGTCATACGAAGTTATTGTGTTTCGTACGTATATAGTAGGGATTTTGTCAAAATTACTTCGAAACTATTTACATTAACAAAGCTGTTAAAACTTATAAACATTTAAGAGGCGATATATCCGTAAATTGGATATAAATCTATCAGTCTCTTTTGTGGAATAAATAGACCATGACAAAGTTTCAATATGCCGGATTTGTAAATTGAAATCTTACGATATCATAGGTTTCATAGAAATGCCAGTAAATACTATGAGTTTTGTATTTTAAATGCATTGCTTTAAGGAAAATTACAGTGTCTATATTTACAAGTAAAGCCTGTCAACATTAATAGAGAAAGATAGCAAATTAATTATGATATTTTAAATAAAGTCAGTAATATATGGTAACGAAACAAAAATAAAATCTTTTTTAATTTAATACTAGGCCATCTCCCGTATACATACGCTTGTTTTTCTATATCACATAGATTTGGTTAAGTAAGAATATTATATTTAAAATATTGCAACGTTTCGGCAATTATAGTTTTAATTGTCATTTTCGAATTACAAATAAATAGACGGATCGGAAATAAATAAACAATCTTGAGATTCAAGAAACAGGTTGAATACATTCATTATTTAATGGGGCGAATGGGAAGGACACATAAGTGAAAAAAACAAAATAAAGTGAGTTGTAGTCCCGGTGGCCTAATGTATAAGATGTCTGACTTCGAATCAGAAGGTTGCAGGTTCGATTCCCGTCGATCCATTGTAAAAATTACTTATATTTTCCATTCTCACAGGAAATTGCGCCGGACAGAGAAATAAAAGATTTTAGTAATATAGATTAACTATAATACAATGTTTTTCCAATAAACTTTTGCAATCTAGGCTAGGGCTAGCTTTCATTATTGGAAAACTACTAGAGCTTTTTCATTATTTTTTAGAGCATATAGTTATTTTTTTTATACGGCATTTCTAAGGTTTTCAATTAATTTACTGACTAAACCAAATAACCTATTTTTCTTTTTGTATCCATTCATCTGTTACTCCCTTGCAGAGTAATTGAATGAATATTACGACGAAAACAGTAACAGAAAGATATTAAGTTTTCTAAGGAGACGTTTTTCTTTACGATAAAGGAGATTATTAAAAGATTATTACGATCCGTTGCTGATTTCTTGAAATTTTGAACAAAAAGAACTTTTAAAACGAATTTGAATAAACTTACTTTCTTAAAAAATGAAAAGAAACATCCCATTTTCTTAAAGGGGGAAAAAGTCAATAAAATCTTTTAAAACTCTCTACTTGAAATATTATAATGAAATGCGCTCTGATTATATATGACTAAAACTAATTCTCTTTATTTTCGTTTGGAAACAATAAAAATTGGCTTTGTCCTTATCAAGAAGAACTGAGGTGATAAAGATTATATCACAATCTATAAATCCCGCTTAATAGTAATTTAAAAAAAAAGTTAGATCACAATAATATAATAAATATTAGTTAATGACTGTAATATGTGCATATTATATATTACAATAAGTATATATACACTATACATTTCATTTCATTATACATGGTCATTACATTTTCGATCTTACAGTAGCCTTCATTGCCAGCATATATTAACAAAAACTACCCTTCAATCCTTTAAATAATTTCCAGCACCCACAAATGACGTCATTAGTTAACAAATCTGTCTAATTTACATAATTTATATGTAAATTAATTACGTTTTAATTTTAATTGTAGGTTTTTTAAAAATAGCAAAAAAATGATACTGTATTCCGAAGTTGCTGGACTTCAATCCGATAGTCGAAATTTATTGAATGTTATTTTGAAAAATGTACTTAAAAATGTAGATGTATATTTTGCAGCGATGGAAGTACGTTCCATTATGTTTACGTTTAATGGAAGAAAACTTTGCATTAGTGTAAGGATAAAAAAAAAAGCCATTAATACAGTAGATAGTGATCTATTGATTGTTGCAATAGACATGTTTCTATTTTTCGGGTATCATTATGGAAAGACCATAATCTTCAATAGCAAAACATTCAATCAATCTTCGTTAAAGATAATAACAAATGAATAATTTAGTACAAACTTCAATTTATTGCCATGGCGAGCCCTTGACAAACATGTCCTCAAATGTAAGCCTTTCCTTATATTCAATGTTTGGACTTCAGATAGATTTTATATTTATAATAAGATTATTATTATTATTATTATTTGTATATTTAAATTATCCAAATTCAATTATTTCTTTTCTTTTTCTTTTATATACAATCTTATAAACTTTTAAGTTAGATATTATTCAATACAGTAGAGCCCCGATTATCCGCGGTGCTGATTATCCGCGAGAGTCGCGAAATTTTTTTTTAATTGCGAATCTCAAAAAACCCAACTTTAATCCAAGCCAACAACAGGGAAAATACAATAGGCCCTACAGTGCGAAGGTCGAAAATTGCTGACAGGTTTATTGTGCATCGTAATCCTATAGGCCTTCTCGGAATTTGTGGATGAGTGGCAGGCTCTTGCTCTGCAGAAAGGTTTCTGCTGTACTGTGCATATTTTAAAAGCTTTACGTATTATGTTTTTTTTGCAATAAAACGTAGTTTTTAATGGTGAAATTATATTTTTTTTCGTGTTTACATCTCATTTTTAGTCTTTTTTCGGGTTATCCACGATTTTCATTATCCGCGAAGCCCTTGCCACCCAATTCCGCGGATAATCGGGGCTCTACTGTATATATTGCTCAAATGTATATTGTAAACAAATATAAATGTATTTATTCTAAACATCTCACCAAATTTAAATGTAAAAAACTACATTTAAATTTGGTGAGATGTTTAGAATATTTAATAGTAGAGGCTTTAGAAGGAAAGATCTACTAAAAAAGTATGGGAACTTTACATATAAATGTATTTAGTTGTCAGAACCCGTTGATAGGAACTATATATGTTAATAAAAAAAAGATATTATTATTATAATTATGTTAGTTTTGAACTCTCATAAATTAAACAATAATAGAAAGAAGCATGCTGAAAGAAGATTAAAAAACTGCAAATCAAACTTTCTCCGATACTTCAAAGAGTAGACAAATTATCATAACAGAACATTATTATACCAATGTATTCAAAATTTAGATAACAATTTTAACATATTACAAATCTATCAGAAAGATCTATAAATCACAGTCCATTTGAAATATTGTCGTTGCTTAGTAGATGGTAGTTCCCATTATTCACACATATATAAATTTTCCTTCGATTTTTTGTAATTTTATTTCAGATTATTGTAACTTATTCCAGTAAGCTACATAACACATGTAAGTTTACATAACCCTTAATGTTGCAAAGATGAAAAGAAAAGAAGTTGTGAGACATTTGACAATAATATTGAAGTAGTATTGATTCTGAAGAAGGAGTAGGACATGGTACTGTATAGATCCTTTTTCTCAGAGGGATTTTGTGTGCTCACCACGGCTCGGAATGAACAACTCAAAAACTTATCCGAGAAACTAGAAACGTAAGTTGTTAGATTAGCGCCCACCTTGATGTAATTTATATATATATATATATATATATATATATATCCCGAAGAAGGCCCGAAATATCGAGAAAATCTCATCCCGGAGTGGGAAAATCCCTAAAAAAAAAGGATCAGTACAGTACTGAACTATGTTAAAGTAGGCATAATGTAAATAAATACTATAAATCTGACCCTCAAAAAAAAAAAAAAAAATTTGATCAAAGAACTTAAAAGACTTCTTTCTTAAAATGCTAAGCTTTCATTTTTTTTAAAGTCGTGAAAACAAAACAAAAAAGAAAAATCGCCATCGAATTGTATTATTTGCAATATAAATAAATAAATAAATGATTTTTTTTAAAATCCAGTTGCTCATATAAAAGCACATCTACGAAGATTATGAAATTATTAATATGAAGTATTAGACATCGATCGAAATTCATTGTTTTTAAAGCTTTCCTATGTGCATTTTTTTCACACGCAAAGTTCACTATGCGGAAATATTTCAAATATAAAAATATCTTCTTTTGTTGTAAGTCAAGATTCAAGATTATCTTCTCACCTGTTAAAAAAAATGGTTAGGAGGAGTGGCTGAATCCCACTTTGCTCCCCAAAAAACAAAAAAAATAAGTAGAAAACTAAAGAAAATTAAAGGCTGATGTAAAATAAAGACTTACTTGAGTGAAAAGAGGTAGTTTTTTTTTGGAAAATTCAAAAGAATCTTTAAAAATTTGTAAACGAATTTTTGTTTTTGTTTTGAAGATTACAAAATAACAACGATCTTTTTTAAGGTTTCTCAAATTGTAGATAGAATTCCATTTTGTTTGTTATTGGCTCAACCTATCTGTTCTCTAGTAGAAATACATGCTGTTGTTTAATAACAATAGCCGGCAGTGCTGATGTCACTAGCCAATGATAAGTCACTATGAATCCACTCCCTTATCGATATTTTCTTCATTCGATATTCCTGGAAATACATTGACATCGGTTCTCATGAATTCTTAATGCTCTAGAAGCTGCTCTGTTGACTTGATCTTTCGAAAAAAGGGAATGGAATTGCAAAGCTATAAAACAAAGACTTTTTTTTATTATTATTCTCTTTTGTTCCGTTATTCCATCCGCTTTACCTAATAATATCATGGAAAAATGCATTTTTCCCCTTTCTCCGACGTTCTGTTTTCGCTGTCTTTTTCTTCGTTGTAGATGTTCAATTGGAAAGCTCAAGTCTGTCTTTTTTTTATTCTTATTTCTTTGCTTTAAAGTTACACTTTCTCGAATAAAACTCCATATTTGATAGACAATGCGATGTTTATGGACATTTTAAGATAATTCTGAAGTATATAAAGGCAGTTTCTAAAACGATGTAAAAGGTTTAGAATACCTTTTTTTGATCTATCTTTCAAAGAGAGAAGCTCATCAAATTGTTAAATTTGTGTGTTTTCCTGATGCTTCTTACCTCAGGATAATCTTCTTGGAACTCAGTATTCATATTTAAAACATGAGACCTTTCTTTCATTTGAAATTTTTCGATATGAATTAGCTCATAATAGTGATAAATGATTTTTAATCATACCAAAAAATATTAGGTAGTAATTCATTGTCTTTAATTTATTCGTAGTAAAGAGCTACATTAGGATTATACTGAAGATTGATATAGTTAAGAAAATTCAAATTGATTGAGAAAAAGTTAAAATAAATGGTAATAGTAGAACAAAGTAATTACTGTAATAAAGCTGTGACCCGCGGTGTCACCCGCGTTAAATTAGGCCCCTCTTGGTAATGTTCGGTTCTTGTCGTGCAGCCAAGCCGCCCCATCGGTTGACGTTTATGTTTACTGCTCCGCTCCTGTTGGTCGTAGCGTATCGGACTGGTGGTTCCTGAGATTAAAGACAGATCAAACACATAAACTCTTCAGCTTTATAATAGTAATTTGATGAAAGAAGATGATTATAATACGGAAAAATCATAAGGAAAAAGTTCTTTGCACAATTTTTTGGGTTAAATTTGCACTTAAATGGGGAGAATTTTTCTCAGTATAAGAAAGCTTCTTATATAAAATAACTGCAGTGAATATTTTTACTAGGATAAAATTGAAATAAATAAAATATTTATTAATATTATGATGATAGATAAGATGGCTGATAAAGATGGTAAGTTGCTGATAGCATTAAGTTATCGGATTTACGCAAATCAAATAGGTAATGCGGATTTTAATTTTTCTTTCAGAAAATCTCCATTTTGTATTATTGATATTTAGAAGATATTATAATTTTAAAAAATTATAGAATCTTTCTCTTTGCATCATTTTACTATTTTTAAAAAAATAATTAAAGAGCAACATTTTTAAAGTTTTTTGTTTTTTTTAAGATTGTCCAAAACCTTTGTTTTCAGAAGCAGCTTTTCATACAGAAGAGTTTTTGTTTTGAAACATTTGTAGACAAGAAAATAAGACAAAATAAACCAAAGTTAGTTAGGGTGAGTTTATAGTGGACAGATCGATGACACATTGCTGAACATCAATCTCGCTTGTGATTCATGCGAGACTTGTTTCTTAATAAAAAAGCTTTGCTTTTACGTACTCTCATTGAGTACGGTAAAAGAAACAAGAAGATCAAGCAGAAGTTTGATCTTTGTTCAAATTCTCCTCTACTCATACAAACTATTGTTAGTTGCTATTGATTTTCAACGTAAATTTAGAGAGGGGTTGGTCAGTTTACCTGAAGTTTTTACATCTTCATTAATTTTTAATATTTTAATTTCCTTGTTTATGGTTTTAGTTTTAAATAAACTTTGTTGTTTTTTTCAGTTCAATCTTCAGTAATTTTTAAATAGAAAGAAGTTATATTTAAATGTTTTTCAAAATTTAGGCAAGTAATTTTACAGTAAACATTCTCTTTAGGTTTAAAACTCGATGAACTATAATACAGCAGCGCTGAAATCAGCTTTTTTTTTATTTAAAACAAATGCCGAGGGTGACCAACTTCGGTCCAACTTCAGCAGTTGTAAGCTGCGTTACCAGAATAAAACTTAAAAAACATGCTTTCTATAAAACATTTTTTATAGAAACAGAACTTAACATGTTTTTAGCACATGATGGGTTTTTCGCACATGATGTCCATTATGTAAAAATAGGAAACACATAATGAAATTAAAGAATAATTACAATAAAAAAATGAAACTGGTAACATTTTAATGTAATGGCTTATAAAAATGTTACCAATTTCGTATTTTTATTGTAAACATTCTTTTATGTATATTTCATATCTATTCTACTTATTTTATGTATTCTTAGCAGAGAATATATATCTGCCGCCCTGATCTTCTTCTGACTATATTTTCTCCTTTCTTTCTTTCTGACAAAATAAAAACTGAAATAGATCAATTGGACTAATTCTGCAAAAAAGAATCTTTTTTGTGGTGTTGAAATGAACAGCAAGAACGACATATTTAAACTATTTGTTCAATTTTTCTTGAGGATGTTAATTTAAAAATGCAAAAGAATTTATTCTAGAAATATGATAATGATAAAAAATATTAATAAATAATTGTCTTTAAAATTAATAGTTCTGGTTTTTCAACATAATATATTTAATCATAATAATAGTTTATAATTCTTTTTCAACAACTTAATCTGTTAAAATAATTTAAATTTTTAAAGTAAATTTGTGTAGCAGCAATTGATGTAAGAAATGGAACAAAAATTTTTCTTGAATACTTGAAAACTGTTTAAATTGAATTTTCGTGGAAAAGAAAAGAACTTCTGTAAATCGGCTGTGGATTAGTTCACAGTTGTAAGTGGGTGTGTGTGAGAGCAAATGCTTCTGCTCACTAGTAGGGCGTCGACTGAGTTCTGACCTTTAGCCCCAAGATTACCGTAAGTGGTTAAGTCCATCGTTTGCCACCGCCTTAGCAGCCGCTTAGAGAATATTCAGAATGGGAACAACGTCTCCAGCAATCGATAGAGGGCATATAGCTGCCATTTATTACTCCCACTGAAAAAGAGGAGGCGTTTTAGGGTTGAAAAGAGCCATAGAACGACACGTTTCCCTTCTATTTCTACTCTCCTGATACTGACACACCACAACTGTTCGGTCATCCAATACTACATAAGATCCAAAAGTTAAAGTTGGCAAAACAAAAATAATCATTACAGAAACGTAATATTGGCGCAATACTTATTTTACAATAACGTAATAAATTCTTTAGAATATATTTACACTAGTAATAATGAAACTTTGCTTAATTAAAATTCGATTTTTAAACGATCTTCACTTAATTAAAACAATTATTTCGTTTGTTTCGGCAATGAAAACTCTTCTTTAATGATAAATGAATAAGTATCTTATCTGAGATAATATTAAAAAGAATGTTAATTTAGTACATTATTAGGTAAGAATTGCAGACTAAAACTATCAATGTAGAAGGTCCTTGGGGTTTTAGCCAGAATTGGGAGCCAGTGCAATTTCATTTTCTGAAGTGGAATTACTTCTTCAAGAAATGCGACAGAAATAGAACGGATTAATTCTAATTTTGTTCATCATTTTTCAGCGTTATTTAATGTCAGTGTTATTACTATATAAATTAGCACGACGTATGTTACTGCATCTGTAACAGGCTTTATTAAAAAAAAGCTTAGTAATTTTAAGTTTAAAACAAATATAAAAAGTTTTAAAAATTTCAGTTTTAGTTGAAAATAATTCCAAACCGTTTATCTTACCATCGATCTTTCGTCTGTGCTTAATATAATTTAAAATGTTCGAGAGAGTACGTGTGAAATCTCCGATACCTACGACTATTCCTCATTGAAGTACTTCTGAGACATTGCTGTATGTTCTATATTTTGCTGGCTGATGATTGCCATTAAGCGTGAAACAGCCATTCTCTGATACCACCTTAGACGAGTACATTGCCTATATGTACATTGCTACCTAATAAACACATTAATAATCATTCAAATGTTATTTATCGAGGAAAGAGATAGTTCTTGGTTGGCTTAATCAACTAAATTTTGATTGGTTTTGTTAGGCACTGTCTGACAAAGCTGTTACATGCCAAAAACAAAAATTATCCTACTCAATTTACATTGAAGTACCATATACAAAATTACTCCAAAGACGTCAGAATGCTGAAATTTTTAATAGTAGATGGGTGGAATTGCTTGTGAGCTATTTAGTGTTTCGGATAGCAATTGGATGTTAGGGCCAAAAACAATCATACACTATTATTACTAAACTGTATAATTTAAACATCATTGAAGTACATTAAAACTCATTACCAATTTGTCCCTAACAAGTTGGTAACTTTATAGGTATGGATAACTACATAATGTTTGCTCGCAATTCATTTGGGCAAAAAAAACCGAAGATAACAGAAACAGAAAGCAAGTTTCATGAAAGTTAGTGCTACACTTTTAAGTTAAATTTTTCAAAATCCAAATTTACACTTATATAATATGTTTATTTCATTTTTACTGTTTATTTAGTAACGGTCAGCCTATATTGCCAAGAAGCCATTAGGTGTAACTTTCTCATTAATACGTTTTATTCTATCAAGCAGGAGCTTAATATTATTGTGGGATAATTGTGGTCTTTCTCGCATATTTGATGTATTACATACATTAAAAGAGTTCGTCAGGCTGAAATGATCCCCCATTTCCAAATTTTGACCTGAAACTATCAATGAAAATGAATAATCAATCGAATGCTGATAGATATTGATTATTATCACAATTATCATAATCATAAATATTATCAGTGGATATTGGAAATCTCTATTCTGAAACAAATATTACAACATAAAAGTAGTATTGTAATATATTTTCTTTAAAGTCTGTCAATAGATTTCTTTTTAAAGCGAAAACCATAAATTTTAGGACTAACTTTTGCTTTTAGTTAAATCTGTTTGATTACTTAGAACTCCAGTAAATGGGAATTTTTAGTTTTACACAAAAAATTGACAATTGCATAATGCAAGCTTAGTAAGGAAGAAAAAATAAAAAAATCAATAATAATATGAACGAATTTTGAGAGGTCCTTAAAAGTCAGAAAGTTCTTGTGACAAGAAAAAATACACAAGAAAACCAAAAATACTGTTCTTGTGAAGCTATTTCAAATCTCTGATGTATCAGGAATTCATTGTCTCTCAAACAGAACCTGTGCACAGATTTTACTGTCGAAATAGACAGCTGATGCTGACAGTTGCTGTATTGGTTAATACTGGGGTGAGCAGTGTTCTTTCTGTATTTACTTTACATAAAACTTTTTATTTTTCTTTATTGGTACAAATATATTTCTTTAACATTTCCGTTCTTTAAATATTTGGATATATTTTGATATAGAATTTGTGATAACCTCTAGAATGCTGTGTTGAAGTTATGACATTACATTCTGAATCATCCTGTATACGTACCTAGATGAGAATAAAATTTAATACGTTTTTATATTTATCATCCGACATGTTTCTAATGCCCAGGGTCATCTTTCGTCAAGGACTTTCTTCAAAGTCTTCCTTCCTCTGCTCTGGCGAATACTAACCTCCACGAAGTTCGCAATTTGGGATTTAATAATTAAATTTATTAAAATGTAGCTTCCTTGCAAAGTAGCTTTTGATTCCTATTCAGTATAGTTTTTAGATGATTGCCAAATTCCTAGTATTACTAATGTATATGGAAGTATTTCATAAGTTATCAAACTTATAAGGTTGTCTGTACATGAACTTAATAAATTTTAATGCAAGTAGATTTCAGCTAAATTAACTTCAAAGTGAACATCAGCTAAAGGGAAGCTCTGACATTGAGGCGTGCGTTATGGCACTCCTTATAAATTGTTTATTTCATTTTAAGCTAATTTTATCAGATTGAAAATTAATATAAAGCTCAAGTAATGAAATGCGTAAAAGCTTTTAAAATATTGATTTTAAGTTGTTCGATAAAGGGTTAAGTTTTTATTTATTCAAATTTAAAGTAAATATACGAAAAAAAATCGGAGAACTTTTAAACTACAAAATAATATCTACATTTTATCTTAACAATAAGCCATACTTATTGTTTAGATTAAATGTTAATTACAGAAATAACAAGTGAATAGTCCTAGATAAACAATGTTTTTTAATTTTATAAATTTATTAACATTTAACGGCTGCAAGATGTAATGAACACTGAGGAAGTATTTTTGTCCCATATATTCACATTCACATATATGTCCCCATCCATCCATAGTTTTCTGTCCGAAGACTGGTCCAGTTCTATGGAGGTCTCACATGGATCTCCTAGAAACACCTGGGGAAAGATACTGGGGGTGGTTTTCCGTTGCCTGCCTCCAGGACGCCATTAAGGAATGACGTCAGACCGAAGAGAAAGTGAAGAAGAGGCTGGACAACACAGGAAAGGAAATTGAAACAGCCATGCCACTGCCGGGATATATGTGTGCAGTGAGAATATATTATTTTATTTTATATTAAATATATTATTTTGTTTTTATTCTCTAAAACCTGAATACCTGAATTTTGAGTGAATCAATAATATTAATCAAAAAACCTAATCCTATCACGATGTCACGAATTGTCGAGCTCATTAGATCAGGGAAAATGAATTCACGTCGAATTGAGTGTGCAAATTAACCGACCCAGGTGTTTTGTGATGTTTATAGCTACCAGTCGCCTCCAGTTACCTGGCGTTGTACAAGGGAACGCTTCCCTCCCTATTTCTGTCATTGTATTCGGTCTATAAGTAAAAAAAAAAATAGAAGCAGAGAACGAAAAAACCCCGCAGCGAAGTGGTGCTGACGGAGACAGAGAGGTGTTGCGAAAGAAAGGTGAGGTTTTATTTATGGAGCTGCACACATAATTTAATAAGGCTAATGCTACTAAGTGACAGTCCGCGCAGGACAAGATCGAAGTGACGCACCTCTGTCTGCCCATCACTTATTCATTCATTAAGTTCTTAACGCGAAGAGCTTTCGATGGCTTATTCATAGTAATTGCGAGCTGTTCTTTCACTGGCAGATATGAATTGGGGCCGACCGATAAAATATTAACGGCGATCGCGAGCGAATGATAAATTCGTGCTATTGTCTTCGCTTATCATCGCAAGTGCCTTGATGCTGGGCTCGAGCTTTATTGTCTATTTTTTTTTTTTTTCATTCTTCCTAATTCGATTCTTTTCACAGTCTTCTTTCGTCTCTTCGACATGCTTCCATTCTTTCCGGGCGAATTTTGATGTAGATATGCAAAAGTACCGATTGTGTAGAAAACTGATATCGTGATAATCAGATAACTTTCTAGCAAGGTTCTGCGTTAACCGAATGTAGGTTGTTGATTTAATTGCAGTCAGCAAATATAAATTTAGACTTAGCATATTAAAAAAAAAATCTTGATGTTTAAGTCAATTTTTTTATAAGTAAAATGCAGGATTCATTTTCATAATAGCACATAGCAAAAACTTTAAATTACATTGTTATTTATACATAGACATACAGTCGACACTTCTATTTTAATCTATACTAGTCGGCTACCCGTCGCTTCGCTCCGGAAGCCTCCCTTATGTAACGGAAAACAATTTTTTTATTTATTAAAAAACACACACACAAACACACACAAATTACATCAAGGAAACTAAAACTAAAATTTTTTAAAAGCTTTTTTTAAATTTAATTTTTGATGTCTATATTCTCTCAATCTACGACTGCTTTTAGAACCACCTTGTAAATCATATATCTATGATATATTTTTATTTTTTACAGAGATTAGAATGTAGGCCTAGTGGTCTAATGGCTAAGACGTCTAACTTCTGAGCAGTATTCTACCTAATAGAAATAGTGCGTCTTTCTTTCTTGACTCTCTTTTTTCTTTATTCCTATTGATACTTTTCAGTCGTTTTCGAGTTAGGAATAGTGATGGATTTTGAGTTACAAATAGTGATTTTTCAGTATTCTACCTAATGAAATACTGCTTCTTATTTCTTGACTCTTTTTTTTTTTTATTCCAAATGATACTTTTCAGTGGTTTCTGAGTTACAATAGTGTTCAGTATTCTATCTAATAGAAATACTGCTTCTTTCTTTTTTGAGTCTCTTTTTTTATTCTAAGTGGCACTTTTCAGTGGCTTTTGTGTTCCAAATATTGATGGTTTCTGAGTTACAGATAGTGATTTTTTAGTATTCTATCTAATAGAAGTATCGCTTCATTCTTTTTTGACTCTCATTTTAATTATAATTGTCACTTATCAGTGACGTTTGAGTTACATTTATTGATGGTTTTT
>JAFIDM010014012.1:10842090-10994480 GCA_023159025.1 Thereuonema tuberculata | reverse complement strand
ATTAGTCACTGTTGGTTATTTTTCAACAGGTTCCTCTTTATGTATATCTGTTAACATTGAGGTTATTTCATAATATCGCTAATATTCTTCAAAAGGAATTAATGTTTACATAACTTATGGGTATGTTATAATTCATAGTTTTCAATTTAATGGATCAAAAAAAAAAACATTACCAAACTTATATTAATTACTCAGCTTATACAATCATAGAAGTGAACCTAATATATCTATATACTTTCTTCCTTTGTTATCTTGTAGCATTTGCAATATAATACTTCAAACTTATTGATTAGCAATGTTAGAAAGACGATTTTATTAGTTACATTCGTTATTTACTCGACTTAGGTAAGGTGAAGGTTTATGATATCGTTTTTAATGTCTATCTGTCTGTTGTTATTATGGAACATCATTTGTGTTGCTAATCAAAAAAAGATCAAATAAACCTTACTATTCTCATGGATAATCATGGATAAAACAATGAACTGTTAGATGAACTTCAGATTTGATGTAGACAAAGAAATCTGCAAAATTTTGCTTAGTATTATTTCTTTGTTAAATCTCTAGTGCATAAAAAAGAACAAGAAAATTAGACCTAGCTTGGAAAATATGAAAGAACCAATCTCTCTTTATTCGATTTTTACGGAATATGTTCCATTTATTTTACACTTAAAACCATAAAAAAATAGCCATTCATCTTCTAATTAGATTTAACTGATGTTTAATTAATTATTCCCGCTGCCAAATTATTTTCCGAGGGCTCTTAACCGACTATGGGTAAGCAGCCTTTATTCTATTCTCGCCACAATGTAATATTCTTACAATTTGCCGCCGTTTCATTGGGGAATTCAGAAGAATAATTTGGGAATGGTTTCGAATGGGAAGTTAAAAAAACCCGTTCACTTGCCTCCACCTACAGTTATAAAGCAGCTTTTTATGGGTCCAACTGGCTCAACATTTTTTTTTACGATTCTAATTTACTAAGGGGGCTTTTTAGAAAGGAGATCCCCCTACTTAATTAGTTTCTTCTTTGGACTCCATGCATTTCCCATTGCATTTTTTTTTCCTTCAGAGAAAAAAAAACGAAATTAGCTCATTTGAATTTTTTTTTTCCGAATTTAATTTATAGTTAAGTGATATGACTAAGAAAACTCAGAAAAGAAATCCAACTCAAGAATCAATTTCTCCGAAAGTGTTGGGCTTGTCTGTGGCCCCCACCCCCAACTGTCGTCCCTTAAGCTGAGTGCTGGCACTTGAATTTGGAATATTCCGGTGTGTGCCTCATCTGCTGCACCTGTACCTTCGTTTAATGAGGGCGTTTTGTATGGCAGACGCAAGCACAAGTGCTTAGAATTCCTCTCACATCACCTCATAATTTGACTAACAGCAGGGGAAGAAAACCTACTCAAAAAAAGAAAGTTGCATTTTTTTTATCTTTTTCAAAAATAAAAGATGACTTAAAAATAAATATTAAAAAAAATGTCATCTACGTAATTAATGTATGCATATTATACTGAGATACATGTTTCCCATAAATTATTAAGGTCTATTTTGTTTTTTTTATTTTTTTTCTGGACTTGAGATTCCTTTGAATATGAATCTTGTAGAATGAACTTGCTATAAATTTTTTCATTCGTCTGTCTGTGTTTGGAAAAACTTCAGTTTAGGTAATTTAAGCGCACGTACCTTCTTTATTTGTCAAGGTAGCAATTAAAAGAAAGGATCAAAACGCAAGCTGTCACTTCCAACCTTTTTTTTTTTTTTTAGTTATATAAAGGCACACTAGGACAGCTGTTTCGAGTTTATTAGTTTCCGGATATAACTCGACATATTCAAAACAGAAAAAACGAAAGAAACAAATTATGGCACGAAAGGAAGAAAAAGAAATGTACTTGAGTATGCAGAATTACCATAACTTGTACTTACAGAACTAGAATTTTTCTAAATGGAAATTTACATTGGAAGAGCATTAAGAACAGCAGTTTCGGGAATGCATGTAATATAAGTGAAATTAACGATTAAAATTAAGTGGGTGAGTTTTAAAAGAAAAATCTTATAAAGTTAGATTAAATTAACAAAAAAATTAACATAATTAATAATGCCAAACAAGATATTTTTATTTATCAGATTTAAATCGAAATATATTATTGAATGTTCTTATCCTTTTTTCTCTAAATTAGAACAATTTTTCTAAGCAGTGTAGTCTCTGCTTAGTCAAACCAAAGTTTGAAAGGATTAAAAAAGGATTAAAAAGGATTAGGGTATTTTTGCAGTTCACTTAAATAAAATTAGATGCATTTTTGAAATATGCATGAAACAAATTCTATGAAATCTTATTTAAATTTAATTATGTAAAGTGTTGTATAAAAATAATTTAAATGACAAATGTCATTTCTTAACACTACTGTCATACCTACTTTTTCATATAATCACGAAGGATTTCGTCTGGTTTTTAGCTTTTCTAAAAATAGATTTTTTTTTTTTTAACTATGTTAAGAAACTTACATTATATTTTTATATAAATACGTTAACTTATACTTTCCGTGCAAATGGGAAAAATAATATTTCACCGAATTGCATTTGTGAATAATTCCAGGCCAACTTGAAATGGAAATGCATTTGGGAAATAGGACTTAGGTTCAAGTCAGTTCTAGAAAAGAAAAGAAAGGATCACCAATTTCCTGCGATTAGGTACAACTTTGAAGGAAATATCTCATGAGGTATTGCGAGGTAAAAGAGAAAGCGAAGAAAAAAATTTGCTTATTGGATGGAAACTGTTATATAAAACAGAAAACTTGATTTGATGTCTGTGTCTCCGTGGACAAACAAACAAGACTTAGCAGAAATATAGTTATACATAATTCTTTGACATATTTCAGAGGCTCGCAGCTCGATAGCAAAAAAAAAAAAAAGGGCCCCAAAGAAACTCACTAAGGTTTTATTTTTTTTCTTAAATGTTCTGTGTGTCCGCTTTGCGTGCCGCAGCGTAACATCTAACGATATGCGGTGCAGCATATCACTGTCGATGGTTGCAATTGTAATGGTGATTCGATGTCGCAGAGGGTCAGCAGAAAGTGGGGGGCACGAACACTTTCTCCTTTACATACCCCCAAAGAAAAAAGTCTGAAGGAGTCAGATCTGGTGACCTTGGGGGCCAGCGGAGTAAGGCCTGAACATCCCCGGGGGTGATCAATCCAATGTTGTGGCGACTTGTCATTCAGATATCCACGGAAAAGGTTGTGGTAATGTGTCACCAATAAGCTCGTTTTCGTGTATGCAAAGTGAAACTTTCTACTCTCAGTAAGATTAAAAAAATCCCGTTACTATATCAATAAATAACCTTTCTGAAACAGTATAAGACACACTGAAATTTATTAAATCATAGCTTAGATAAATATAAATAGAATACATCAGAATACTGGAATAAAAGTTACAGAAATTATTATCTTTTCGTTACTAGATATGCTAGTTAAAACATCTTCCATTTAATTGTATATAATTTAAATGAATAAATTTGGTTAGTTGGTTGGAATTTAATGGCGCAAAAGCAGCTGTGTCTAAGCTGCGCCAAAAATGAGTAATCTTATGCAGTTTATTACACAAAATACCATTCTAAAGAATAAATTTCGAATGATAATTAAGCAAAATGCCAAACTTAGTCCTTCTCAACCTTAAAAAGTGAATGAAAAATCCCTACCAAACATAAAATCATTTCATTTGAAAAATTTGCAAATTCTCTTACGCCTTAAACAAGTAAAATAATATAAATGAATTACTATTCTTTGCGTATGAATACTAGAGAGAGGAGAAAAATAATTTTTGGGACATGTATTAGGTTCCTAACATTTTTTAAAGAAAGTAGGGAAGATCCGTGTATTATGGACCATCGTGTAATATGGACCATGTTGAAATTTATCTATCTATTCACCACTAGTTGACGGAACCTTCCATTGCCTTTAGTGAATATTATTGTTATCCAAAGCAGGAGGTGACTTTTACATGTTTGCCTTCATTTGGACGAGTATTAAATTGTGTTTTCCGTTTTATATGATCATGGATGTAACAGGTATGTCAGAATGAATGTATTACTTTCTGTTGTTAGATAATTTTAATATAATTTTCACGTTAATAGTAGGAAATGTACTTATTTTTTTAAAGTATAAGACTTCAAACTGCGCATTTGAAACGTTAAAAACAACAATGGATGAGACTAAGTTATTCACAAATGACATCCTGGAACAGCTGTTTCACGCTCGTTGGCGATCATCAGCCAGGAGAAGTCACTATAAATAACAAGGTCTCGCTACTGAGGTTGGTATGAATAAGTTATGAAAAACCGATCATCCACTGTAATTTGTTTATTGTATATATATTGTATTTTTTTTTTAAACTATGTGTGTTGGCATAAATGATTTCAATAATACAATATGTGCTTGTTATATTAAAAACAATATTCTAGAAACACTGGTGGGAATAAATACAAGCGTTCTTGTACCTTTTCCAGCTGTGTTGAGTTTAATAATTCCACATTATATAACACTTTCACTAAATCAAATTAATTCATGAATTTATTTTGGATTGAGCTAATGAAGACATCTATTACGTGAGAATTGAATAGAAAATCTAATTTTATAATCAAGAATGGAGGTTTATATAAAACCAAACGAATGAATTGATTGGCTAAATGATTAAAACACGAAAGCGATCGAATTGTTAGGAAACATTAATTTGCAAGATTAATGAGAAGAGATATGGATTAACACTGAATATTAAAACAGGTTTAAAATTATTTTCTCTGATCTCCATCATTCATTACCACTTAATCTAAAAATAACTTCAGGCTTTGAAGTTAGAAACAACTGCGGTAGCATAGTTTCGAAATTGGATGTCAGGGATCGAATGAGGTGAAGCCAAATGTCGTTTTTACATAATTGAAAGACACATTGATATGCTTTTTGTTGGTTTAACATTTTAATTCCGATTATTCAGCAACCTCTGAGGATGGATTGCAGTAATGAATATTCTGTTAGAACAAGATATGGTTGAGGATATGCGAGAAATCAATATTTAAATGTAAAAAAGTTAGAAGCTAAAAGTAAAATTATAGTTGTGCAATGTATACCGAAAATACTGAAACCGTTATCTTATAGATTAAGTAAAGAGTTTACATATTTAACATATTTTAAGGTTACGTTGTGATCTCGTACAAAATTCTTGCAATAAAATAATATCATAGTAAGGCCTGATAATTTTACTGCCCTGTAGTAGCTGATATACAGTTGACTCGCGATAATCCGACATTTGACATTCCAACACGCTCGTTAGTCCGACGAAGGTTGATTCGAAAACCGACCCGATTGAGGCGGTCACGGAGGTGAAATGCACAATCACTTGCGATGAAGTTATGTCGGCTGCAAACACTTTGATACATTGGTGTGAGGAGAGGGAACTCGACTACGAGAATAGTTTAACGTTAAAAGATATTCAAGAAAAAGCCATGACAGTAAGAAGAAACAAAAAACGATTACAGATTTTTTTTAAGCCTTAAATACATATGTGCGTATTTTTATTTTTTATTTAAAGACATAAAATTATATTTTACATTATATACTGTAGTTTTATTTTTTAAGATATAAATACAGTAATAAATTAGTATTACATACATACGTATTCATGTGTGTAAAACTATGTCTAATGAGGGTTTTTTTATATCTTCAACGACCGTAAAATATGTACTCAATGTGTATTGTAACAATATACGTACTATAGTACGTATAGTACTGTATATACATAACTTAAATTTTCTTGCCTTAGAAGTCAAAATTCAGTTTTAAAGAATCAATCTTTGGTAATCCGACATTTTTGATAATCCGATACCCCCTCGGTTCCGTAACTGTCGGATTATCAACTATTGTCAACTATGTGGAATCCAGAGAAGAGACAGATACAGTTAAAAGTATAATGCTAGAGCAAATCTTGAGCGTTTTAAAATAATATACCGTTTATTAAACTGTCGAACTGTTCACGATAAAATAATACTTTGATAGAACTTATTTATTAAAACAAAGTATGGTCTGACTATTACTGTAGACCTCTCTCCTTCCCCTCCATGGAGTGCTACAATAGCTAAGTAACCACCAATAGATGCAAGGGATTAAGGGATAAACTATTTGTAATTAGATCAACCAAATCACTTTCAACTTAAGAAGAATCCTATGAGAAATAAAATAGGTCAATCCAAAAGTTTATTGCTCTCTTATTACAGGCATTACAGTTTGAATGATTTTAATTTCCTTGTTGTAAAGAATAGTATAATGCATTTATTTTAGCTTTTTTTTCAGTATGTCTAACTCTAATTTCTGGAAACAAATTCTTTAGTGCGCCTCTCAATAGTGAAAGTTATCGAAGCAGAAATACGATGCACCTTAACATTCGAACAATTCATATCAGAACATCCTTTAGAGAAATTTTTAGTTTCAATTTTAAGAACTATCTTTTTTTTTTTTTTCCTGAGTGAACGTGAGGAGAATTTTACAGTTACTTTTAAGTTCGTTTTCAGTGTTGGCAGTGGTTATGTAAGAGGTTTGTTAGTAAAAAAAATGAGCTAGTTACCATTCAGTCGAGATATCTTTTACGCGAAGAGGGTGATGTATATAATAAACTGGAAACTCACTGTATATAAAAAAGTTTAAAAAAATATACTAATTTATACTAATCATGAAATTATAATGAAATTACAAAATGAATAAAAATAAATGTAATGAATGTCTTCCTAATGACCAGGTATTTTGCTTTCTTTCTGTAACTATTTTGCACCGTAATGGTTAGAATCAACACTTAGTAACTAGAAATATCTTCTAAAAAATCAGGCTACATTTTGTTATCAATTGAGTTAGCATTAAACAGCAAGTGATTGCTCGATTCGTTTCTTAATTAAAGTTATATTTTTGCGAATAAAGGAAAGCTCAAACTTTCGACGATGACGTCATGAGATCGCTTTCTGAACAACCTATCCTCCGCAAGCCATTGTAGTGTTTAGGAACATTGTTAACGATATGTAAATGCTTTGGATTATAATACCTAATATTCCGATATCAAGTTCTCAGCGGTGATATCTGCATCAGTTCCGTAGATGCGCCTTTATTGCGAGCGATACCGTGATAATAATATGGCAGTAATGGCAGCGTTCACTTGAGGAATGAAGCAATCACGCGCTACCGCTAATTCTTGCCATTTGATTAACACTGTGCTCCAGTTCCGCGGGCCTGTGTTCGCCCCAGCATCGACAGCGCCTCTGCCACTGTAAATGAATGAATAAATTATTGTTAATTTGCGATCAAATTAGGTGAGCAAGGATGTCGGACGCGGTCACGAGTAATTAAAACGGTGCCGGAAGGCGTACGAGGGTTGGAGGAGTGTAGGCGAGATGTTCTCGGGTGTGGGTGCGAGCTCCGTGTACGTGGAGCCCGAATTTGTTTTTGTTTTTCCTTTCCCACCCCTCGTATCTCGAATTGGAGACTTGTTTTAGAGGTTCCCGAATCATTAAAAGAGCGCCATCTGGTTCATAATGAACGCCACACCGAAACACGCTAATCACTGGGGTTCGGTTGACTTGCTCCGCTGTTCGCCAGACACAGAGCCAATTTCCTAGCCAAGAACGGCGCTGTGCTCCACGTTTTTCGATTGCAAACTTGAACTTTTATATTATTTATTCTCGCTCAGAGCAAATGATATTAATTAAGTTCTTATTTTCCACCTGATGTCGGCGCTGTAATACAATGACTACCACCCCTTCCCAACTCCAATCCAGCAAAGTGGCTAGCGGAAAACTGATTTTTAAATTGAGTTGTAAAATAAAAGAGAAAGTAATCATAAAACTTAGAAAGGTAAAAAGTCAGGCGTGTTCTTAGTAGATCTACTGTATCCTTAAATTAACCTCCAGACATTTTCCATGAAAAGAAGACGAATCTAAGATCTATTTCAGAAAACAGTTGCAGAAAGTTTGTCTTGCCTTATTAAAATATTTCTTGTTCAATTATAACCTACTATCTATTTACAAAGCATTTATTTATTATTTATTTCCACATTACTGAAGAACGTGAAGGGAAACGTATTTTTCTTTACCTTTCACTTTTTTTCCTTTTAATTTTCTTTGAATTTGTTGAACACCAATCACAGTACATGAAATTTATAGAACATATAGGCTATGAAAGTAGTTTTATTCTTTAATGACATTATGGATAACATACATTCTTCATTCCCTCTTCGTATTATAATACTAATGGGTATTATTTAAATATATGTCACAGGTCAAAATATAACGTTTCATTAAATTTTATAGTTTTATAGTTTAATGACTAGTTAAAATTACGAATATAACTACTACAAAATGTTTGAATATTAAAGTTGTGTTAAATTTACTATTAAATAATTGTAATATTTCCAACCAACTTTAAATTACTTAATTCATTCATATGAAAGAAAATACAAATTGCGTTACTTAAGATTGATATTATTAAGAGATTAATGGTTTAGCTTCCACGTTTTTGGTTTAGTTTTAATAACCTTGCAAAACTGAAAAACTTACACTTACTTTTTAAATTTTTAGAAATATTTTTATCCTTTAATTTTATTTTATATACAGACTTAATATGTTAATATTTAATGTATATTTAAAAATCATTCGTATTAAATTCTCATATTAACTGTAGAGCAGCTATCAAGAGCAAATGAAGAAAAAATCTTAATATAAGTTATTTCTTGATTTTTGAAGTCTTGATATGTCATTCCGAACTTATGTATGCATCTCAAACAAAATGGTAAAGTTACATATGGTGCTGTAAATAGGACAAAATGAGTAAAATTGATGTGAAATTTTCAAGAAATAAAGGCTTTTTATTTAAAAGGTAAAAAGTAATACAGAACGACTGCAGTATTTATCTCTAGTTTGCTGTAACTAAGGTGGCTTTCTAGGGCGACATTTCGCTTCCATATATTTATCCCTTTCAATATAATATTTTTGAATTAAAAAAAAAGCCGTATGTACTTCGATTATTTTATTTTGTGTAGTCTATCCTGTATTGAAAACTAGTTTGTATGACATCAAAATAGAAAGACAATTGATTTTTTTTCAGTGGCATTAAACCCATGTCTTTCTTCATCGTGCTTCTGTAGAACGTGTATGAAATTCCCATTATACTCTCCACCAAACAAGACTTCTCTTTGTCTTTAGTTGGAAATTACATTGTTCATGTTCTTACATTATTTACAGTTGCCCATCCTTTAAAAAAAGATATTCTGTGACAAGATTACCAGGACTCTTAGGTCTTTCTTAGAGTTTTTTCTTACCTCACCTCAAAGTCCATTCATCCCCCAACCCAAACTACTTCAATTGTGCCGAACCCAAAACATTGGCTCATCAGGGGAAAGAAAATTACCACGCGCCGAATGAGTTTTGCTCCGCAAGCGGGGCTAAAAACAAATTGGAAACAAGCTTTTATTCCAGCCGACTCATGTTTCAATTTCGTCCTCCATAGAAAAGAGCGCGGCTTCTATACCAGTCACAGTTTTGAAGACTTCTTCCAACCCAATCGCTTAAAAGTGAAAAAAAAAATAGAAAAAGAAAAACTGAAATTACTTATCTGTATTCCTGATCAAACAAAAAAATTCTTGATATCAAACACTCTTGTGCCAAAGAAACGGAAAATTTCTTTTTCCTTTATCAATTTTTGGGTCCAATAAGTGTTACAGGAAATATCAATTTGAAGATATCCTTAAAAAATTAACATCGATTTTTTTTTTATTATTATTCTAGAATTCAATTCCCTTTCGCGTCTTAAAGGCTTTGAAATAATATTATCGAACCGAAAACGAAAATGAAATGAAAACGTAGTTGGTGTGGAATTCTTATTAATATATTGTCAGTTTTATTGTGGTTGCTCATTTTAATCTGGTCTCATTTTGAAATGGATTAGTTTCAGTATTGCTTTGTTTGAACAAAACTTAAATTATCTTATTTTTGAGACCTTAATAGTAAACAAGGTAATTAATGCTTTTAGACAGTGTCAAAAGCAAAGCGGCCCCATAATATGCACAATTTTATAAACAGAATTTTATCGGAAGCGATCAGATCGTAGTCGGCGATATGCTTCAGTATTTCTTTCAACAATCACAGTAAACGCAACAATTGCGCCGTTTGCATTCGCAACAATCACATTTATAATAATAAGGAAATTAAAATAATCCCAGGTTTCTTGGATTGTAGCAACCCATTATGCAAACCACTCCTTGGGGGATCAGGGACTGGTCCTACAGGTCTGATTTTTTTGTACGTGCTCACCTACTTTTGGATGCTGAACACAACGGTGAAGGTTTCATTCTAATATCTCTAACCGTTTGGCCACTACAGAGTGTGACATTTAACACAAAAACAACACCAATAGCGGTTCCCTTTTCTTTTTACAGGCAAGCTGAACAAAAGGGACCACTAAAAAGTTTATTCTAAGTAGAGTAAATTTAAATATGCATTTTTTTAATTGGTGAAGTGGATTTTGGAAAGGAATTGGAAGTCAATACTTCTGTCGAACTTATTTCAATAAAAAAAAGTAAATAAGTCAATTGTAATTATTAATTGAACAATGAATTGAATTAATGAAGCTATTCACCAACAGAATGATTCATTTCAAAATTCATATTTCTAAAACTGCACTGAGTTTGGTTAGTCTTGTTCCTAGAACAATGTTATCATTATTAGTAAAGCAAACTATAAACATGATTTAACTTTAATCAAAAAACTTCTATTTCTTGAAAAACGTTGATTAAGTATTATGTTAGAAAAGAATGAAGATGATTTAATTTTTCTCATCCGGTATCACGAAAGTAGTAACGAAAAACAAATATTCGCAATTGACAAATGAAATTTTGATTTTTTTTTTAATTGATAATTGGTTAATTTTCGTTTCTTTCTAAGTTTAATACGCGTACTTTCTAGTTTTCTTTTCTATTACCGATAATAGAATTTGTTTAAATATTGTTCAGCTTTATTTATTAGTTTGGCCGAAGGTGTTCGTCCTCCTTACATTGGATCTTTCTGAAAACAACATCATCTGTTAAAAACTGAATATCCTTTTATGATCTCTTCTTTCATTTACATCCGTCAATAGTTCTTAGCTGATCAAATTCCTATTTCATTATATTTTAATAACAAATTGAATGTAAAATGATTGACATCCGATGAAATATTAAATGCGATTTCTTGTTGCTTTGATAGAAAGGATTTTAGGGTTAGACGTCCCTCAGAAGTTAAATCTTTTTTTTATTTTTGTTTGGAAATTTGAAATCAAGTAACTTTACATTAAGCGTGTCACTTTCGCATATGTCCGTACACCGCTCGTAAAAAGTTACAGTTGTTAAAATTTCCAAATCACATTAAGTGGACACTAATGTATACAGAAGTGTTGAAGGTTCTATGGTATTTTTAAGAATATCTACAATCTTTTTATATTTTTTGTTACGTAGTTGGCATGCCAACAATATCTTATTTTCATTTGATTAAGTTTTTAGCGACCCACTTAGGAGCTATTGTGTTTGTCCTATTCACTCGTGTCTGTCCACCCTAACAACTCCCGAACGGAAGGTCGGATCGACAAACGGATTTCACTATCGTGTTCAGAGGCCCAATTACTGTAGGAATGGGGTATTTTCAGGGGCCAACGCCACCCATGTTTGAGGTATTTGGCATTGTTGTCGTTGGATTTCCGCTATTAGCCTAAATGTTAGACATGCAAACATCTTATTTCAGTTGTCAGTTATAACTTGATGCGTACGTTTCTTACTGTTTTTTCTTTAAATCTTTTTTTTCTCAATGTCCGCGTGGGTTTATTTTTCTTATTTTCCTAACGTTTTTTTATTTTTTTCCTAACTTTTTTTTTTACTTTTCCTTACATTAATGTACTTCCTTTTATTATTATTATTTTTAAATTTTTTATTTATAATGGGTCGCCCTTCATTTACGCTGTAACACAAAATTATATTCACTTGTTTGAATTTGATGTTACCCAACACTTTTTGCTAGTTTCAACGCCCTGACTATTTTTTTAATCGCATCATCATTTTTTTTAATGATTTCAATACCAATGACTACTTTTACCTAATTTGATATTTTAAGTTTTATAAAGCTAGCTTAGAAGTACTTAACATTCTCTCATTTTTAAATATTCTTCCATTAAAAGTGTTCGGTGTTCTATAAGTTCCTTAATAAATTCCTGTTTTTCTTTTGTGCCAGTGGTTCTTTCGAAATCCAATTAAGTTCGACAGAAGCAGGTGATAACTGAATCCCATTTGCATACCTTCGTTTTCTCTTATCTTTCTCCTATCCTGGGTGCCATCCTCAATCATCATCATTTTTCTTTTTTTTTTAGTTATTAATCTTCTTCTATTCAACAAGCATTATTCAGTTTCCTCAGCGTCTAGCAGAAAATATCTTGGATTCCAAAAACAAAACATTACAATTTTCAATTTAGAATTCTAAACATTTTTATTCTAACGATAAAAATACTTCTCATTTTTTGTTTTTTTTATTAGTTCCACATTTTTGGAGATGATTAATATTTCTGTCTGTGAATTTTTTACTTCTGAGGCAAAAATTACATATTTAGTGGATATATTGAAAATTGGGATTTTTTTTTAATAATTTTATGATTTATTGTTAGTAATTAAGATTCCCTTTTTCAAAAGGATAAGTGAAAAATATTTATCTCTTTTTAATGTCAGTTATTTAGAATTTCTTCTCTTGAGGATCACTTTTTCTGAAGTTCTCTGTAATACGACATAAACCAAGCTTCAAATGCATTTCTAACCAATTCACTGAAAGATCTCTTTTTAATTCTACTATTCAAGATAACCAGTTAGTCGAACTGGCCTTATTTCTAAATTTTTTTTAAGCGATATATTTATACAACAGAATTTCCTTATATTATAGAAGAAAAAAACCCATAATTATGACTATTCATTCTTATCATTAAGTTGACTTATTTAAAGCGTTGATTATTAATCTACATCAAAGTACAGGTAAAGGATTAATTGAAAGATCACATAATCTGACGATTCAATTAAGAAACTCAATGTTAAAAAAAATCTTCCACATACATTTAGAACGAGTTTCTTGAGATATGTCTACTTTATACAAATAAGATAAAAAGTTACATTATCTAAAATATATTTCAAACTATTAAAATTTGCTGAATTATTTTAAAATATGTATTTATTCATTTGAAAATCAATGTAAAAGAAAAAAAGAAGATTCGGTATCGAATTGGTTTCTTGAAGATTCATTGTTGGCGCCCATCTCATGATTATTCAAATAGTTGTATTGATTTCCATTGAAGCAAAGTTTAAATTTTAAAGTGAAACTGTATTCCATCTTTGATTTACCGAAACAACTCTAGACAATAATCTGGTCAGTTACATTAATTTCTTTTCTTTTGCATTATTCAAATATTTAACGACTAACATTTTACGAAAGTTTTTCAGTTTATGATTTAAATATTTTAGTAAGTAAAGTAATAATCAAAAACCGAAGATTATCTATTAAAAAGTAAATAAATTTAAAGTAAAAGATGTTTTACTTTGCAGAAATAACTTGTTTTATTAAGGATCAGATAGTATTTATCGTTGTGATCTTGTAATTTTATATATGTACCGTATCGCATGCATATTTTCCTGACTTATAACGGTATTTTTAGGTATTTTAGATTTGCTCTAATTATAATATCACTCTTAGAACAAATACATTCTAAACTCTTTTGTTCTAACGTGCTACTACCATTAGATCAAATATAAAATATCTGAAACTACCTTTGTCACATGATGCATATCGAAACGTTTTATAATTCTATTCTCAATGGAAAAACTAACATTATCCGTCCATTGTACATCCAGAATAAATAAAAATTATATATATGTTCGAAACCACAACTAAACGATAGGTTTACGCTATTCAAAACTTTTCTTTCAAGTTGGCACCCATCAAACTAATGAGGTAAGAAGCTGGGTGAAAAACTAGACGTAGATTACCCTTAAATTGCCGTGAACACAATAATTCTTTTCATTTGAACATTTCTTGAAAGTGTATGTTTGTTATTAAGTATTCACTTACTGATTTTAATGAATATTAAACCTGCTCCTAAGAATTATGAAAATTATAGAAAGATTAAGCCTATTGTATGTGGACTATTTTGGATTTATGTAAAATTGAGACCTAAAAGAGTAGCTCAGGGACAGAGAAAAAAACATGCTTTATTTATTTTTTTGTGATCACGTTAAATCTATAACTACTTATCAGAAAAAAAATCACTAGTAATTATTTTTTAAAGCAAAATCATTCTAACTTAATTTTATTATTTTTTCTGAAATAAAAATATAAAAAAATTTTAAGTGCAATAAGTTAATCAAAGTCAACCATTTCTGCACCATATATTTACAGTTTAAAAGATTAAAAACATGTTAATACTTACTTAATTACTTTTCTGGTCTCGATAACTGGAGATCAGAAACGTAGTTAAGTAAGTGTTTTTAATCTTTTAATAGTAAATATTTGGTGCAGAATGGTTCACTTTGATTAAGACTAAGGATAAGGATATAAGAGGGTCGGCTAACAGCCGTTAACCACTCAGACCTCATGCATGGGTCCATTGTGTACCCTCATATAACATTGTTTTAAATGAATGATTATTCTTCAACGTAAAGTTGAGTTTCTGTGGTCATGAAGAGTCCTGTGGATTTACAGTATAGCTAGATGACCTTAATATACAGCGTGGAGATGTTATCAGTGGTAAAAACGAATCCTGCCAGAGATCTCCCATCTGTTCCTAGCTAAAGCTGGACAGCAGCATAGAATGTGTTCAGGAGTTACCTGATTCATTCTACATTTCCTACATACATTACTTTGGGAAATTCCAAGTATATGTCGATGTCTATTAAGAGTACAATGTCTTGGCTCCATTGTATCCCCTCATAAAACATTGATAACATCAATGATTATTCTTCAACATAAAGTTGAGTTTCTGTGGTCACAAAGAGTCCTGTAATTTTACAGAAAAATAAAATGACCTTAATAGAAAGTGGAGATGTTTTCAATGGTGAGGCAAAACCTACCAAAAGATCTCCCGTCTGTTCCTAGCTAAAGCTGAACTGAAACATGGAATGTGTTCAGGAGTTACCTGATCCATTCCATTTTTTTCACTGGAGCTTTCGGTATATACCGTCCCTCCTCTGAAGTTTCATGGAAGCTAGCTAGTTAGGGATATCTTTGGAGGTCTCTTCTTCAGAGCCCTCCATTGTTACGGGGGAAAAGCAGGGAAGGCCATTTTTTTATTTACTCCAGGATTCGGCCTGGTTTCCCAGAGGCACCGTTAAAGACACTATAACCCCAGTGCTATCCATCCATCGGCACGGTCCGCTTAACACCTTAGATTGGGGGGAGTCTGGTTCGGGGTGCAGAGCACTGCTTCGCCTCACACAGTGTCCTCGGACCCAGTGGAGACGAAGATTTCCACCATCCACCACCCGTGGACCCGCCAGGTTGCTGACATCCCGAAGCTCCCGGGTACAGTCCAATGACTATCCCCGGCCTGGTTGATTAAGACTATATAAGTACAGTCGTTAAGCTCATGAAGCGCAGTTCCTTTTTAAGATATTACCAAAATTAGTATAACATATAAATAATCAACACAGAAATAATGCTTTGGAATTCAAACAGTTATTAAGTAAATGAATTCTTTAGATGATGTTACATCATTAAAAAATAAGAAAAAAGTCTAGTAAGAAGTACATGAAAAATAATATTCACCCTTAAATTGCTCACTGTAACCCATTGTATCTTCGTACATTTTCTAGTTCAGAAAAAAAAATTAGTAAATTCTTCTCCTTCTTCCTCCTCTTCTCTTTTTCTTATTTTCGATCATTTTCCTACCGAGAAACTATTACACGAGATTACGGAAATAATCTTCTTTCCTTCCCCTCGCTTCTCTTTCAAGAAAATCTTCTTGGCAAGGCTGCGTGCGTTGTTATTAAGAGCTGTCACACGTTAACAAATGAATGTCTGATTTGACGTCAGATGACAATAAGTTTTGTGATATCATCGCTGTAGAATCTGTGAATGACTTGAATCGGTGATGAAGTGAGTCTTTGGCAGTAATTCACAAAGCATCTCGGCACTTGAATCTAACTTCCAGGGTAAACAAACCTCGAAAGATTAATTTTCACCAGCCCTCTAATATCTGTCATATAGTTCGGTTTAAAATAGTGTAAGAAAAATCGACATGAAGTTGGGAAAAATCCAACGAATTCCATTGCAGTTATGTATTTCCTTACGTTTCCATGGGAAAAACTATTTCTATAGTTTAAATGACTTCCAATGGCCGCAAAAATACTTCGTAAAGTTTAGAGATGAGGATGAAATTTCCTGCTCACTGTAAGCTTTATAAAAGTGAATGTAGTAACACGTTTAACCCTAACATTGAAAAATTAGATTTACACATTACAATTGGAAACAGAGAACGAGAGTGTTGGCAATGATAATAATTTATAACTACTACAACCAAAGGTTAACTAAATATTTTATCGGAAGCATTGAAGGCCTAAACGTGTGAACCAATTCTTTCGTATATTGTAAAATGATTGAATTTTGCTATTGAAACTCTAATATTTACTATATTACCAACTCCAATAAGGGCTTAATGTACATTTAGGCATTTCGACGCTTACATTATCGTTTTGCTTCTTGTATTTAATATTGGAAACAAAATAAATTTCCTGTTATTGACGTTGCATGGGAATTGATTCAATCATTATTCGAATCATTTCAACGTTATGAAATATAATAAACTAAATTCCATGTATAAATTATTGCAAAACACCATCACGAACACCTATTTGGTCTGTAATAAGTTTGTTTTTGAATTGTTTAAATTGAACTTGTAATTTAGAGTGCAGATGTGGTCGTTATTTCATTGACGGTATGTCGACACCTGTCTGTCTGCTCGCGTTACTCGCCAATTCGAAAGAAATGAGTAGTTACACTCATCATTTGACTTGATAACGAAATGACATTGTGTCAACAAAGAAAACAAAAGAATTTTTAGCGAGCCATTTCGGAGCTATTGCGATACCAACCAACGTCGGTTTGTCCTGTGCGTCCGTCCGTTTCTGTCCTCCCCTCACAACTCCCGAACGGAAGGTCGGATCGGCAAACGGACTTCACCATCGTGTTCAGAGGCCCCAAACACCATAGGAATGGGGTATTTTCAGGGGCCAACGTCCCCCCCCCTCCATTCTCGAGATATTTGGCATTGTTTTCATTGGATTCCTGCTATTTGCGTAAATGTTAGACATGCAACTATTTCGTTTTAATTGTCAGTTATGGCTTGATAGGTAAGATATCGGACTCATATGCTGGAGGTTGTCGGTTCGAATCCGTGTCGGTTCGAATCGAAATAGTTTATTTTATTTTTTTCTCTTACTCTTTTTTTTTATTTCTCCTTACGTTAATGTACTTCCTTTTTTTATTTTTATTGTAATTTTTTTTATTATAATGGGTTATTTTTAAATTCAAGATTTAGCACAAAATTATATTCACTTGTGAAGTAATGGGTTTTTAATAAAAATAGGTGAAATCGACTTCCAGGAATGAAGAGACTACGTAGAAGATTTAAATTCAGATATCTTCTTTTTAAGACTTAATTCTCCATGATTTCGACCTAGAAATTCTGTTTCACTCAAATTTTCTCTTTTCAACTTTCAACTTTTCAACAAAAAATAACACGACATGATGATAATAGTTGCGGTGATAAAAAATACTTCCTTCACTGTACGAATCGCAATGAATTTTTAACTAGAGAAAGTATATCAAACAAAAAAAATCTTTGTTTTCTTGTTACATTATGTTTGGAAATTAATTTTTTAGTTATCTTTAATGGTTTGAAAAAGATAATGGAGGTAAAGATAATGGTTAATGGTATTCAATTAATTACAGCTTTTAAAAATGTCAATTGCCAAAATATCGGTAGTTGGAGTGGTGAGGCGCTTTCTAGTTAGAGGTCAGAATTTTATACTTGATTATTTCTTTTCAGATTGAGCCTTGTGTTCACGTAACCGACTGTGAAATGAGTGACTTGAGTTTCTCATTCGGTTTTTAAAATGAACAAGAATCAGACCAACCCTCTGGCCTAACTTAATGACTTGTGGTCAGGGGAGTCTTAGCTCCTCTGCTGTTTGTGAGCCTACGGCAAAGAAGTGAAACCTTAATTTATCAGCGGAAATGTTGACAGAAAGAGCCTATTTAGATGTTACTTTTTTTTTAAGTAATGGAAAGAAAGCTTTTAAATCAACTTACATAATTTGCTAATTTCTTCTGTCTGTCTGTCTGTCCGTAACTCGATATAATTAAGCTATTAAGATAGATCCAGGGTTCTCAATGGTACCATTGAATCAAGGGTACTCAAATTGGATAAAATATTAGTTCATTTTGTCATTCCATGTTGTTTCCATGAAATTATAACTGAAATTCTAACAAAACATATGTTCAAAACCAAATAATTTTGTTACTACTGCACCGATTTTAATGAAATATGGCATACTTACTCAGTTTTGTACGCTGGTTTTGAAAATCAAAACCATTTTTGCCGTAGAAGTTTCACAAGTTAGCACAGTATTTAGATTACATTTACTTTATATTTGATAGTTGATAATAAAATGATTTTTCAGATTTTTTTATGCCTGTCGTCCGACAGGCTTTGCTGCTAGTTTTTATTAATAAGTAATTAGAATACTACAATAATACGAAATGCAGAAATTGCCCAGAAGACTCTAGAATCAGTCCCTTATCCCTGACCTTAATTCGAGTCGTACTCTCTCGCAGTCTATCAGTGTCTACGATTTCTGCAGCTTTAGGAATATTCAGTTATAAGAGGTGTTCCTAATTGGTGAAGGATTTTTTTTTAAAAATAAAGGACAGAATTGCTTAACTCATAATTATGAATGATTTGTATCATATAATTGTCTTTTTACTCTGGCAACACAAAGTGAAGACATCTTTCAAATCTATCTTCAAACAAACTTTAGGATTTTAAGCTCCAATTCCTGTATTTCATATCATTGTAGTTTTGTTTTTTAATCACTTCACAAAAAGTATTTTAACACATTCCAAACACAGATTTTGGGTAGAAATTTTTCTAAAAATTGAAGTATGTACTTCTATTCCTATCTTTATTTCTAACTTAATTTCTATATTAAAATGGAATCTAACTATACAATTTTATATTGTTTTATAATAATGTTTAGAAAAGATTTCAACTTGAGTTTTAATGTTTGTTTTATGACTTTTGAGTTCTATCCCTTTTATGTCCTCATTAATAGTTTAAATGGTTAAGTTTGTTTGAATAGAATTAGCGCCTGACGGTTTTAAACATGTTTATCTTTGTTTTGGAAATAGTAAAGCAATATCTACGGGGCTATATCCAAGTCATATTGGAATGAACTGTGTATTATTAGACATTGTTACAGTAACTTAATGAGGTTCTGAAATATTTATAATTTGTGTATTTTTCTAGCTTCAGGAGATATACATAAATATCCCATCAATTAAACAACTTGTAGATAGCAGGTTTCTAATGTGTTTGTAGAAAATACAAGATGGTTGCTCAAGATGGGACTAGAACAATTTAATTCGTTAAAATGTTGGGTTTGAGGTTTTCGTTTTTTCTAAGCATTCATAGGAAGTCAAATGACACGTGAACGTGATACTGAATAAAAGAAAACAATATATTTAGTAAGCTTTAAGTATTTTCACATACTTTGAAGTAAGGATTTAAGTATTTCTAAATTCTACAGAGAGTAAAGTTTTATAGATTTTGGGGATGACTATACTGTAGTTTCGACAAATGTGAATTGCTTCACACGAGATAAATTGACTATAAATTCTGTGATTTGCCATCTTAGGTAAAATCAAAGCCCGATATCAACTAAGGATACCATGATATGATGGGACAAGAAAAATTTCTTAAGATGGGACAGAATTTTTTATTGTCTCATCTTAGGGACTTTTTTACTGTGTCATCTTAGGGACTTAGATGTTCCATCTGGAGCAAACTTCCTCTGTATCTTTCGTTTTAATATTCCCCTCCTGCGATCGATATTGTAAACTCAATAAAACTAACAATCAATTAACAAGTATAATCGTTTCCAAAAACATTATTTTAAATAGAAAGGATATTTTTACATTTCTTTAGACGGGTGAGTAATGAAAAGAGTCAGATGATGGTGGATGTTATTGAATTTCACAGATATTTTACTGCACATTACAAATTTCTTCCAAATTTATTGAATCATAAGGATTAGTTTTAAGTATCCTCAAAATTGACTATAAAATCTTCTCTATCTAAGAGTTAAGAAATTGAACAGCCTTTTAGTTTTGGCCGTAGGATGATAGTTTATTGAATAATAGTTGATGATTAATTTATATTGATAATTAAGTACGAAGATAAGTATGTTAGCTTGTTCGTTTTTTGTTAAAAGAATTAGAAATAATTGAAGTAGAGTAAATTTTTGACAGTCAGAAATATCCTGTTAGCCAGTGATAATTTTTTTTGTAAATATTGTTATAGTTAAAGTTAAAGTTGCGATCAGGCCCAGAGGACCGCGCAATGCAGCTGGAGGGTAGGCTCCAGTGTTCAGAACCTACGGGACAAAGTTGAGGACGGGGGGTCGGCCCGTCGCTCGCCCGCCTTTAACTCCCGGGAAAGAAACCCGGTACCCATTCTATAGAGGGCTGGGTAGACCCTAGGGCCCGTTTGGAGGAGAAAGAAGCGTGGAAAAATTCCCGTCCTCCGCCGAGGCCGGGAATCGAACCCGCTACCTCCAACCCGCAGCCAAGCGAAATATTGTTATAGTGTGGTTAGTGACAATAATTTCAAAAAGACTGTACTTACAGCAATATTTTGATCTTTATCATTTTTTTTATGCTGAGAAGAATTTTTCAAGTGTTACGGGAATGATAAGATTAAAAAAAGAAAGTAATAGTGAAATGGTTGTGCAAAATATGATAAATATGATACATATCAACATTTTTAGTTTTTGGTTTGAGAAGTTTAAAAGCTTGTTTTAGGGATTTGTTAAAATCACTAGGACCGCTATCGAAACAATATTCGGTGTGAGAAAGAAGATATATTTAAAGGTAAAAGAGACATAGGGTTATCGAAAATAATCAACAGAGACACCATTAATGCCTTTCACAGGCTTTAGGCTTCTGAAAGGAAGCCTTATAATCCCGGTTTGTCCGTCTGTCTGTGGACAAGTATCCCACAAAGCAAAGCACAACAATCACAACAATTGCACCTTTTGCATTCGCAACCATCACATATATAATACAGTTCAGCAACAAACACAACAATCACACTAATCGCAACAACTGCGCCTTTCAGAAGCCGTTGCGAAGCATTGTGATTGATTTACTAATCGCTATCCCTATCTTGTTTTTTTTTTTTTTATTGTGATAAAATTACACAATAAGAGGTAATGGAAGAATTATTTTAAGAAATTGGTTGATTTAAAAACAAGCGATGTACATCCTTTATTGGGATCAGTCTTTTCCTTAACAAATTATTAGAATTGTTGTAGGTTATTCTTTTAGCTGTATATTTTTCTAGAATCGGTAAAAATAATTTAAACACGTTGAATTTATCAATATCAAAATAAAATCAGGCATGAACCAAGAAGATAAAGATTGTCTTTTTATTTAATAATTGAACTTCGGGGAAGTAAAGATGGAAACTGGCTTAAGATGATGGAATAAAAATGTTCCTTGGCTTCAGTAATGTATTTGTAAAATGACATTTTTGAAATTGTATATGATAATTTTATATGAAGTTGAGGAAATTTCTTGAAATTGTAATAATTATACATTGTTTGACTAAATATCTATGTATACAGCTATAGGAATTACTTACATTTTAAATTTAATATGAATAGGATGATGTTTTTGGTAGGAATATCGGAAAAATTAGTTTACTGCTCAACTATAATAGATATAAGTGGTTACTTTGACAGCGAGAGATTGATACATTCTTTTTCTTCATTTGTGTATCATCTTCTGTTGCACGACTTTGAATATACCCTGTTCTTTGCAAGTATTAGGTATTCTCGTCCTTTATCGTCTACCACCAGTTGACATTGGAGTGGAATCGCATCGCTGTGATCCGAGTCGTGTTTATTTTGGCCAGGAGCTCCTCCATACGTCGAGGGTGTTATCAGACAGCCTCGGTTGGCCGTCGACTCATACAATAAAGAACGATTTGAATACATTCGGTTTTTTATGGGTGCCACTTCGGTCAGTGAAAAAACGAGTGGATAAAAAAAAAAATACGGATAAAAATGAAGAGAAGAAAAAGGAAGGGAAAAAAAGGAATAAGTGAGCCATGAAAATGTCGCCAAGAAGAATCACGATGAATGCCATGGAGAAAAAAGGGGGGAAACGGTGTGGGGATAGTGGGTTTTAGCTGAACTACTTTTCTTGAATCCCTCAGGTTTCATTTGTTTCTTTATTCTTTGGTCGTTAAGTTCTTGTTTAATTTCTCTGGGGAGTTTCAAGCAATTGATCCCTTGCCATTAAACATCTTCTTACCTTAGGAGAATATGTAGATTTAAAAGATATGCCATTAAGTTCATACATTGAAAAAAAACCGACTCTCTTTAGAACATAACAAAAATCTTATCTGTAATGGTGATTAGATTATCAAAAGATCGATAACGACGCTTTACCTGGAACTCATTATTACGACTCAATGGCAAGCAAAAATACGATTAAGTCGGATAAAATTTCTTACTTTTTGGATAAAACTTGTTATTTTTTTATTTATTTACATTTTAAATAAATCTAATAAATATATTTTTTAATTAAGTATGTTGTTGTAATATTTACTGCATTGATGAATATAAAAAGATTAGAATAGGATGATACATAACTAGAGGGCTTTTGTCTGTTGATTTACTAGTATGAGTTCTGATTAAAGAACATAAAAAATATATAGGCCTCATTAACTCCCATAGCGGCTTCGCTGAATGATGATATTTCTAAGCGCAGTATGTATTAGAAATGCTGCATATAGGCTCAGGGCTTTTGTTCTCTGACAAAACGTTGTCAGCTATTGTCTGCATGTATTTGCAGTTCTGTTTGAGGACAAATGACTTCTGTGGATCAGTGGCGACACCTCCATTTAAATAGTGTAAGTGTCATTTAGAATTCCCAAAAAAAACAAAGAGAACAATAAAACGTTTATAAAGAATACTTACGTTTAACAAATTAAGCAAATGTTTAGATTATTTTTATACGGAATTTTTTTGCTGCAGTTCCAGAAGTGTGCTTTTTTTCCATTAAGTGTTTATCTATTTATCTTAAAATCTTTCAATAGGTTTAGATTATTGATTGATCACTTGATTGTGGAATTGCTAACACTCTACTGGGAGCAATCACCGACCCTTATTATTAACCCTTCCAGGTGCACCGGTCGTGGCCCACAAACTCTTTTTTTTTTTTCATAAATATTGCTCGGTAAATGCTCTTAGATTGTAAGAGTTATAAGATAAGATTATGAATGTATTCTTTCATTAAAATAAATATGTATATTGCATATGTACAAGTTTTTGTTTTTAATCTAAGGAGTGTCACATATGTTCGCCGATACATGACGCGACTGCTCTGCCTTCCGTTGTCCAAAGCTTTCCACACGTTCAGCCTAAGGATCTTGGAAGGGTTTTCTGGACCGTTTTGCATCTGGGCCCAGTACTACGGGACTTCGCAAAATTCTGACATGAATACATCCTACATGGAATACTGAGCAAGACAATAGCCTATTTATTATAATAGTTCAAAACATATCAAAATCGATAGGGATTTTTCTTGTTATCTCAAAATTTACAGGTTTCTATGATGTAATGTTTTTGACTTACTGCGATCACAGAAAGACGGATGGACAGACATGTGTATTTCGATGTATTATTGAAGTTTAATGTTTTTGTTCTAAGCCGATGCATATTATGAGAATGTTATAAAAGTTTCACTGTAATATTCTGTTGTAACTCGGTAATGTAATTATATCATTACAGTACGGATATAATTATTAACATGGGAATTACTGAAATAGGGAAATGTATGAAATAGACAGTGAAAAATTATACAAAATTTCTAGATTCTGAGTTTGTTTTTTGCGTTATGTTTTTTCTTCCATCTAGCTCATTCGTAATTCTTAGAAAAAATTATACTTAAAAGTTTAATAAAAATTCTTGAAAAGCTTTTACTTTTTTTTTTCTTTTACTTTTTTACTCTCATTTATTTATTTACATTTCTGTTCAGCTTCCGCTCATTTAAGTTATCGATTTTATTTTTTCACTATCTTCTAAACATGTTAGAAAAGGGCGTATCTAGGGGGAATCGGAGAAGACTTTGCCCCCCCCCCTCCTTCCCCTCCAACAAGTATCTTGAAATATATAGAATAAGGGCAATTATTAATGTTCGGTTTTTTTTTGGTTGGATGATAGATTGATGGGATCTTGACATCCTCCTCCCAGTCCCCGAAATTTTGAATACATAGATTTTATTCTTTGGTTGTTGGAGATTGGCTTCCTAACTTCGCTTCGTATATTCCTGTAGACTATTGATGACAAATCCAGTATCTAGGTTTTTTTTTTTCTTTGTATCTAAAGTATGCCTAACTCATACATATTATCATACATGAGATACTATGAATTTAGTTTGGCTTTGTGAAGCCTTATTTTCAATCCTGAAAATATTCAAATACTATGACTTTTTGTTTTGTGAAGGTTGGTTGGTATTGTTTCATTACGTTTTTGATGGTTAGTTTCCAATGTTTAACCACCATTTCAGTGGTGGTGCAAATGGAAGGGGTTTACCAGTCCAAAATTAGTTGAAATCGCTATGTTTTATATATATATGTATATATATACATCTTTCAGTTTTTTGAAAGAAACATGTATACAGTGAGTTGCAAATGGAGTAATCATTAGTACTATTTATGTCACGACTGATGGCATATCAAGTAATTGACCATTTGGTACATTTGAATAGATGGTAAGTACGGAGGCTAGTAGTAAAGAAGATATTTTTCTTATTAGCTTACAACAAATTATAAAGATAGGTTTTTGTGGTTGATGTAATTATTTTTTGTTTGTTTTTTGAAAGAAACACCTTCAGGACACAAGGAAAGAACTTGTAAAATAGAACAAAGGGATTTAACAGAAGGTAAAAAAAATGAAATCGAAAAAAAAAGAAAAAAAAAGCTTTGCATTTAGTCGGTGTAGAAAACACGAAAACCAATTCTTTGTGGGATGGGGGGTGGCAATGGCTGCAGCTCCGGAGGGTTTCGTAATTAGCGGATTAGCATAATAATGAGATTGTATCGCTTGAACGCTACCTGTGTGCCATCAGGTGATAAAATATCTCAGTTCTAAGCCTGTGACAAGGACATGCAAGGTAGGGACAGGGGAGTCGAGTGGGAGAGAGAGGTACAGTCGGAAGTCATCAATCCCAGAGGAAAAAGAAAGAGAGGTAGAGGGAAGTGTAGGTGACAGGAAGAAAACATAGAGAAAGACAAACGCTATAGTCGATGTGAGGTTTTTCCGAGAAGTTCAGTGTTACATGGTTTGAAGAAGTGGTAAAAGCAAAACATGCCTTATCCCCCCCTTCCCAAAAAAAGAAAAAAGAAAAATAGATCCGATCAATCTCACCCTTTATAAGTCAGCTCATTTCTTCTCTTGACTCCCTCGGCTTGAATTAACGAATTTTGGTCTCCAGGGAGAAAAATTGTAGTACTTGTGCTAATGAAGGGAGGTTTTCCGCGAAATTGATTTCACTAGCGAACACTTTGCTACAGGTCGTCTCCTAAACATGTTTTTTTTTTCCGATTCGCAGGGACTATTTCAATTGGGTAAAAAATATATTTCAACACCACTGATTTTTCATTCTTTTAAGAAAGCAATTTATTTTTTTATTGGATGATCAAATATGATAATATTATAATATGTTAAATGAAAAGGAATTACATTTCATACATTTAAACAAGTATAATTTAAAAAAAATTCAAAATAAACTTCAGAGTAAACTAATAATGAAACCTAAACAATATAAAAAAGAATATATATAAGAGGAATACATAGCAGAAAGAGATACTTTAACAAAAAAGATTTAAGTTAAGGTGTCCCACTACAGGCCTATCTGGTCCTTGGGGTCGCAGGAGGTAAGGCTCCTGGCGTTCCGTGACCAACTGGACTAAGTTGAGGTTGGGTGGTCAGCCCGACGATCGCCCGCCTATTAAAACAGATTATTAATGCAAATTAAAAAAAAAACTATTTTCTTACAAATTAGAGATCTAATCAGCTATCTTATCTATCTATCTATCTATCTATCTATCTATCTATATATATATATATATATATATATATATATAAAGTTGTAACATTTGTAGGATTCAAGCTAGTGTCCCTCCTTAAGTTAATTATTTCTATTTACCTGCGACTGAAATGATGCAATATTTTGGTTTCCTTTCTGCTTATGAAGTATGTTTATTTATTATTCAGCTCTTTGAGATAATTTTCTTTTTCAGTTCTTTGCTTTAAAAAGAATAAAAAAAATAACAACAAAAAGGTATGCTTCTCTAATGGCAGTGTATTTCTTTGAATATTCCTTACTTTTTGTTTCTCAACGTTTAGATTTGATAGTTCCCTTTTTCCTATCTATATATTATATATTTACTTAAAAAAAATGAAAATGAATATTGCGGAAGAAGGTAGTATATTCGGATTATCGTCTTATATTTGCACTTATTTTCAGTGGAAATAATTTAAATTTTAAGTTATGTGATTCGTTTTTTTTTTACCTCACAAGAAAAGAATTAAGTTCTGAAATTTAATAAAACTAATAAACCATTACCAACTTCTAAATCATTCAATAAATATAGATTAAAAATAATCTATAATATTGACAATTCAGATTTATAAATATTGGTCTATTGATTATTCAGTTAATATCAGCATTAATAATTAGGTAGTTCTAGTGACTTATATCTAAGGATCATTCTTTAAAAGGTACTATATTAACTTTATAAATCAAGCATAATAAATGATATCTCGGAACAATTTTTCACTGTTGCCAATCGTTTGGTCTCGTTTATTAATATATTAATAGACTAATTATTTTTTCTAAAGTGCTTTAAAAATTTATTTCTGACAAATATCAAAAGCTGGCATATGAAATTTGCCTTATTTTTATTACGTATTTTATGTGTTTTTTTTTTTTGATTCATGGAAGTACCACATTTATTCTTATTTATTATTAAAAATAATACCTTCTTCTTTTGAATAAAAAATTGCCAATATTAAGTAGAATCTTATATAAATATCATCAGAAAGATAAGAAGATCGAAAGTAATTAAAGAAAATTTTCCTTAAAATGTTGTTTGTTAAAATTTCTTTATTTTTCTTTACTTTTTTTTTTTAAGTCATAAAAAAGTGAAATTTACATTTATAAATAACATCTCCTGAATACTAACAGAATTCTTCATTTTCTAAAATATTAATCAATCAGCATTATTTAACTTGTTAAAATTGCAATGAACTTTAATCGTATCAAACCACGCACAACAGGTTAGTATTTCGTTGTTTTAAGATGTGACTTTAAAGTTAACTTAAAGAATTGGTACATCGGAAGCGCAGTGGTGCCTCAAAGGATAAAATAAACAATGAAAAACTCGCCAATGAACCATTAGTGAGAAAATTCATGTGCCAGCATTGAGCGGGCCTCAGTGATTTTTTTTTAATCCATAAAAGTTTAAACTGCGCATTGTTATTATTAAACAATTGGTTTTAGATTGCAAGACTTTTCTTCGAAAATTTTTGTAGATTTCTCGCTCTAAAAAATCTCGACAACGAATCCAGTTGGAAAAAATGAAAGTTAGATCATTCTCACTCCTTCAAAATGTTCAACCAAATTCAAGATCAAACCACTGGTTCAAAAGTTAATAAAGAGGGTTGGGGGGGGGGGGAGGATACAGATAGACCGAGTGATCTCATGCAACTCACTTTCGTAGGAATGTAAGTCAATAATAATTACTAACAATATTTTTTTTGTGTGTGTGTTTTTGATTGGGAACCACTTTCGGGGGCGGATGTGGATCCTTTAATTTTTCGTGCGAACTGAGTTTATCATCTAGGGTAAATCTATCTGATGACCTCCAAAAAGGCTGAAACAGCTGTCCCAGATTATCGTCGATGATAACTTATAATATCTTTCCTCGTACGCCTTTTGAGTCTTGCACTGACTGATTAGCTCTGGCTGATGAGAGCCTAACAAGCTCGAAACGGTCGTTCCAGAGTATCAGCTCGACTCAAAAAGGCATTTTGTTTGAATTTTATTTATATTCTTCTAAATTACTCGTATGCTCATTAAACTTTATTATTATTGAAAAATAACAAGAAAAAGAAGCATAAAACCGCACACAATAAAAGGTTCATTAAGCTATTTTTGGAGACTTTGTACCGGGAACCCAAGACGGAACCGTTTCGAGATTCCTATCTCTCATCGGTTGGGTTCGCCCAGTACTCAATAGCTCAGTGTTTTTTTGTTTCTTTTGGTTCCACTGTTTGAATAATAATAATAATACATATCAATTTAAACGTCATCTTATTTCCAAAATTTATTAATTAATTAAAAGCAAAAATAAATCTTTCTTTAATAATAACTAAATAAAAGGGAGAGGAATAAAAAAGTAATCCCCTAAGAAGAAAAAAACAAAAACAAAATAACTGAAAAAAAATCATTATTTTTTTTATGTATTAAGAAGAAAATAAGGTTATTTATGAGCATAGGATCATCATAAAATAGAATGAAGGCATCTCTGAAAAAAAAAGCCGTTGTTCTTGAACGGGAATTTCGTTTTAAGACGATTTTCACAACAAAGGAATGTTAAAAATCTGAAATGCAAATGACAGTAAAAAGAATTGGAAATCCCTCTTATATCTATAAATTCCTTGAGGAGCTAAACTAGAATAAAATCCATCAATGGCTTTATAATAGTGGAAACATTCAGGTTAGCTTTGACCTCGTCAATAATTTTTTCCCAAATTTTTAACTGTTCTGTAGTTAATCTAGAATAAACTATATTCTAGATAAATTCGACGGAAGCAATTAAGTTCTTCTGGGAAAATCCTCTGCAATATTTTAATTTACATATTCAGGTCAGAAACTTGAAGAAAATAAGATATTTAACATCTGGTATAAAATTTGAATCCAGGTAGTTGTAATTTGAGAAATTAGAATCTAGAAAAATAAATGTATCGTTAAACAATAGAAAAATAGAACTTAGGCTCCTTTTTTGCAGGTTACCTAAGGAAATTATTTTCCTGAAATCTATTGATTAGTTTCTCGGGGTTGTTTACGGTCCCACGAGCCGCTACAAAACCTGTGAAATTCCAGACTTTCAGCGACAGATGTTTATGCTTTTAGAGTAGTAAAATTCTGAGTCAACAGATGAGTTGCCTCGTGGTTTTATTGCTTCTATACGATAAGCAACGAATCATTTGTCTTTGCCTTCAGCAATAAACCATGGGGTTGCTGTGTAATTAAGGTAATGCAGTTGAGAAGGTGAAACAGACAGTTGGGTACCTCACAACGGCTATATTTGCAATCCTGACTTAGTATTTTTATTTTTAAAAATATTATAATAATGTTGTATAAAAAACTCATGAAAATAATCTAATTTAAGTTATAAATTGTTATTTCAAGAGTTGCTAATTTCAGTGATTTTTTTTTTTAATATTTCCGATTTTATTTTACTATTTTTCTTTTATTAGCAAAATACGTTTTATCGTATCATGTCTGGCAACCAGAGACTACTTAGACTACTTGTATTAACTTAAAAATAAAGGTTTTTGATCTATTATAATTAACAGTTAAATGATTTTGGAAGCCAATAAGGCGTAATGAAATAAAATTTCAGAAATCAGCATTTTAAAAACTATTTGACCATCTATTTTAAATATTGGCAACTATTCTACGCGGATTTAATGCATAATCTTTGGCATAACTGGTATATAAACACACCCTCTTACTTTGAAACGTAGTTACTACTATCATTAATACGGTACATAATTATTAAACGGTACCAACACAAGGTGATTCAAATTAAGGCGAGAGAACTACTGGGAGTAACAACATTAGACTTGAACTCTATACATTCCAGATCATGGGGAAAAGATTTCTGCAATAAAAAAAAAATTAGTTCGAAAAATGACCGATAGGAAGTAATATGGCGTTGCCTGAGGGAACCAATTACAGTAGTATGAAATGGATGGAGGGTGTGAACGGAAAAGAAAACATAACAACAGCATACCAAGTATTATCGAGTGATTTTTATTCATTCATTCCCTACATTATGTCGATCAAAAACACGATCTCTACGATCAAATCTGCCAGGTGAAGAAGGTTGCCTGATAAACCATGTTATTAAGATAATCCTAAAGCCAACAAATCACAGGGGTGAACATGGTGGCTATCCTGTTGGGAATGCGCGACTGATGACTCTACGGAGTATCCCCTGTGAAATGTTGTCGCAGCAACTGTTGAACATGACGTCCTATGCGGAGAATTATTCTGCATAATTGTTGCATAAGCGTTGTCGTTCTGAGGCATCCCTTTGCTGGAGGTGCGAGGCGATGAAACTGTGCAACATGTCTCAATACAGAGTTGCGGTTACCCTACAGGTCACAGGTCGGGATTTCTCGAAGAAAAACGGGCCGATCCGAATGGTGACCGTACACCCTACCCAAATTGTACCTTCGGTGAATGTATGGGAATCTGACGAGGATTCTCTGTTCGTCAGATGCGGCAGTTTTCTGTGATCACTGTTTCACAAACATGAAAATGAGCTTCATCATTCCACAGGATGTTCAAGGACCAATCCTCGTCCATCTGCATGCATTTCAGAAATATCAAAGCAAACGGTTCTCGGATGTTGCCGTCGCCAGGTTGCAACACTTGGAGGTAGCTGAGTTTGTAGGGAGACTTATGCAATGCTTTGCGCAAATTTCTCCATACTGTTCTATGGTACGTCGGACTGTCTTGCTATGGCACGCCACTACTCATACCTGCAACATTCTCACGTGATTGCTCGACGACTGCCGTTGCAACCTCTTCGGTCACTTGAGCATCCTATGTTTACTCCCTGTCCCTGCTCGGTCTGTGATGCTAACGGTCTTCTCAAATCGATGAACCATGCGCCGCAATGCACATGGTGTCAATTAACCTTTCCGCAATGATTTGCGGCATCTATACTCGAAGATCTGCAGCAGCGTTTTCATCATTCTGGTAAAATAAGTTTAAAAGTAATGCGAGAACCATCGCGCTCGTCGAAGAATGTCTCCGACCAGCCTCACATTTCATTTTATACGAAATGCGCGCTTTGCAAATTTCAACAACTGGTGGCGCTCGCAGCGCCGTATTTCCCCTTGTCGGTCATTTTTAGAATGTTTTTTTTTTATTTCAGAAATCTTCTCCCCTTGATCTGGAATGTATTCAGAAGTCTGAAGTTGTTTCGTCCACTGGTTCTCTCTCCAGAGTGCTCTGCTTAGGGATACTTAAATTTGTATCATCTTGTACTATTGCAAATAAAAATTTACAATTTATTCTAATAAATATGTATTGGTATGGAACACTGTGTCCCATCTTCCTGTGTGAATGTTCAGGAAGAATATCTAAAATCGTAGAGAATATTGAAGAACAAAATTTCAGCAACTGTAAAATAATCTAATGCTTAGTTGGTACTAGCGACCATTTGATACAACATAACTCAGATCAGATCCTTGAGAAGTGAGAAAATACCCTGTGCTTAATGAATTATCCCAGTTTTTCTCTAAACTACATTTCAGAATGAAAAAAATTAAGAAAATAATGATTAAGATAGAGAAGCTTAATTAATGAACGGAGAGAATGGTTAAAAATTGTTGAAAAGCTAAACCAAACATTATAATAATATCAATTGAAGTAGAAGAGTTAAGCTTTTGAAAGCTAACAATGAAGGCACGCTAGAGGAGCCAGGGATAGGAGAGACAAAGATATTATAAAAATTGTCAGTTACAATTTTTTTTTGTACTCCTTTTAATCATTCAAAAGTAGCTAAGAACTTATTTATTTGATATTTAAATAATAGAGGAACTTCGGGTATTACGAAATGTTGGGACATTATGAGATACTTGTTTTTTTTCGTATTTGAGGTACTACTGCATAGTGGTAAGCAGAAAAACTACTTCACCACACTTTTCCCATGCTTTGCAGTAAATGTCGTTGTTATTGTCAAACCAGTTTCATCACGAATTAAAATCAGAATTTCCTGTCTTCAAAATTTCTGCAGGTAAGTTTATTAAACTCTATATTTTCTACAACTTAATAAATTCACCTGCGGAAGTATATTAAAGAAGTGCCGTAATATCCAATATATTGAGTCATTGTGCAATACAAAGTAGTCATTGCTGATACAGTTGTTTCTCTGATAGTTGTTTTGATTGTATGTTTTGATGAAATAGAGTTAGCTACGATTTTATTTCAAAATGGTGTGTCGGACAATGTTGAATAGTAGTATTTCATATCATCATTCTCTTCAGGTCTGAAAGCATTCATTAGTGATTTCCTGAGGAAGGCAACGGGAAACCATCTCAATATCGTTTACCACTGAAATTCTAGGGATTCTTCCAGGAATTCGCCATGTTGGAACACTTGAGATCCACAGAACACGGACCTTAGGAAAAGTTGATTAAATTTGTGACTTTTCCAAGTAATACCATATAAACAATGAAATAAACATTTTTGACATTATTTATTTTTATCGAATTTTATTATATAATGGAATTTTTTGTATACTTAAATATTGTCTAACAACAACATTGTCATAAATATTATCTGTTTTTCAAAAACAACCATGTATATCAAATTACCCGCCAATATGGCTTTTTTATATATATATATATATATATATATATAATTAAATTTTTAGAAAAAATAATTTTATTATTCAATTACGAATATAGACAAATAATGTCAACTAATCAAACATTTCAGTTTGATTAAAACAATTAATAGCCGAGTTACGACAACGAACAAAAAGGTTATTTTATAATATCCGAACTCCCTCTCTACATATTTTCAATCAGTTATAATGAAAGGCTGCAATATATCTACTCTAAAAGTGTGACGCGCCTAAGTGGTTTCATTTCTTATGCAGGACATTCGCTGAATTTTAGCTTATATCTGTTAATAATTAACTAAGTTCAAATTAATATTGCTTCTGCTGTTCCGTAGTCTTAATACTGCATCATTGAAACTTCTAACTTCTCAATTCAAAATTCTCCAAAGTTGAAAGGAAGGTTCAGGGAAAACTTAGTTAGAGCGATGTTATATTATGATTAAAACATTATCCAACTCCATATGCATGAAATCAAGTTACTTTAACATACACATACACCTTGAAAAACATCCTGTACGGTGACTCGTGGTTTGGTTTCTGAATGTTTTCAATAAATCATGTATAATTGCGACTAACAGCGAAAAGTAGACACAGATAGTTGATTATGTATCAAATCCACTTCTCCATTAAACGCAAAACGAATTAAACATAGGCATCACGTCCCAAACCTAATAAAATATAAATCAAAATCCGACAGCACACGGCATCTAACTTTTACAAGGTAAACCACATACTGTACACATACCTACAGCATCGTCATGTTTGGACTTGAATTATTGAGGGTTAATGCCACGATCATAGGCGATGGATCAGGATCTCCAGGTTGTCAATTCCAATCATCGCCTCACTCCGTGCAAATAGATATCGAAACTTGTAAACAAATGCAGGGCTTTATAATTAATGATACAACGGCGACCAACATTCACAGCCGACCAACGGAAAAATTTCGATTGTAATTAACAACTTCGATAGAGAGATTAGACGGAGCAGCAACCATTCATCTTCCGATACAGCGCTGTATTTACTAATGTCCGATGACCACAGCACGTAACGAAAGGGTTACAGGAGAAGTGAGCCGTGTTAAATGTGAGTTTCAATTAACTTGACTACAACCGAATCGCCGACAGGAGGTCAAAGTTCCACAACATCTCCAAAGTTATAGAACTAGCGGCGCTTAATTGATTACAACGAAGTTTTCTGAGCAACAACAGCAGACAATATTCTTCTTAGCATAAGAAGACAAGGAATTCTTTAAAGATTTTCAAACCTAATTTTCTTAAAATGTTGCTTTTTTTCTTTTTTCTTTTCAAGTAGAGAAAGTAAGATTGATAAAACTCTGTTTTTTTTTCAATAGTTACTGAATGCAAACAGTAAAAATGGTAATTTTTCTAAAAAAAAATAATTAAATTAAATAGTTTGAAATTAATTAATTTTAATCATATTAAAACATACGAGCATTAGTAGCTTACTAAAAGGATTTACATTTATTGATGTGTCGATTCTAAAGCTTTCATTTATAGTGATGTTGGTCACTTTCATGCGAAATTTTCAAATAGTCGACATTGTTTTCAGATTCACTGATTTTACTTATTATTTTTACAGAAATGACTTTAGATTTAGCCTACTTTCCAAAGAATGTGGGGCTCATAAAAATCAGTCAAACAGTATATTAGTATATCCCTCCCTCCCATCAAAAAAAAAAAACAAAAAAACAAAAAACCTTTTGAACCCCTGAATAAAACTTCTTAAAAATTGATAAATATTTATGGATGCTTGTACCAATTATTAGTATTACTTTAAATTTTTTATTCTTAAATAAATTAATAATATAGAAGGAATCTGTTGTTTTTTTATGGATTCCAGAACTATACAGCCCTGGAAACAGTCATTACGGCAATTAAATGTAACCGGGAGTTATAAACTTGTTTATTTAAACACAACTTGGTTATTATCTTTTGGAGATATTAATTAGGATTTAATTTTACTTTATGCATCAATAAGGAATTTTCTTCATCAGTAACTTGATGCAATAGGAAAAGTTAGAGTGCATCTAACGAAGTGTAATAAACTGTAACATCAGTTCTGTACATGTAACAAATTTGGGACCACTCTTCTTATTTACGTTAAATAACATTATTTAAAAGCTGTTATCTCATTTAGAAAAAAAAAATCTTTCATAAAATTGTCATTTCTAAAGTCTTGAAAGGCTTATTATGTATTTAACATACAATGATACTACAATGATACACATGATGGATTTAATGTTGATGAAATGAACACAATAATTATAAATCAATCATGCCTCAACCAACCCTGTTTTGGTAGTAATTAGTTCATTCTGAGGCTTGTAAATGCTTCATTAAGTTGTCATTGTATGGATTTAATAATTGTAAGGTTTAAAATGTAAGGTATGTGTGTCTTGTGGTTTTGAAGTATCCGCAAGGTTAATTATGCAAATAATTCTATTTTTTTTTATTATCAAAATGCTTATTTTTTTTAACATTGCGTTATTCTTGCAGATGTTAATTAGAAAGAATGCGTTTAAAATTGAACAAATGTGTCTGCAAAGATAAAAAGATACATTTTAAAATTCTTTTTAAATATGTATCTACCACAAATAATAGAACAAATAAATCAACAACAACAACAAAAGTACCTTTTATGTTGTTATCCATTAAACTAGTCGTTTTCTTGTTATTACCGTTAAAATGTTGTTACATTTCCATATTATCATCTTATTTGCATAAAGTACCATTTAAGCTCCGTACATTATACGTTCTTAATTAAGTGGCTTATCTTCACTAGAGTTGCCTTGGGATGTAGCATTAACTTTTATTGCGGCTAACTTTAAGGAAATAGTGATATCTCTGTCTTTACAGAGTCTACGAGGTTCTGAATACAAGAACAATACGGTTCTGCGCAATGAAGCGTAGAAGTGGAAATGTCTATTATGTCTGAATTTATCCAACGCTTTTTCATGTTTTCAGAAACTACTACATAATCTGCACTATATTTCATTCGAATAAAACTGTAGTTATTTATTTGAAAACTTTGAATTACTCGATGTATTAGAGCAATTTTTGTAATTAATCTATTGATATATATGAATTTTTCGTGTAATTGTTTTAGTCAGTAAAGTTTACATGGAATAAATGGAGAAGAAAATCTTACAAGAAACTTAAACCTTAAGAAATCATGAATGCAAATTTTGTCGTTATAACGTTTTTCCTCACTTAATAATAGGAATTTTTTACCTGCTATTCGAAAATTTATTTCTGTAGATGACTAAACCACCATAAACTTATTAATTTAAAAATTAATATAATCCGGATTCCTGTTATCAGTTAACTTTTAGAGTCAAAAGTTAAGTTAAAAATCCCACTATAATGTGACCTTTTGGAGTCGTGGGAGATAATGTTCCCGGCGTTTACTGACCAATGAGAGTTGAGATCGGTGGTCAGCCCTACGCCCGTCCGCCATTGACCTCCTGGCAACGATACCCGGTACCCATTCTTCACAGGGCTGGGCGGATCCGTCTGAGGAGAATTCAATCTGGAATTTAATCCCTGACTTGTCCTGTGATTGAAACCCCGCAGATCCAGCCCGCAGTCAAGCACCTACCGAGGCCAAGTAGTTTCTTACAATTTGCTGTAATCACGATTTATCAACAAACAGTTAAACTGAGACAGCGGCAGAAGTTCAAATGCATTTCCATACCCATTTACGCAATCGGGCATCATGCTTGCAATTAAGAGTTCTTATATGTAATACAATAGAAGCAGTCTTTTAATTATTGGAGTACCAGCTTTAAGAGTGCAGTACAAAGAGACATTGTAACTCAAGCAGGTATAAGGCTACTGATCTATCTACAATTGAACATTCAGTTTATTATAGATTTTTGCTTTTTGAATTATCATGATGATGAAGCAATAAAGGCAATGTCGGCAAATTATTCGTTTTGTCACTTATTTTCTTACATGCAATATAAGAGACTACGAGCATCGTCAGAGCTGATAGCACATTATACCAAATCTGCAGACTTTACTACAGAGTATATCTGCAGTCTTTCATATACTCTTCAAAAGTATGTAAAATTCATATCCTCTTTTAAGAGTATATGAAAACTGATTTTTCAGTAATAGTTAAGCATACGGCCAATAACATTGATCGTTAACTGTATTTTTTAGTTGTTCAAGTCAACCAAAAGAAATCCGATTTCTGTTAAACTTTCTGTCCCCAGTTACATTTTAGATTGCAGAGATTTGATCTGTTTTTAAATCTTTACGAAAAACAAGGGATGAGAATAAAGTGTTTTAAAATATAGTTAATCAAGTTGTTAGCTTAAAACTACTTAGAAAACTACAAACTTAGGCTACAAAGTCTTAGGTTATTAAACGGAGATCCAGAAAAATTTGATCTAGTAGATAAAGAGTTGAAATTGTCTTGAAATACAAGAAATGCCAATTTACAAAGAATATGTTAGAGCTATGAAGTCTTGACATGCCGAAGTTGGCATAGCTATTTAAATTTTTCTGTTTTGAACACAAATATTAGGCTTATTCAATGACTTGTTTTCCATTGCAGGTAACATTGCTAATGGTCCATCTACTAGTGATTCAGAAATTTAATATCTTCGTAATCTTCTGTGGGTGCCTGGAGTCCAGTGGTTTTGACTGTGGGCTGGAGGTTCAATATCCGGCATTGACAGCCGGATTTTTTTTCCACATCTATTTCTCCTCCAGACGGATCCTAGGGCCCACCCACCATTGTCAAATGGGTACCGCTTTTCTTACTCGGGGGTTAAAGGCAGGCGAGCGTTGGGCTGACCATCCGGCATCAACTAGTCCCATTGATAGAGAATCTTTGGGAGGCTATATCTCCCGTACACCCAAGAATCTGTTTGGCTGTAAAAATTTTCTTAAAAAAAAATAAGCTTTGAATTCTAAAATATTATTTTAAAGTTTTAAGGAAATGAAATATTACAGAAGATTATTTTTTTTATCTTCTGTGATATTTCATTTCCTAAAACTTTAAAATAATTTATTAGAATTCAAAGCTCCTGCATATTCTCTAAATCTAAATGCTTTTCTTTTCTGTTTTATTTGAAAATAAAAATCCTATTTGCGTAAATGCATTAATAAATTATTACTAGCAATCTGGATATTGATTAAAGAATCGGTTTCTTTATAAATAATGCATTTTAATATAAGTTACACCTTTTTTAAAAAAATAGATCGGAGTAAAATAAACATTTATGTAGTGAATTATTTAAATATTAAATATGTATTTTAATGTATGTCATTAGTTACAGCTGAGTTAAAAATGAATACAACGAAAATTAAACATTGAGGGGCTTATGAATCAATAAAGAGGTTATATTTAGCGCGATTTACAATCGACAGTTGGTATGAGTGTAAAATAAAAGCAAGCAGTTACTTATTAAGGAAAGATGAAATGTTGTAGAATATGATATTATTTTGGTGTATTATAATGAATATACCAATGAAATAAAAAATTACAAGCAACAGTGAAAAATATAGAACTATCAGTTACGAGTAGAAGAGTTAAGTATATGATTCAAAAGAATTGTTCTATGAAATTAAAATGAAAGTATTTAGAAATCTAATTAGGAAATGCCTAGATCAACAGTTCTCGGACGTCAAAGGTACCCGAAATTAAATGGCATAGAAATATAAATTTTTAAAGAAAGGCGAGATAATCCCAAATACTACGTCATATTTCATACTATGTCTTATTTTCTACAATAAACCACATCTCGGAATAAAATCACTAAAAAATTCAATTATGAACTTTAAGAAAGCTAAATTATTTTAGCCTAATAATTCAAAACGTTAATGTCTAAAATATTCAATAATCTCAATCATTGATGCTTTAGAAATAAAATTGATAAAAGTCAGAAAAATAAAAAACAAAGTTGGACCGAGTAAGAGAAAAAGGGAAGTTTAAATTCCGCTGTTTTTTTCTACAACTGTTTTCAATAAAAAAATAATTTTTTATTGCATCGGAAATTTGGGAGTGCAGTAAATAAGAGGCACTCAGATGAAAAAATTGAGAATCACTTACTCAGGTAAAAATTAAATCTTAAAAAAAAAAAAGTTTCTTAAAATTTCAAATTTGTTTTGTTTATTCCCGTTGATTTTATCCTTAAGCTAGTACAGTAACATCGAGATGCTATTCAAAGTACTTCGCCACGTGCACCAAAAAAAGAATGTAAAATATGCAAAAAAAATAATAATAATACAACGACATAATTCTGTAGCACACCTGTAATTGAAGTCTTAACAAAGGATTGAGCTGATATTTGCTTCGGCTATTGATTGACCTCTTTATTCATGAACACAGCTTTTGTAGTCCTGAAACTAATACACGGTGTAGAATAAAAAGAGAACTTTCCAAAAATCTGTGTTTTATATCAGATATTTTTTCCTACTTATTATTTCTTCTTTTCAGTTTCAAATTTGAGCATCCGCTATTTGTTGGTTTTGATGTAAAAATGAGACAGAGCAGATGACAGCTAAGAAATATATAGCTGTTATTACATAATACAGTGGCATTCTTTTATAGTAAGAATACAGGTAAAAGTAATGAAAGACTAAAATAAAACACACTAAAATTGCCTTAAAATAAGCTCCTTAATAAGTAATAAAAATTTGTTGGTTGTATTAATGCAACTACTGTTTTTGTTTTCAGTAATTGCTTTTCTGGGAAATTATGGGTTGTGGAAATTAACATCGATCTGCTTCTTGCATTCCAATTTTTTAAAACCGAGTTTCTTCATTAATTTTTTTGTTTTATTACTCTGTTGTATTATTTCCAGTCATATGTACGTAATTTTAATGTCAAAATGGTAACTCAATTGAGCAATGTTTGGCAGAAATCTGGCTAAATCTCTGGAAAATAATCTCGGGATTTTTCAGAATGAATGGACTTTAAGTTAAATATTCACAGGATGCGAGTTTATCAATAAACTGTGCTTAAATGTTTTCATCAGTTAATGGAAAATATTCATTTGCATTACGAGGTAAAAGCAATTTCATTTTAACTGAAGCTTAATCATTCAACTGTAATTAGAAATAAGCAACTTCTTTATTTAAAACTACATTTTGCCTAACCGTTATTTCTATAATTAAAGCAGATAACTAAAAACAGAAGACTTTTTTATTGGTGAAATCGTGAAATTCTATAAAAAATTCAGCAAACAGAATTAACTTCACCTGATAAAAATGGACATGCTTTCATAGCGATGCCTGTTTAACGGTCGTGGACTATCACATAACTGTTCACCTATTGTAGAGCTAGTACTATTTTTGCAGTAAGTAGAACACTTGACTATTGAAAAAAAAATTCTACCAGCATTCCTAGAAGGATAAGACATGTATTTTTTTCTTTAGATTACAGGTCAAAGAATAAAGGATGTTACTGGCAATTGGAACTTCACAAAAATCCAGCACTACCAAATAGTTGAAAAATGTTCGAAAAAGTTGAACCATCTTTATCTCATTTGTTCGGGTTTTTTTTTACTTAGTCAATGAATAAAAAAAAACAAAAAACAAAGCATTAATATTGGAGACTTAGCACTGTAGACACTTAATTAGCGTATAAGACGCTTGTCAGCTACGCGTACCTAGCCCAGATCTCTACCCCACGGTAACCAAGATCTGTTAGATGTTAATCGCAACAACCTTAGCAATTTAGAAAATATAATAAATATTTATGTATAGTTTGCTATAGAATATATTTCTTTGTTTATTAAATATTATTTAAATGTTTTTTAATCAATGTTCGGTGTTTGTTTTTCTGATTAACTTATGCAGTAATTTTAATTTATTTGTTGGCGAGTTAGACACAGACATATCTGGAATATTATTATTCGATGTAGGCTATGCTTTTTTTGGGAACTCTTTAACTTTACTTAAAAAGTGTTTAAAAAAAAACTGATGTTCAAGATTTCATTTTGTTCCTTTTCTAATTTTGGATGCTTAAAACAATTACTTTATGTTAAAGAATCCCAAAGGTCTCCCATCAAATTCTCATCGAAATTCTCTACTTCATTATTGTACTTATTCCTGTCTTGTTTGGGTCGATACTAAATAAACCTATTTAGTGACTGTTCAAACACTGTCGTGCCAAAGCATGACAGGAACGCCTGGGTTATTTTTTTGCGTCTACAGCGTTGTTATTTGCATGCAAACATTGTCTTGTATCGAACTGTGTGCTCACTTTTGTATCTGCTCCACCCGCCTTTCAGGGAAAAAAAAAAGAAAGAAACGCAGATATACACCTGAGGCTAATAAACATATGTCGTGTCGTTTAAAGGATAATTTGAATAAATAATCAGCGGCTAATGGGGATTCAGTGACTAACAACACCTGCGCATTTACCAATACCTCAGATAGCCACATCGATATGTTTACATGACAAAGAAAGCTTGACATTTTGTGTCAAGTCGGTTATATGTCATCCACCATTGTTAACAATAATTGTATATTTTCACTCTTTTATATTTTAAACATTTTTTTCTGAAATTAAAGAATGGGTGTGTTTCATTTTTCGAAGCATAATGAACACTCATAATTAATGTCATATTATGCACTTGGAACTTTCCGATGTCGTATGTATTTAATCAGTTTTCTTTTAAAGACAAATAGTTTAGCTCCTCGTAATTTCATTGAGGAAATCTTTTTATTTAACAAAGAAAGTATTGAAATCTATTTTTTTTCTCTTTGTTCTTGATGAATGTCTGAAGAATTTACCTTTGTTCTACAAATGGTTTTGAAAAAACAGAACATTCTACGAAGATCCGATTATTGAGGAATAAATGTATTTGCATTAAATACAAGAAAATTAAAATGCTTTGAAATGTGCCTACATTTGAATAAGTCTAAGGCATGAACTCGATCAATAAATTGAGGAATACGGCAAAAATAAAATTTTTCATGCTTTAGTCAATCATACTGGAAACCTCTAATGGAAATTTGATATTTGCAGAATTGCTGTTATTTTCATAGTGTTGTTTTGATATTAGATCAGTATTAATAGCATTTTAATATTTTATTTAAAAAATTGTTTCATCTGCAACACATTGCGCTGCATGAAAATTAAGAGTATAAAATTGTCACTGACTAGATATTTAAAATTGTTAAGTAAATCTACAATTATATATATATATATCCGAAAAATACTTAGAAGTAAAATATTTCAAATACGATTATTTAAGTTTTGCTCAGAAAGCATTTTTTTAAAGTAAATAATTTACAGAGTCACACAAAGAAATATCAAAGGCAAACCATTATGAAATTTATTTACAGACGTTTAAGCTTTCATTGAATAAATTCACTGTTATATAACAGTTTTATTTAAAGTTCAACAATTTCAGTTGAATAAAAATTAAACATTTTTGTAGTTGTATTAAATTACTTAAATTTTCAAGGACGTGTGATTCGAAAGTCAAAGTTTCTACTAGTTTGAAGGAAGACGATTAGCTTTCTAACTTCTCTGTAATGATTGTTAGGTATCGCTTAACACTGTTGTTTGTTTGTTTGAATGTTGGTTTGTTCGTTTATTTTGAATACAGCAATTTCTTCTCCTCTCTCCATTTCAAACGGCACATTTTGCCAAAACTTAATCTGCAATAAATTATCGTAATTGCCTCTTCGCCGGCGGATTCTGCAAACCTAGGTATAATAACAAGGAAAGCCATAATGGGAGAGGCGAGGTTTCGGCCCCAATGCACCGTTTTAACGGCGCGGAAACCAAAATTAATTACACAGCATAGTAAATTCTTGGGCGAACTCTTCATCTTTGCTTTCGACAAATGGCCAGTAATGGTTGTACCGAGTTCTTGCTGAGGATAACGTAAATAACATCAGAACCATAAGTTTCTTCTTCACCGCTAGAATTCTCTCTTAACTTTCCCTACTGAAAAAAAGTATCTCGAGTGTAATGGACAGTTCATAACCCATCTTTCAACTGAAAACAAAAACTTTTTAACATAGGAAACAGCAATATTTTACTGCAAGCAATTTCTGAATTTGTATTTGACATGTCGATGGGATTTAACGAGTTTGTATTTGATATGCTGATGATAGTGCAAGAAACAGCAGTCTCAGGGTCTCGACTTAAACCCAAAGAAGGCAGTTTATTTCAATAGGATTTCAAAGAAGTGTGGCAAAAAAAAGAATTTTTTTTATCGAAATGTTAATAGACTTTGAAAATAGAAAAAGAATTTTATATTATTATTATCTATAATATTAATTTATATTATATCATTAATGTTTGTGTTTCATCTCAATTATCTGATTAAAATAAACATTATAGGGTGTTTTAAATTACCGTAAATAACTTTTAAATAACAGAAGATATTCTTAATAGTATTCTGAGATCACCGAGTTCTTTAAAACAAGCTTTTATAGGGTCTTTCCTTCTAACCCACCCATAATTTTTCTTCGAATACGAAAATTTTATGAAAGACGTTATCTGCCGACTCGTTACTTCTGCTTATCCAGGTTATATAATCATTTTTTTAACAGCAATATTTTTTTTCTCTGAAATTTTACATGAAGCCCTTTAAGAGCAAGCATGTTCGAATCAACTCAAGCTCATTGAATATAATATAAGACTTGAGATTCAGAAGTTCATAAGTTTTTAATGATCTAGCAGTGTTCAACAGCAGAAAAAGGCACTGGTAAGAGGTAATTCTGAATGTGGAGCTTCAGAAAGAATGAAAACAAGCGCGTAAAAACCCAAATAAGTTAATGGACGTTGGCTGCTAGTTAACTTACAACTCAAAATACCACATCTTGTAATTCCATCTGAAGTAGAGTTACTATGTTATAGTAGTTGAAAAGAAGCTGCTTTTTAAGCACAAATAAACTGATGTAGAGCTTGAATTTCATTAATTTAGAAATGTTACTGTAGTAAAAGGAGTATATATATTTAAATGTTGTGTTGTTTTTTTCAGTGTTTCTTGACGGTATACCTTACATGCATTTTATTTTTCTATCATTATTATCTATCATTATTTTATTTTATTTTTATCCGAAATGCGTCTGCTTTTGGTGTCTGTAACTATAGGTAGTTTTCTCTTGTTGCTGGTAGATTAGGGAACGATAGAATCGTGGTTCGTAACATATATCTTCCATAACATGTGTTCACAAAAAATACTCAAAGTATTGATTGATCAATTTGTTGTTAGAGATTAGTACTTGTCATTTCTTCCTACTGCTGAATCTTTTGATCTAATGAAATCCTAATAAAACAATTATTATAAAATTATTAAGCTTAAGCAGCAAAATTATTGGAGAAAACCACAAGATAAATTCTTTTGAATCTGAATCAATGGTTTTCTGTTATTGGGTATTCTAATGATCTGGAGTCTATACGAAAATGCGGTCCATTTGCTTTTCTTTTTTTATTGCCTCGCTTCAATTCGTCGTGCGTTTAATGGTTGAATGGCACTTCTGAAAACGGAACCCATTTCATGTTACGGTGAATTTAATCCTCGCATTGGACCCGATCTCAATGTCGGAATGTATTTTATCTTGTCTCCAATCGAGGGTGAAATTAAATCTTGTCCGTATGATCCCAGTGGCCGTAGTGTTTGTCGCATGCAAGCGGCAAGGTTATTTAATCGGGCCTTCTTCTCCCTTCGGTGTTGCCCGTGGCGAGCCGGCGAATCACTGCTGCGTAACGTACGAGTGGCCGATCAGTCAGCGAGCCGCCTCTGTCAGCGGATTCTGTGCGATTGGCACTGTTGCGGTCGCTGTGGCTGAGACGGTGGACAAAGTCACGGCCGCAGACACCACACTGCCCCGGCACCCGGAACACACTTCTTATAAATATCGACGCCACAGAATCATGAATCAAAAACGGCAGCCAAAGGAAAGCACCTTGGTCACCCGACTCGTCACTCATCGATTTAGAACGAATATATCAACAGGGGAGAATAGGACCACCACCAAAAGAAAAGTTACCTTCAACTTTAGTTTTTCACGTAACATCAAAATTAAAAAAATATTCCAGCATGCCATCTTCAAAAGGTTTCTTTTTTTAAATGATGTAGCCTCATCACAAGACATCTTATTCCCATTTTCAAGTAAAACTGTTTTTTAATTCTGTATCTCTGGCATGTACATCGTTGACTTTACATATATGCCAATATCTGACTTAGTTATGAAGAATCTAGTCATCAGTCTCGCCAGTCTGCCTGTCTTATCTGTCATCCTGTATATAAGAAGCACAACCCTGCCTACAGCTTGATTTTCATGAAATTTTTCTTATATAATTGCTTTCAGAAATTCTTCGCTAAGTTTGAGTTTGGTCAATTTGGACAATTCAACATTAAATATGTATTCAAATCTGACCCATTACATTCATCTATCATTGACTTTTTTTTGCTTTCTTTTTCAATCAAAATTAACCGACCGACAAAACTTTCAAAATTCAAATATACAGATGATTTAAGATTTTAGTAATTATATTAATAAAAATATATTTTTAACTCATTTTTTACATCATGTTATTCCTAAAAAAAGAATTCCTTAAATTACTAACTTTAATTTTGTTATATTTTTGTTTATAGGTAAGAAGAATTACAGATATTACAGTTTTGTTATCCTGTAGTTTCAGGTGAGAATGCTCCCTTTAGTTTTGTAGTTTTAATTGTTTTAACATGACAAACGTAAAGGCAGGCAGGTTATATTTATTGTATTGGATCACCTTTAAGAAATGAATTACAGACGTCTGTATTCTTAGATGACTGAATAACGAGTTCAACATTAGAAGAGAAGTATCTCATCTAAATAATACATTCCAAGGAAAAGAATTCAGTTTGTAACAATAACACTAACACAATATTTGGTGCATGATAAATTATTTTCAATATATATCTAGAATCTCTTCTTCATTATCATTCTCTACTTAAGGATCCCCAATAGGAATTGCTACAACATTATCATTTAAAAAGAGCCAGTTCACGAGATTCTATTTTCTTAATTTAAAAAAACTAATGGAATTACATTCTATTGTAGAAGAATGATGAATGGTATCTTATTATTTTATTGAGTCTAATTAAACATTGATAGTTTTCGGTGATAATACTCTGAAGTTGATATTTTACTAATTATAGATCCCCGTAAAAATGTCTTTTTAACTTATTGAAAAACGAACAATTATTATTGTAATCTTAAAACCGGAATTTGATCACTGCAAAAGCAAAAACAGCATGAATCAGACACTACAAAGCATTCTTTATTACTGTTCGTTTCTTAGGAGCATCCATTGAAAGAAACCCTGAAAGATCTATAGTTAAAAGTTATTTAAGCATTATTAAGAATAAATTATTATGTGTTTATTTAATTTATAGCTAATTACATAAATACTGGAATTTAAATAAATTATAATTCTTCGATTTCAATTAACATATTTATTTACAAATGCTGTAACCACAAAGTTAACTTTCAATCACATAGAATTAAAAATTACCTCAAATAATCAAATAATATGCACGGCATGTTGAGTAAATGAAAATAAACAAATATTATTATATAATTAAAAATTGTTTATGTGAGTAAATTTAGCGAGTAAATGCAATTATACTTTAACATTATTTTTTTTAAAGAGGATGTAGTATATGTTTTTAAATTGGTTCAAAATTAGCTTGTTAATAACATAGTTCCCTAATAATATTTGCAAAACATTTATAAACAATTCCAGAAATTTCCATTAATAGAATGGTTACTACTGATTCTTATAGTAATAAATAGTTATTACTTATTGTTTGAAAGAATAAAAACGGATAATAAAGATATAATTCCAAAATCTATTTAAAATAGATATGAAAATGAACTTTGTTTACTGTTATAAAAACCTGTAATTACGTTTACTTAATTATTAGTTATTCGTCAAATTCATAGTTTTCTAAAAGGTAAATTATTACTTTTATTTTTAGTTATATTGTTTCTCTATGGTTGTTGAATACGAGTTATTAGCATTCGATAATCTTTTAGTTTCAATAACTTCATATCTTCATCCTTTAACTTTTGTGGTTATCTTCCTGTTTATTGCTTTAATACTTGTGGTCAGGATGTAGAATTTAATTAAAGTTTCTACGATCATCGTTTACTTCGTTAATTAATTCTTTTTTGATGTTGAGGTCCTTCCTCGTATTAAGGCGGTATCAATTGTATTACGAAAAAGTTGCATAACTGCTAACTAGTTAATAATTAAAGACGAATGATGACAAAATAAAAAAGAGATAAAAAAAATTGCCTTAAAATATACAAACATTAAAAAATAACAACTTAATAATTCAAATGGAATCTGCTTCTAAGATTGGAAACTACATTAGTTTTAGTAAGAAAAAATATTTTTTTAACAATTATTTTTTTCAGAAAAGGTGTTATGTGGTTGCGTTAAGAGTTAAGACAGTACATTTATGGTTTTCAATGATGAAGGGTATCTCCTTTGGTTTGGATTTTTTTTTTAAATTTGATTTCAGTTCTCTGTCCACAAATACACCGTTCATATACATTGGGTTGATAAAAGAAAATACACTATTTAAAAGCTATATGGAGAATTTCCTCTAAATTGCTTTTTATTTATTTATTTATGGATATTTTTTATATTCTTCTCGAAGTAGTTGAGAAAGATACGTAATGTATATATTTTGGGTTTTTCTCCATTCCAAAGTATTAAGAATTTATTCACTACAAATAAAAAGATTAAAGTAGTCTAAGTAGTTTGGAATTAGGTTTTTAAAGCAAGCATAAATGAATTCCTGAGCGGTACAAGTGAAATCAACACAGAAATCGTTGTAACTAATTCATTTCCTTAGTATGTATTTTATGTGACAATGGTAATAGAAATAATAACAATGATTTTTTGTCATAATTATCTGAAATTGTCTTTGACTACTACAAAATTATGCTTAGGCAATAATATAGTGTGTGGCATTGTCAAACTGACGAAATAGCAGGAAACAAAGCTATCGTTGATGGCCAACTCTCTGCTAATCTAGTCTAAGCCTATCCGATTATGACAGCTCCACTTTTATGGCTTTTGGCACAACAGATAATTTGAATAATCAGTAACGGTTACCACAGGAGAGTATTATGATTATACTAGGGTTTGAGCTGCAAATCACTTTCGGTGCTAATCAGAATGATTTGTCAACCACTCTCCTGGCAGTCTAATTATTTTATGAATATGGAATTGAAGTAAATTGAGATTAAATTGAGTTGTTTACAGCGGCTTTTGCATTCGCTAGGGTAGGAAGCATTTTTTTCAACATTTGGTGAATCAGATAGTCCAACCAAAAACAGCAATTAAGGGTTTTCTAACCAAATCAAAGATGATGATTTGACTAGATGATAATGCTAGCAGAATTATGAATTTAGTTTCATGCTGGAAATTTTCATAACTTTCTACTTGGTTGGAGATTGTCTTAAAGCCGCACTAATTAAACACCCTTTTGGTAATTGTTCCAGAACTTGCAATGTGGTAAAGGGATAGCTTTCGTAATTTGATAGCATTCATTTGGACTGCAATTGCTCCTGACTTGCTTTCGCACTTTAAGATTGAAACTAAAATTTAAAAACTTGTTGTACAATCAAAATAATTTTTTTGTTTATTTAGATTTGCAAGAAGGTTTGTACAATGCAATTTGAAAAAGAGCTCTATCAGATAATGTTATCAAGATAACATTAGAGAAAAAGTAATAAAGCAAAATGAAAGTATTCCTGCCACACTTTTTTATTTGAGAATTTTATTTGAGAATCAGATCTTGCTATAGATGAATTTTATTCATCCTAACGAAAACAGGGAATGCCCCTTCGTGACTATTCTTCGAATAGGAAAAGTTCGACAAATCAAGCTACTCGTGTAAATTCAACTTTAGAAATTTGAAGCGATTTTGTGCCAAGAACGCCATTCATACATAGTGCACTTAATGTTTGTTGTAAAAGATTTGCAGAAATTAAATCATGCTTTAAAATAAAACTTAAATAATCATCAGATGTAAATATAGCAGTTATTTTTTAAAAAATATCAATTTTTGGCATGCATTTCGTTCATTAATTTAAACTTATGTTTATACTTACTAAAGCAGCCACATGCACAGAAATTTGCGAGTTTACAGATACATTCTGATACAGGTTAACACCTTTACTGGAATCTGAAGACAAGAATTTGATTTCTTACAAATGTAGTGAGATACAAGCACTTGAAATTTCTACAAATACATTAAAATACGAGGTACATTAAAAAGTTATTGCTTGTACAAAAAACTTATTAAAAACACTATACTGGCAGCAATTTTTACCAAACCATCGAATATACTAAGCAATATCAACATATAATCTATTAGTTATCATAAATTGCATAAATACATACTACTTCAATGGTAATCAATATTTCGTCCTGTTTTTGTTAATGTTATGTTTCATGTTTATTGAAGTTATTTGTTTTATACAAATTCGTAATGATACAAGCTACTACATCAACAGACATCAATATTTCGTGTTTATTCTACATTCCAAAGACTTCATCAGGATTACTATAAACATTTTTTAGGAGGGAGAATGTCGCTCCCTTACCTAACTTCATTGAAATAAAAACAAGACAAGAATGCTAAAAAAACGTGAAAAACTTAAACAAATACAACAATATGAAACGTGATGTTATCCACGTTCATTCATTAGTTCTAACTACAAAGCCAAATTATTTATATTTTTATATTTTAAATTTTATAACTTCCAAACTTTAGTTTTAAATTTTATAAATTGTCCTTCTTAATAGTTGATTGTCCTTTTTTATAAAGGAATATGAAGGAGCATAATATCTACGAGCTTTCGAAGTTGAGTGAGCGAGAGGTATGAAATAATTAAGAGCAAGTTACGAAAAGTGATTTTATATAAGAAAGTTAAAACTTTAATTTTGAAGATTTCTAAATAGATATTAAAAAAGGAAAATCAACTATTAAGAAGGACAATTTATAAAATTTAAAACTAAAGTTTGGAAGTTATAAAATTTAAAATATAAAAATATAAATAATTTGGCTTTGTAATTAGAACTAATGAATGAACGTGGTTAATATCACGTTTCATATTGTTGTATTTGTTTAAGTTTTTCACGTTTTTTTAGCATTCTTGTCTTGTTTTTATTTCAATGAAGTTAGGTAAGGGAGCGACATTCTCCCTCCTAAAAAATGTTTGTAGTAATCCTGATGAAGTCTTTGGAATGTAGAATAAACACGAAATATTGATGTCTGTTGATGTAGTAGCTTGTATCATTATGAATTTGTATAAGTTTGACATTTAAAGTTTAGAAGATACGAAGTTATTTGTTTTATATTTTATTTGTTATTGTAGAGAAAAGTGAAGGTTTTTCTCTTTCATTCCTTATTTTTGTTTATTTATATTGTATCCAGAAGAAATCCTTGGAATAAATTGGACGAAATATTGATTATCATTGAAGTAGTAGGAGTTTGTTTTTCTTAATCGTATGTTTTTATGCTAAGCAATATATTTTTTCTCCTGAAAAATATATTGTAGAAGTTGAATTTAAAAGTAATTATTGGTTCAATTGAATAGCAGTTTTCCTCTATTCTTTTCCCTGCAGATTAACTGAATTGGGGGCCATTAAATGCAAATGAGATTTATTAAACGACAGGTGTTTGGAATTGGAAGGCTGATGATTGCCTGGATATGATATAATCAATAATCAGTTATTAAGCCTAAAACAATTCGGAACATAATTAGTATTTTGGGTATTTATAGGCCTAATTGAATACGAGTTGACCACAAATTTCGAATGAATTGTCAATTTAGTTTTTAACCAACTCTGAAAACCTAACTTCTGTAGTTCACCACAATCCAATTATCTCCTACAACCTGTTTCATCTCATTTGGAAAAATTGGAATGGAAAGATTGTATTCCGCTTCGAAAAGTTTTGTTCGAATGTTCACTGAAAGTTCTACTTTGAAATTTAATTATTAGAAACCAATTCAGTTTTCTGTAACGAGGATGTAACAATGTAACAGTTTAATAAGGTATTCGTTTTAACGAATTTAAACTCGGCTAGTTCTCGGCACAAGCAATATCTTCAAGGATGTTGATAATGCATTTATGGCCCTTATTATTCCGTAAATGGAGTTTTTTTAATGATTAATAAGACTAAGGATTTAATTTTTTTTAAAAATAATTCAATGGGTATGAGTTAGAAATGATTGGCCACAGATTGTGTTTGTATTTTATAGGATTCAATGGGGAGAGAGACTATACCTTGTTGGTAAAATCTGGATGCCATTACACGAATCGTATCTCTTGTATGCATCGGCTCTTCGTCTCAGTTGCATCAATTGCTAGCAATGATTACCACGTATTATTAGCGGTGATTTCACACTCTTGAATGTGTTTACCCCTGAATGGACCTGCATTTGTACTGAGGCCTGTAAGGTCATCATAATGGTCATCTGCTCTCTAAAACAACTTTGGAAATTGTTGCTAAATAATACTGAAAGATGTCCAGCTAGTCCGATTAGAACGGAGAAGGTAAAGTTCTGTTTCAGCTAATACTCGGACAGTGTTATTCTTTACGTGATTCATATTGACTCTATACATTCATAGATGGAAAAAGCGATGGTAAAAGGAATGAAATTCATTTTAATTCTACATGCTTAGCAGATGTTTCGATGTTTTTATCCTTTTCATCATTTACAGCAGAACATTTTCAATTGATAGGTGTTGTCCACTATGTTTAGCTGTATGTCGAATGCTTACAAAGTCTCTTACTGATTCAATTACTCATATCTTTATTGAAAGCGAGATCGTATCACCTTCGACGAGTTAAATCAAACTTAATCATAAGCATTCTCGTAATATACAGTGATCTCCGATCGCTGTACTTCTTTGAATGGTGCTTTATCTCCTAGTGACGATCGTCGTTCAGATTAATATTTAAATTTACTGTTTTCCAAAGACAAACACAATCATCATCTATTAAATTTGGCATCGGTTGGATTATAAATTGTATTTCGAATTACTAAAAGAAATATAATTAGTGTTTTCAATTAAGATTGTATTTTTTGGATACTAAAAGTAACTCGATCGGTAGATACTCGATCAAAAAGATACTCGATCAGTATCTACAGCTTGAAGAACTATTTTTTATTTGTTGCTTACATCTCCTTTCCTTGTAATAGAAAATAATAGTGCATTTTTTTTCACGATGTTTACAGATGGATCGAAAATAATATAGGTACGATTTTTATTAAAAAGTATCCTGTGTTTTTAATTATTATCTTCATTTGTTTTCTTTCAACCCAATCAGAGTCATCATTTGTGTACATAGTATAAAAAAAACTAAGGCAGCGATTCTTCCCGCTGGAATTGTTCTTCACTGTAATCTCTTTTTAATTAATTTCTTGGAAATATTCAATATAATCTCTTTAATGAAACTGTGTTTTTTTTGCCGAAAGAACAAATTAATTAATTTTTAATGAAATCAAGAAAAGGGGAACCAACCAAAAAGCACTTGAGCTTCTTGTCAACTATTTCCGAAACAGACACTATGCTACTTTTCATGCTACTTAAAATTTGTCAGTCGTAGTTATCCAAACTTTAACAGCTCAGAACTCACCTGACCAAACAGGGAACCAAAAGTGACGCAATGTCATGTATGTTAAAAGCGTGACGAAAAAAGAAGTTCTTAAGCAAAAAAAGGTAAAATAAAACAGTATTTTTTAAAATAAAAGCTAAGAAAAATCTAATATGCTACAATAACAAGGCTTTTTCCAACAACGTTATCCAATTCTTCACGCTTCTGGGTATCCTCTGAGTTAAAAAAGAGCTTGAAGTCAACGGTAAAGTAAGCATTAAGCGCTCAGTGAGGATATTGTAAACTTAATGCTGAAGGCTATTTTAAACCACTTTCTTTGAAATGCGATATGATTTGGTCAAATCTAGTTGTAAGCCTCTATAGTTTGACTTCGGATGCGCATCAGAATCTTTAGGGAAAAATTTATGGAAAAACAGTGGAAATTTTTGGGTACGAACTGAATCAACTGGACTCTGGAACAGCAGTTTTTCCATTCAACAGTCAGAATTACTCGACTGAATGTTTGCATGCATGTTATTCGACACATCAAATTGTTTGTATTCTGTTGTTCTCTTTCTTCAATTTTAAATAGCTTATTGTTTTTAACACCTAAGAAAATGGGTAAATTTAACTTTAAAATGGATTCTGATCAAGCTTATCAATATTATCATCAGCCAATGTACGGATTTTTAGGTAAAGAATTTTAATTATTGACTTGTATTTTTATTTAAATCCTATTCCTATAACTCCATAATTCCTTAAAAAATAAAGGAGATTATAAAACAATATCTTCTCCAAAAACTTTCTAATTTCTTTAAAAGAAATTTTTTTGAAATTTCGCACTTTGAAAATAAGGACACGCAACAGCTCTACTTATTGTGTTGTAATTCACGGGAAAAAGTGAGAACATTTAAAACGAAACCTTCTAATATCTCATAGGAGAATCTAAATGGTCCAGCGTGCAAACAGGCTTTTCACGAACGAGTTACGGAAAACAAAAACGGTGCTTCAATTGATTTGGCTAATTATGGCCATTTTAAAATTTCATTTACACAAACCGGAACCTGAATGATAATGTGATGTAGCAACATTAGCTAAAAGATAATCCAATCACAACGACTATGGGATTCGATTCGTTTGCTCGATCTGGTTAATGAAGTATTTGGTCAAGTTAATTAACTGCTCCTCCACAGTAAAACGTTATTGAATCGTGAAGATCATGCCAATTGAGGCGTACTGACGGATAAATCAATAAAAGAACATAGAAATATATTTAATTCCCAATTCAGTGCTCCTTTCTGAATTTGGTTTATACTTAAGATAAATACTTATACTTATCTTTGCTTATGAGTCTGTAATCGGAAGAAATATTTAGATTACGTCACCAACAGACAAAATTCTACCGAGCGGGTCGCAGGTATTTCTCAAGTATTTCTAGACTATGAAATAAAGTTAGATTGTTTGGTCTGTCCGTCTATAAAAAAGACATCATTTTCGATTTGAACCGTGACTTACTTGACAATCATTTGGAGCTTAAACCTGGATGAAGTTCCAATCGTTTGGCATCGAACCAGAGTCCTCAAGCTCACAGTCAAGGAGTTTTACTTGTATTTAAAATTAACATTACAGATAAAAATTAATAAGAAAGAAAAAAGTAATTAAAAATATATATCATTAGTTATTAATTATTTATCGATGATGTAAGGACTGCACAGATAGTGCTAATTTTAAGGTAAATTTAAATATTGATGGAAAATAGGTATTTTTTTTTTTTGGCAAAGTAGTTTCCATTTAATTTTCAAAAAAATAAATTTTAAATGGAAATATAAATACATTACAATTCTATATAAATAAATTTAACTGAAAAAAGTTAGTTTTAAGTTATAAAATCCCTATACAGTTTCGACACCCTACATCCGACTGCTGTGACGATGTCTGTGTGGAATAGGTTGAAAATGCTTTTGAACTTGAAGAATCCTGAACTTCGAAAGTTTATTAGCTTCTAATGCGAATTATACGTGCTAGTACATACAGATGTTTATTAAATTAGTTGTTGAGCATAAAACATTAATAAGTTAAAGAATTCGCAGAAAATTTTAAAGAAAATTATTATTGAACTACCTCTTCTTCTTTGAAACTACAATAATAGATACACTTGATAAAAATATATAACAAAAGTGTGTTTTGGAATGATCTTTCTGATGATTCTTTCAATGAAAACTACATTGTATTATCACAATTAATGAGCAATAAACATTAATTAAGATTTAGGATTAGAAAAGCGTTTCTTAACTGAAGAATGTTAGTTTAGACTTTATTGTTCAGAAGCAGGAGTAAATACAATGATTTCACTTCTCACTATTCAACTTTGCCAGTTCACAATCCATTACTTTTTCCCTTAACTTTGCGGAATTCATTGGAATGGAAAAATTAAAAAAAAACGTTTGAAGAATCTGGATTCTTAATTGGTTGATAGAAAACATCTCTCAAATTGACTTATTAAAATCATAGAAACAATATTTCATCAAAATCAGTGCAAGTCGATTGATTTCTGGTCTAAGCTCAGAAGACTACTTGATTTGTAAATAAAATGAAAAAATATCAATGTAAATAACAATGAAGTTTTGGAAAAGGCTGACACGATCGATGGAATGGAAGATGAGTGTGGAATCGATGAAGCGTTTAAGTTGGGATGTGACGTGGAATCCATCTTTCTAAGGCTCTGCATTGACAGAAAGTTAGCGAAGGGGGAGAGGGGATGGCGTAGAGCAAAGAAAAAGATGGGAGCTGTGCTGAGCTCTGAGAAAGGTTAGAAATCGGCTTAGAATGATTGGTTTCAGTATCTCGGCATTAAATGGTTCTTCTTGGAAGAAGATTGCCAGGATAGTACTTGCTATGAGCTCATTCGCCAGCTGATAGAATAATACTCTCACTCACTCTCTGGGAAACATTGATTTGACGACATGTCCTCGGCAAAATGTCTCCAACTGACCTGCAGAGAAAATCACATGTGATTTTCGGGGGTTTCGAAAATGATGAACCAGAAGGACTCGCACCTATTATGGCAGGAAAGGAAACTGTGTATGAAGTGGAGCAGCTTAGCAGAGGGAAAAGTCTGTTGATAAATGACGTCATTCTAAAAGCAATTTTAAGCTAGCACGACAGATTGAAAGGGATATGTTTCTGATCGTGATATTATGTTCAACTGTTTTATATTTCTTTGACTTACCTAAATTAAATATACACTAGCAAAAATCAGGGCTTTGAATAGTTTTTATTTTCGGTTTCAGAACTAATGGCGCTTTTCTTATGATTTTTCTTTTTAGTTTTTAAAACAAATAATTCTTATAAAATTAACAGTTTTAATTTAAATTAAAGTTTTCAAAGTTTTAAGTGTAGAAAATATGATTGTGCTATGATTGTGATATTGTGCTACATGGGCATGCAGAATTTCATATTTCTAGCAACTGTAGATTTTGAATAAAACGGTTCACAAAATGGTTCTCTCCATTTCCAACTAGATCAGGAGACTAGCTTCGCTCATTTACATTGCATTGAAACTTCAGGGTATTTCTCAAATGTTACAAGCATCAGTAATTTGTCGCTTGTCAACTGGCTTGTATAACATCAGAGTCTGGTATCAGATTATTGAAATGATTTCTTTCTTTGTATTATTAGTCTATTAATTTAAAGTCTTTGTATTAATAGTTTGTGAATTTGTGATTTGATTTCATATAAGATTGGTAATTAATAATGAGTATCACGATTGTAGTATTCGTATTTAATGCTATTTAGTTACCCATTGTCTCCCTTCCCTGATCTTTTGATCTTATAGAAGCGCAGTTGTTTTCCTTTAATATCATTCAGACCTCATTTGATGTTTGTATTTTCAGTATGCAGTTAAGATGTAGTTTATTCAGTTATTAAAACTTTAATGAAATCATCATTTTCAATGAAATCTAGATTGAATGATTCCATTCCTTTGCTTTTAATTCAGTTATAATGCATGATGATATTGACTGAAAGAAAAGCTTGTTTTATTTTAGTTTTCTATGAAAACTCCTGAAATAGTCTTAAAAATTACATTGAAATAATTATGCTTTTAAAATATGAAAATAATAAGCAAGCTCCTAGGAGATGAAAAGATACTGAAAGTTCTTCAATTCTCCAAGAATGTTGCATGCAGGAAACATTCATAAAGAAGTAACACACATATAAGGATTTATCACTGTGCATTATATAGACTCATATAAGAAATCCTTAATCCATATTGTTCCGGTAAAATATTCATAACCAACACTGCTTTTATTTTAGTAATATCACAAAAGGCGGACAAGATGTTACAAATGTTTTTGAATTATAAAAAAGAAGTGGATAGCATTTAGAACTACTTTTTTCCTCTACTGCTAATCATGTACAAATAGTTTTTGTTTCTTTATTATTAAAAAATAAACAAACATTTTTCTTATTCATATTGTTGTATAAAATATCTTCAATTATTTGTATTTCTAAAATTAACTAATTTTTTTAATTTAACGTTATTCGGGTTTTGATGTTCCAACATATTTGGCGAATTTCGAACGACGATTTGTTTTTGTGTTTTCAGTAAAAGATAATATCTTGTCACAAACAGCAATGCAGTGATTTACAATAACAGATCTTATGCTTAAGTAAGAAATACTAGAGAAGATCTCTTATTGTAAATAACTGCATTACTGAAAAATTTAAAGCTGAAGTATCAAATATTAGGGTAAAATATTATTCTTGTAGCTTTATTTTAAATATCAAATTATACTAGACTTGATTAGATTTTGGCAAAGATAGATTAAATATTTAAAAGTGAACGCTATTATTATTAGATATTCAGCCAGATATTGATTCTCAGAGATATTGCGTCAATTTAGCGCAATATAATAATAGCGCACTGCTGTACAGAAAAAAATTATTCCTAAAAGATATACCGTATTATCTAGATATGATTAAGCTTGATTTTTGGAGCTCAGTTTTAAGAGACGTTTAGCTTACGGGTCTAAACTCTGTTAGAAGAATAACTCAAACAACAGTGTTTGTTTTTAAATCAAACCCTACTCCCTATTTACATGAAATTCCTAAATAAGCAATGACATTCTGTTTACTTTCGAATTGATTACTTTTCAAAAACTTGACATCTTAGTTTTGTAGCCATTTCAGACAAATATAACAGGTGGTCTAAATAAGAATGGCTTTGCTAACAACATATTAAACATGCAAGACATCAAAATGTATACTTCAGATTTAATTTGTTATTAATACACAGTAGAAACACTAACCGGCAATATAAATATCGAGATGACAGTTAATAAATTAATGTTTTAGAATTCGTTTTAAGTAAATGATTTGCATTAACTTTTAAATTTTGATATTCAAATAGACTAGCTAAGACTAACTAACAATCGGTCAATTTGGTCGCATGGTCTTTTATGGATCAGATGTTGAAAACTCAACTTTCCTTTAAACCTTTGTGGAAGCGAATTTTCGAAAGTATTGAAGCCAAACTTTTATTTTATTTTATCTTATTCATTATTGATCAGTATGTAATAAAAAATCTTATTCTAGATAATTGAAAACATAATGACAATTATCTGCATTCTCTGAAATTTTGAGTTTGGATTGAAATATTTACCGAGCTTCTTTTTGAATTTCCTTGTAGTAAATTAAGTTTCATTTATTTTGCTTTAGATTAACTAACCACTTACGCAGTATCGAGTTCTATTGTTCTAAGGTTATGATAAGTTACAAATTAACCTGGAGGTTTCAAATCTAGGATCAGAAAAATTTCAATGTTATCAATGAAATTCAGTAGATATTCGAAATAAGTATCCGTAAGATTAACGTTTCAAATGTGAAACATCGGTACAACACTGTAGAAACATAAGTTTCCAAGTTAAAGGCTTCCTTTAATTAATAAGCAAAGTATTTCCATTCTCAGAAAACTACGCAAACAATATCACTATTTTAAAACGATATTCTGTTTTATATTCTGCTCCATTTTTTTAATTAGTAAAAATATATTTAAGAAATATATTTAAAAGCTATTTTATACAGTATTATCTTCTTACTGACTTAAAAATGTTAGGTTAAAGTGAACTAATTATTTTATTATTTGATCAGTATATTTCGAAATCCTACCGAAAATACTTTAGTCCTAATTAATAATTGATAAAAGTAAGTACTTTATATTTCTGTAACTTGACTTTTTAAGTTGAAATTTTAGCCATTTAGAATTTGCATTAGAATCGTTTGCTTTCAGACACTCCATTTCTGATTGAGTGAAAAGTAAGTAAGTCATAGCCTAAGTCTCCTGGATTTTATTGATAAATTTTGATCAATGTGGACTATAATTATGAAACTCATTTGGCGAAAAGAATTTTCTTTGGTCGCCATTGTAAATATCTATTTTATGTTTTGTAAAACAATTTGAAATAACCCTACACCACATGCAGTATCCCATAAACAACATTCTCATTAAGGTTAGAAAACGTTATTGATTTAATCATTATTTGGATTTTTCTATAAAGGGCTTCTTTTGTTCGTTTTACCCAGAAGTCGAAGACATTGATCGCAATTCAGCCCATTTACTATTCCAACCTCGTTTTGACTCAAGTACTTTCCATTCTGAGCGCGCGGAAATGTCAAACTTTGGATTAATTAATTTAAAAGGCATCCATCATTCCAATTAAGTTAATGAAACACTAATACTTCAATAGGGACAGTCAAATCTTGATTCTATTGCTATAATAGATTCCACATCAGTTACCGTCTAATGAAGTCAGAAGTGGTTCATCTGTCTCTGACATCGTTAGCTGTTAATTGATGTGGTTTTGTGGCTGAACGGCCAATGGTTATTAATTTTCATAATTCTGAATAAAAAAATCATTCAGAATCCCCACTGTTAATTGTAAATCCCAACTTGAATTTTAATTAACACGCAGCTTAATTGATTTGAATGCTGCTTTTCAGCAACTTTTGAGTTGGTTGGGGGAAAATTTCAGAAAGTTGGGAAATGAAAGCTGGCCACAGAATTTAAAGACTATAGTTTTAGCTTGCATTGTAAGAAAAGTGTAGCTCTACTTTCTTAATTATATTCCTAGTCACTTTTGAACAAAGAATGGGTCTTTTTGAAACTTCTGGACAATAGTCGTATTCTACTTAATGATCTCTTTGAGCAACTTCAAATTGAAGATGATAAATATTCTCATATAAAATACAATATGAGAATATTTTATTTTATTATCTCAACTATTTGTTGATTTTTCACCTTATAGTTTTTATCTTTCAAATCTACGTCGATTTCCATTGAAATCTGTTTTAAAAATTTGCTTTTAATTAGATTTGATTAAAATTAATTTAAGTGGGATTTATTTGAGGAGATAATCAATTTTCAAGTATAATATGAAAAAAGATTTTTCTATTGATTTTGATATAAGTTACAAATGTAGAGACTTTTATGTAGATTACAATATTTTGAAAAAAAGAAAGAAACAGTTTTATGAAATTAGGATTTGAAGTCATTAACTTATTGTTGTTAGAACTTCTTGATTTTCAGTGAATAACAACTAGATCTTTCATCTCAATTCTACGCGTTTCCTCAGAACGTTTTGATTTTCAGTGATTGAGGAAACCCATAGGATTGAGTTGGAGGAGACGAGATCCACTGTCAAAAATCATCATCAGATCTACGCCCACAGAAACGTCCACAGAAACGTTTTACTTAATTTTTGTCTCTTACGGAATTTTAATCAAGGCTTAGTATTTTAGCGTGCCTGAAATAAATGAAGTGCATGAAATACATGAAGACTTAATACGAAATATAAATAATATCTACAGGTAATATTATTAGACTATACATATATAGGAAAATGTAGATAATTCTTGAAGATGAAGAAAATAACAAACAAAGAAGAATGGGCAAACTCTATGGTAATTTGCCCACCCTGTCTAGTGATAAGATATATATCTATAGAAAGATCGCCTTACATAGAACATATGGTATTATTACGACTCGACGCAATAATTAGTGCGTTCGGAGTTACATACGTCTAGATATGACTTATCTCGTTGACAACTTACTTCCCGGATGTATTAATTAATAATAATCATTTTCAGTAGCAGTAAATATTATTTTCATTTATTACAGGTAAATGGTTATTATTTACTTGAAATAAATGAAAATATTAATTATGTATAATTAATATTTTCATTTATTAATAATTATTAATAATTAGCAACAGCGTAACTGATAGATTGCGGTGAATGTGGGTGCAAGGAAGTCAACCAACGATCAATGGCTCAAACATAATATCTAGACGTACATAACTCCGAACGGACTAATAATTGAGACGTAATGATAAAAAAACTGTTCTATTGATGGAGATCTTTCCTTACGTATGTATCTTATCGCTATACAGGGTTGGAGCAGATCTGCCCATTCTCCTTTCTAAGTTATATTATTTTAGATGAGTGAATAGCCTTCAATTATAAAATTACATTGCAACATGTTGATAGAGAAAAAGTTACAGTTTCAGTCGGAAAAAGTCAAGAATTAGACTAATAAAGATAGAAAAAATTAAATCTAATTCTTGAGTATTTATGTTAACAGCCAGACCGATATTTCGAGAATATTCAATGGCTTCTTAATTTTGGCAATTGTCTAAACTTCAGTTGTCTTATTATTGTCTTTTGAAAATTATTCACTTTGAGAGCGAATGGGAGATGCTAGTAAGGTTTTTCAAGGTGAAAACTATAGTTCTCGACAGCATGGTTTTTCAAGATCTAAGAAATAAATAACTTTAACACTGTTTTCGGGAGATCCCGATTGTTAATTAATTTTCAATTTCGGACTTTTATCCACCGTATCGTATCTATGTTCATACATACGTAGACAGATTAAAAGAATATACAGACAGACCAATTCCATGAGCTTTTGGGAAAGTAGGCTAAAAATAACCCCAACAAGTAATCTGGTATCGACCAAAGCTGAGAAACGCCCGTAATTTACTTTGGCCTCTTGCAATTGGGCTAATCAAAAGGGAACGACGAACTTCCAAATCATCTTTACAAAGCTCATCCAAAGTGAAGTAGGTATTTCGGTAATCCGTTCAGATTAGCCCCGAATGGATCGTTTAATACGTGGAGGGAATTGTTCCTTACAACGTTGTAATCAGCCACTTTATAATTTAATAACTGGCCGGAATGTAATCGTCACACAAATTATATAAGGAAAATTGGAGTAAAATAAAGAAAATGAAAATTAAAGCAAAAGTTCAGTTTTAGAAATATCGCTTAATCCGCTATTAAATAATTATTGCTGATAATCTCCTTGTCATTGATGTTAAGTTGAAGCAAAAATTAATTTCTTTCTGAGGACTTAGCATATTTCAATCATTAGCCTCGAATTTTAATTTTATACAAAAAATAATGTAATAGGAAGAGGATTGTAGTCCACTTGTCCAAAATATCAGACAACTCATTAGGATAAAAATTTAAAATAATAATAATAATTATTAATAAACTTACTAATAAACAATGAAGTGAAATTCACTACCGATAAGTGTAAATATTAATTGCACCGTTTAATATTTACACTTTTCGTATTGAATTTCATTTCAAACCTTGGGTTTCCCCAGCAAAGACAACATGGCGGGTCAAAGACCAAAACACATGTTTCCAAGTGTAAAGAAGTGAGCAAGGAGGGTTAGGAATATTATTATTATTATTATTATTTTAAATTTTTATCCTAATGAGTTGTCTGTTATTTTGGACAAGTGGACTATAATGAAATATCCTCTCCCAATTTAAACTAACAATAAGCTCAGATTTTTTTTAATGTGATTCTATTTGATACTAAATCAATAAAAAAATGAAATTATCAAAGTAACAAACAAAGGAGGTACATTAGAAACCAGAACACTGAGTTATCATCGGCGGTAGTTAGGGTGCGAAACCTTTTTGTTTTTTTTATGTAGCACCTTTGGTTGGTTGTTATTTTATGTTTCATTTTTGTGCACGATAAACCCTTTTTCTTTAAGTTATATTATCCGGATCTTTATAGAAACAGAAATTTTTATTTGAAAATTAAGTGCGTAACTTTTGTATCGTAATTTATAATATTATAATAATACTATAATATTATTTCTTGTATAATAAAATAAGGTAGGGATAGCAATTAGTAAACCAATCACAGTGCTTCGCAACGGCTTCTGATATGTCATTTATGTTGCATTATTCCTTTCATTTCCTTATTATAATAAATGTGATTGCTGCGAATGCCAAGATGCAATTGTTGCGATTATTATGATTGTTGTGATTGTTGCTGAGCTGAATGGAAGATGTGATTGTTGCGAATGCAAAAGGCGTGATTGTTGTGCGTTGCATTGTGGGATACTTGTCCACAGACAGACGGACAAACCGGGATTAGTAGGCTTCCTATCAGAAGCCTAAAAATAAGGAAATTGACGAAAGTTAGCACATTCGAGATACAAGGTACAAAATAAGGCGTTGCGTTGGGAAGAATTTTAAATATTGGCAGGAAAACTAACAAATTTAAATAAAATATCATTTATATCTTTATATTGTCTTAGGACAACATTTGTTAATGTTACATCTACTTTTTTTTTGGTACATTTTGAGTTCATTATGAAATGGTTATATAATACCATTATTAATATCTTTAATGATAGGTATTTATATTTTTAAAAAAAATTGAAAACATCTTCACAAGTAATATCATTCTTAAAAGCCTTTTAAGAGTGTCTTCTCCTACGAAAATGTTTGTATAAGTGGTTTCTAGTAATGGAATAGACGGAATTAATAATTAATGTAGTTACATACGCTCAATGTTCAGTTAATAACTATTATTACAATTGAAAACTAAATGAATTTGAAGTGAGGGGGGGGGAGGATGTTCTTTCTAATTTAACTACGAATTTTCGATGAACGAGATTTTATTTGAATAGTTTTAAATAAGTTATGTTATGTTTAATACAATTTATGAATTCCGTTACATCTTTCCGAAAAGCCTGAGTAAATAGAATCCAATAACACTTCGTTTTGATGAATGAAGTTCTCGCTTTCCTAAATTTTACATGTATAATTTATAAAAGATTTCTCCCGATTAACTTATGATAATGCATGATCGCGCTTAATTTAACTTTTAATAAATCTAATATTAATTGGAGAAATCAGGTTCCAAATTAAGCAGAAGGCGTCGGATCAATGCAGGGGAAATGTTGCAATCACTAATGTTTGTACACTTGGCTTCTCGTCCTAATGATTTCCGGGATTTACATTTTTTATTATCTTTCTTTTCTTTTTCGATGTTTTCTTTCCTCGTAAACTACTAAATAAACCATTCCTTTCGTCCGTTATTTGAGTTTCATTAACTAATAAATGTAAATCTATCGCTTTTAAAATGTTGTCAATCAAAACACGATATCCATGATAATCTAGATAAGAAGATTGTAAAAGTGGAACGCAAAAATGTTGTTGAAAATGGGACACTAAGAATGAAAGATGTTTTATAAAATGATAACGGAATTCAAAAAGATTTTGAAGGAAATATTAGAGTTAAAAAGGAAGAAATTAATTGCTAGTGATGTATTGTTAATTTTTAATATTTTGCAATATTTATTGAAAATTTCTGAGTGTAATTTCTTTATTTTCAAAGTAAATGTAATTTAGATAATTAAACAACCAGGGTTGAGATCAAGTGTTTACTAAGTGACATCCCAGAACAGTTGTTTCTCGCTCATTAGCGATCATCAGCTGGGAATAGTCACCAGTCAACAGCGAGATCTCAATATGGAGGCCAATAGGACTAGCCATCAAAAAGATTGACCCGTCCAAAATCAAAATAAGAAACAATAAATATATAATAATTTTTTTTTTTTTTTTTTACAAATGCCCGGGCTCGTAGACTGATCGTCTTTCTTTAGGCCAACAACAAGGGGCGAGATGTGATGCCTTTAACCGATGAATCGTTGCCCAGGGTACGCCAAGGGAGGCAGCATCAAGTGATACCCGCAGGAACGGACAGAAACAGAAGAAGAAAGAAACATCCATGCCACGACCGGGATTCGAACCTGGGTACCGGCATACTGGCCGCAACGGCAGACCGCCGTCGAGACCGCTCGGCCACGCCGGCACGGCACATAATAAAAAATAAATTGGGAAAATCAAACATTCGCCTGCCACAAATGAATTTCTTTAGCGCATTTAAAACAACAACGATGGCCTAAAATGTATTTAAACAAGGGTTGTGACCAAATGTTTACTGGTATGAGACCTTGCTGTTTACTGGTGACTATTCCCGGCTGATGACCGCTAATGAGGGATAAACAGCCGTCCTGGGATATCACTTAGTCAATACTTGGTCTCAATTCTTGTTGTTTATATATATTTTAGGCTCTCTTTGTTGTTTTAATACGCTAAAGAAATTCATGTGTGGCCGGCATTGATTAACTTAGATAATTATTGTCGCTATATTCATATCTTACATATGGCCTTTTTTGTCTTTATTACTTCGATTGTTAAGTTCTTGCCTCTACGAAGACGCTTAAATATATTTTCTACTACGAATGAAATAAAGTTAAAAAGTTAAAATTATCTCACTATAGTCTTGCAGGTAGCCTACTTGAGATCGTGGAGATAAAGCGGATAGAACTGCTCCTCTAGCCCAACTAAAGGGTCTTTCTTGAACTATCAGGTCCACAAAGATTTAAAAGAAAAAAAGACACATATTATAATAAAGTAAAAGATATGTTTAAATTGATAGAGAGCAGTGTTTAAAAAATATTTGTAAGCTTATACAATAATACAATAATAAAGGAATTTAAAGATTTCTTAAATTTGTTCATAAAGAAATGTGCTTGGAGATAATATTTCAAAATTTGCAGAATATGACGATCTATATATTCTATATATTTACGTAAATGTGCACAGAACGGACGACTTGATCTCCTCTTTATTTTGGTGATAAGATAATTCAAATAATTAACTGTTGAAAACCCAAACTACTGAAAAGAAAATCTGCTAACTTATATCTGATAATAAACAAAATTTTGGAGGTAATAAAAGCATTATTATCTTGTCAGTAATCATATTTGTCTTTATTAATTTTTATAAAGACATATCAAGAAATTGTGTATAATTTCTAACGATAAAAGATCAGAAGATCAACTCAGTTGATTGGTAATGTAAGAGAGGAGACGAAAAGACTAAAGAAAAATGATGAAACAGAATAGATATTATTGGAAAAGAAAAAAATATAGCGATTACAGTTCAAAAGTCCTGCCTTTTATCTGAAATGAACTAAATGCCAAATAAAGTTTACCTTTCAATCGATCTTGATTACAGCTAACAGAAGGAAATGATTAATCGCCTTTCAGAACGCGATGGTTTTAATCAATTGTGATTTCATTCAAATCCATTTCATTGATGAAATACAATTGGAACAAAGCTCCAAAGCAAAGAGAGCTTTTAGATAGGAAACACCAGAACTGAATTGAAGACAATTGGATAGCGCTTCATCACAGCTATTTCCAAGTATTTTGACAGAGATTAGGTCAAAGCTTTGTGATAACAATTTTCAATTATGTTGAAATGCACGTGGAAAATACATCCTATACAGAAATAACTATCGAACTTAAGAGAATGAAACTTATTGTATGAAAGTTTAAGTTTGCTCATTTTATGAAAGTTTGAGCAACATTAAGAAATGAATTTTTCTTATTTAGCAGAAACTTTTTTAAAGTGTTGAAGGTTAAATTTGTTAAATTAATTTGTTTTCAAACAATTCCTCCTTTATTTCTTTTTTTTTTTTATTATTATTTTCATTAGGATAACATTCATAATACGAAACATAAAACACCTGACAAGAATGTATATTTCCCTCTCGAGCTTAAAATTACGGTAAACCAGAAAATCAGAACAAATAAGAATAATAATAATAATAATAATAATAATAATGGTTTATAAATAAAATACCTGTTTTTCAAAAAAAACTGGTCTTCGTAGATTTGGAATTCAGTGGCGGCTATTCAGGGGAAGTAGGTGAAGTGGCACTTCACCAATTATTTATAATAAAATATTATTTATTTATAATATAGCAATTATTATAAGAAAAACTTTATTTTCCTTATCACGTATCTTGGTTTTAATAGAAACGTATTTTTGTATTTAATAGAAACATATTTCGTTGCACCGTTTGATTCTGACCACGGAGACCAACCAAGTGAAGTAGGCTTTATTTCAAGTATCTCAACCTCAGGGGCGGAGCTTAGCTCGATAACCGAGGCGATGGTTGCTCTGACAATCGTGACGTCACCCGCTGTAGAGATTTCTATGGGTGAAGTTCCAAACACAGATATGTTCTCTTCTTCCAGTGTGAAATTCTTTCAGAGCGTGCTTGTTTCGCAGTGCTGTGCTGTTTTAAATATGAATCCTGTTTAAGATATAGTGTGTGTTTTATTAGAAATATCATTTTCACGTTGGAAAGACGAAGATAAGAAGAAAGTTATTATAATATTTTATATTATATATTATAATATATATTATATATAATATATATAATTTATAATATATATATAGATATATATATATATATAAATATTATGATATATTATAATATAATTAGATAAGAAGGAAGTTATCATAATATTTTATATTATATATTATAATATATAATATATATAATTTGTAATATTATTTTTCTACTAGCTCTTCACCTAACTTCACAGCCACGAGCCGCCACTGTTGGAATTTAAATATGACCTTAAAATTCTCTGGCCTCTGGAAAATTTTATTTCTCGTAATTGTTTTCATTTTTACTTAATATTTTTAGTATGTTTTTATACCTACAAAAATATTATATTTTAATACATAACAAAATATTAAGCTAGTGACTGGAAATATGGTTCCGGTAATAAGTGCTTCCGAAAATAAGTTATCAATGAGTAATTTTAGATCCAAAAAACCAAACCAAGTTTTAATGTCTTTGCAATCTTCTTATATAATTCTGAAATAACTGTATAATCTCATAAACTCTGAACTCTCAAAATCTAGTATTAATCATTAATTTTGTATTTCCCAAGAAATTATCTTATCGTTACATGTAAGCTTATGAGTAACGCTCTATAATCACATATGTTTTGTTTACACATTCTTAAATTCATTATAGCCACTAAATAATCATTAAAAACACAAACATCTAAGATATTTTTCTTAAGGTTTTCAGGTTCCTTAAAAGAGAGAACTAAAAGCTTGGTCCTCATACTTTGATGTTATTGATAATTTAATCAATATAAATTTTCGATTTATGTCTATTTATAAATAACTTTATGTACATTACTAAACTGTCCTTTCTGTCTTTGACTTTCATGTTATTTTGCAACTGTGTTCTGTTTCGGGAAGTAGCCTGGCAATTTATAATTTCCATATTAAGGGATATTTTTGTTTGTATATATGTGTTTGTAAACTGCTGTATATGTATATGTGCGAGCATATACAACAAAATAATAGAAACTAAACTAACAAATATTATTGATCAAGCATCATATACAAAACATTTATTAACATTATAAAAAAAATCATAATTTTGTTCTGCTTATATGTTTATCTCTATAAATATATAAGTTGTTTTAGAAAAAAAAAATAGACTCTTATTATATGACTGTTATTTTCATATAATCATTCTTCTTTAACCTAGCCAAAAATTTGCTTTATCTTTAGTTTTTAGATATTTTTAATTATTTTTACATATGTGCATTTTAATACAACACATAACACCTGTCGACAGGGTAATTAACTTCCCTAACGGGACTATATTCTAAATTCAAGTATATTGCCAAAAAAAAAAAACAATTCCAATAATAGCAGTAGCAATGAAAAACCTCATTTAATAACGGTAAAGTATGAAATGCAAATTTTGTTTTGCTTTAATTTCATTTTTTTTAAAAACATATTTGTTTCTTAATTATTCTTTTAGTAGTTTGTTTGAATTTCAACGGTTTCGTTGAAATCCATTTGAACTTTTATTGCCTCCATTTTCTTTTTGTTTCTAAATTTTTTTTAGAGGCTTTCAGCCTGATTGAATTGTGACATGTATTTTTCAATTATTATTTCGTATTTTTCGAGAAAAATGCAATTATCCACATCAGTGATTATTCCCGATGTCCATTCAATCAACTGTTGATAATTATTTGTAGTTTTAACGAGTTCCTTTTATTCCTACAGTTAGTGAATCCTGCGCTACAATCGATGGCTAGGCCATTTGTCATCGGGACACATTGGACGCTGGTCTATAAACGATAATTTAATCAACAGAGTAAATCAATGTTTATCTGCTATGATGATTATAACTTTGCTGATCCTTTTCAGTGTAGCCTTTGGGAGAAGCCCAGGCGATTATCGGAATTGGTTCGATAATACAACAAACATCAATTGAAATACAAGAGCAGTTCGGATTTAGGCAGAGTTACAGCGCAGATGTCAACGTCCACTGCTACAATGAATAATTGACGAAGTTAGAGCGAAAGCAAGAAGAAAAAAAGACAAGGGAATGAATAAAAAATTCATTTGGGCTAGCGGGGTCACCTACACTTAGCTAGGGGATTCGACTTTAGGGAAGCATAGTCCTCTCCTAAATGGGTTTAAAATTAGTTAAGCAATTCAATTAAGTCATAAACATAAATTGTCCTTTCCCAGGTGAATTTGAGAAGATATTTTAAAACTTTTGGAATCTGATTTGTCCTAGGAAAGTTGTGAAAAATGCTGTAATTTAGTATTTTAAAACACAGTATTAAAGCCGCTACATCTTACATAATAGTGGTATGTTTTGTAGCAAGGTTTATCCTTAAATTTATAGTAAATCCGTATTGATGTGTAAACATTAAGATGTACGAGAAGATAGCAATAGAAAGTTTTTGAACATAGAAATGAAGTAACTTTCCATTGCTTTCTTCTCGTACATTAACTTCTCATTAATTGCTAAATTATTTATTAAACCAAGAAATGAAGTAAATAATTAAGCAATTAATAAGTTATTTGATTTATTTTTTGTGTAAAATAGAGACTGTTGTATTGATGTCACTTGAGACCAAAAACTATCAAACTCAAGAAGGAGATTAAAATTGGCAACATTTGGAAATCATCGAAAAAGCCAACTAAATCGGCACATACATAAAAAAGGATAAAAACTTACATTAAAACATCAGCGTACGTATTCGAAACTTCTATTTTAAGTTCCATTATCAAGCAAATTGTGCCTATTCATTGTGCCTTTCTCAGTTCTTTTGCTTGTATGTGCCGATTTAGTTGGCTTTTTCGATTTGTTATAATGGCACGTTAAATTTTATTAGTATTTGTAAAATCATGTTTCAACTTTCTGAGATAAGTAGTTTTTTGAGTTATCTTATTTATTGTTGTGTACTGCAATACCAAAATCAATAGAGATCGCTTCTGTAGACACCTAAGATCCCTTTAAAATTTCAATAAAAACGATGTACAGTTTTGATGTATCATAATCAAAGACAGGTGTATAATGGGCTTCGGTATTCGAATTAAAATTCCTACTAATGCATTTTAGGTAATTAAAACATTGCTTTTCAAACATTGAATCAAATTTGTAATAACACTAACAGCCTTAAGATGTAATAAATGTTAATGTAACGTACGTCAACATTATTCTGTCAAAAATGTCTACGACCACATTTTCCATTTTCATAATTTTTTCACAAACGAATCTTCCGCAAAAAAAGTCTAAAAAAAGTGAAAATTACTAAAGGCTTGTCGGATCTCATTGATTTTATCTTAAACAATTAAACCTGCGTTAGCTGAGGAAATCAAACGAAGTTTTTAAATATTAATCACATTAAATTAATTTTAGTCAAACTTGGACATATTTTACAATTAGTTCATTTATAATCTCTGCCTTAAGTTTCCGAACTCAAAGAAAAATGGCAGTTAAGTTAAGTAGTTTCTTTAGTACATAAATTACATATTCATTGACGATTGGAATTAGTTTTCTTGTTATTTGTAAATTTTAGAAAGGCTTAGCATATAATATTAGACAAACATAAAATAAACAAAGGCTGTACTGCATCCTCAAACTCCTTACATTCATTTCAAAGATTTTTGTTTTTGTTTTTTGATGAGTATCTGTGTGAGTAAAATAACAGTTATAAAAATATCGAGGGTAAAATAATCCTAATTACTTTTCCTCGGCAGAGAATTTCATCAACTAGTAAGCTAGGAAATCCCGAATTAAAAAGGCTTAATAAGGAAGTAAAGAAACTAATGCAAAAGTGTAACAAAAAATATTTAATAAAATATTTCTCTTTTAAAGCATAATACAATCTCACAAAGAGAAATGGAATTCCTGTAATTATTTAGAAAATTCCAACAAGTAATCAAACTACGTTAACATCAGTTCTAACTAGGCGATTAGCACACTAAATGTAGCTATGGCAATTTCTTTAACGTTAATTGTCTTACAGTTCAAAATCAAAACTACTCAATAAGTTAAATAAATGTTCTTTCTCCGACAGGTCAAACTAAGCCTTAACTGCATCGCTCAAAATGACTAAGTTCCAAACTTCTGGGCACGACGAAAAAACTGCGAAGTTCTGGGAAAGTGAAACCATACTCACATAGTAATGTTGCAGCATTCCGTTGATCTGAAGGAACGATGTCTTCCTTGGAAATCCATTTCGTAGTTGGGCATGTCGCATAAATTCCAATGTGGCGACTCACGTTTTAAAATGGAACAGTAATTTCGTTGAACGGCTTATCATCAGAAATACATTTTTGGCACATGTATTTCACAGGTTTTATCGAGAAAGATCAATCTGGATTCTTCTCAATAACGAAGCACAAAATCATAGAAGCTTTTTGCTTTCACTATGAATCGGAGTTTAAAAACACAGCAATCACGAACACATCACGATGGCTGAAATCCCAACTAACAACTGACAGAAAAAGAACATCTTTCTGCTCAGATTTGCACACTGCACGTCCTTGTTAATTACGTAACAATACATCTGATCGCACAATTAGCACTGTTAACAATCACTCGCGAGATATGAGAGTCTTTGTCACTTAAACAGACAGCTGGGCGCAGCCATATTGAGAACACACTTTCAGGAATTTTTACTTAGGCCTACAGCGTGAAATGTAAAATGTTAAAATAACTTAAAAGGTAAGTCACTATTATCTTTCACACAAACACAATATCATCTTGAGAACGATGTAGATATCGTAAAGGAAGAACGTAAAGTACAAAACTGTTTTTGTTGTATATAAATAAAATAATAAAAATTGTAATGAAAGAGTAGCCTCATTCCATTTTAATTCCGTTTTTTAACTGTCGTTGTTTTTGATTTTTTCTTTGTCATCATAATAAAAGTAATATTAGAATTCGAAATTATTTTTGTAATAATCACCAGTACTATTCGTTTTGAAAAGAGAGAGCTACGACAACACAGACGATTCTATTTCGCAAACGGGTGATACGCTGAGATGGGCACTTTCATAAGACTTGTTTTTCTTTTAGTACCTGTTATTTTTACAATAGTATTTATTCTTTCCATAATTCTTTCCCGAAAAGCGCAAATAGAACGCAGCTACTAGTAAACTAACACTGATAAAAAGTAAATATCCTTTTTATTTTTCCTCAACCCTATTTTCATGAAATCCAAGGAGACCTGACGCATGCGCCTAAGCGTTGAAGGCTCTCGTAAACGAAAACGAACAGTTACAAAATAGTGCTGGCAATTTTATTTGTTATGCCTATATTATTATTTAAAAACGAGGTTAAAAATAAACAAAAGTAAATAAATAATAAACAAACAAAGAAATTCTACGAATCGCTTTAGGTTAAGTTTACTGTAAAATTACAATTGGAGTTTAATTTATGAAATTTTAGATAATTAAAGATTTTCCATTAGTTTTTAAGATTTAGATTTATTTTTCCTATAAATTTCAGGTAATTATTTCACATAAAAATAGTTCAAACATTTAGTGAAGAACTTTCAGTAATTCGCTACTTTGTGTGATAAAGCATACAAATAAAACATACAAAAGACTGTCAATTCAAACCTTATTTGTGGATTTATCATATTTCCGACTGCCTTGGTTGCAAGAATTTCGAGCAATGATTGCGTAATTCTTTGTGGTTAATTACATAACATAAAATAAATTCACAATTTCATTAATAATACGATAGGAATTTTAGAACACTTAAACCTTAGCTGGTGGAATCCTTAATTGAAAGTTATTTGTGTAACATGTCTGCAACGATCTATAGATAAAGATAGATTCCTGTTTCTGTAGATGTTCTAAAAACAAACTTTTCTTCTTGAAATTCAAATTGTATCGTTTGGAATTGTAATACTTTCCTCCTGAGCATTTTTTACTTTATCCTTTACTTTCATCTTTCCTCAGCCATCAATCTTCCTTTACCTGGTGTCAGACAAACATTCGAAAAAAAAAGAACATTTTTTTTTTAATTTACCCATTTATCAAGAGTGAATTATTGATTATTTCGAGTGCAATTTACAGAATAGGATTGTTCCGTTAAGGTGATTTTTCTCTGTGGGATTTTGCTACGGTATTTTTATTTTTCGTTTAGTTTTTTTTACTTTCGCTGCTGAAAGGGGTTTTGGTCTTGGACGAGGTTGAGTCGATCACCTTCTCAATCATTTATCAGATCGGTCGAAGAAACCTCCAAAGGGGTAGTGGGAGCTAACTGAAGACCATCAGGCAGTGTACTCAATGCTGACATTAATTTCATTAAATTTGTACGACCATCAAAGGCCACTAATGGACTTCAGTGCTAACAACTATCGTTCTCTTTTTTTCTTCTGCTCTTTTTGTCTCGGAATCCTTCAAGTACAAACACTATAAGTCATTTAGTGAAGTTGAAAAAGAAAGTCCGTAGAGAGACAGAAAGAAAGAAAAGAATGTAATTTGACGACACTGAAGTTAACGGGTTGTAAATTAACTATGACTTTGGTTTAGATAAAAGTATATTGGATAATAAATCAGAATGACAGAATGACTAAAGTCTTCTGAACATTACAAATCTACAATCAAAAAATTCTGTAAAAGGGATTCCTCTGTTAGCAATAAGAATTTGACTAAATTTACGACCAAATTCATGACTAAATTTTTATGTAATGTTTCTATTTAAGTGTTTAACAATAGGTTAAAAGTCTAAACTGTTTCAGAGATGCTTGATTTCTTGATCATTATCTGTTTTTTAGATGATGAGGCCTTGTATGTGTTAATTTTGTATATAAAACCCCAATTTAAGATATATTAATTTTCGAATACTTTTAGGAAAACAGTAATTACACAACTGTACGGATTGTAGATATCGCAATGCAGAATAAGTTTTTCCAAAATTACAGTACTATAACTACAAATTCATTTAAACAATTTTGTAAATTCAATTTGGTATATCCTATATTTTAATTTGAAGATCTTTTCTTCTACAAATGTCTAATAACGCCTATTTTTTTAATACCTACGCCAGTTTTTGGAACTGGCTTAAAAGACGCTAAACAAAGCGTATAGGGATTACTGTCCTATTACTTCCTCTTGTTAAACAATCCAGAAATAGCCAAAGTCGAAGCAATTCCCACGAAAAATGTAATGAGCTTCACTTATTCAGAACAGCCTTCAGTCACACTGAAATTTTAAACAGGCTTTTGAAAGATTTTCCAAATGGGAAAAAATTTTACTGAAATATTTTAAACAGTACCGTATTAAATATGTTAGTATAAGAAACAGGAAAAACAAATTTTTCTTAAGGATATTTATTTTTCAAAATATATGTGTACTTTCTTTGATAATCAAAAATTCATAATGAAACCAATCCATCTACCCATGGGTATTACCCTTAACAAATTATTAATAACTTTTAGGAAATAATGGATATTGTCCCGCAAGGAAGCTTTTTTTTTCTTTGTAAATTGTAATTTAACAATAAAATCTAAAATTTAAAATTAGATGTAAATTACTCATATAATTAAAGTGAAGATAAACTACATGAAATATCTAAAAAATAGGCTTTGAATTTTTTAATAAACACTAAAGAATTTCTACGAAAATTACTGAATAATTCATAGTGTTTAGATAAATGATTTAACGTTTAATTTGCACAATTAACGAAAAGTTAAAAACACTATAAAAAGTTAAAAAACACAAGAAATAGGTTTTAAAAACCTGTTAAAACCGGACTAGTTTCGAACCTTTTTCAAGGTTCTTTGTCAATTCCTAAAGACACAAAGGAAAATCACCGTTATTTAAACCCAGTCAGAAAAATTAGGGTGGATCAAAAAGGTATTCAAAAATCATACAAATCAGGATTCTTCTATTATCAATTCAGTGGATAAATTTGTTATCAGAAGAACAATAATTAAAGACAATATACATATATTTACATTCCCAGTATATATTTACAACTTGAAACATGCATTTCGAGTACCGTATTGTCCGGCGTATAAGACGACTGGGCGTATAAGACGACCCTCAATTTTTCCAATTAAAATATAGAGTTTGGCAAATACTCGCCGTATAAGACTACCCCTCTTCCAACGCACAACAAATAAAAATTTTAAAAAATCAGATTTGGTTTCAATATGGTAATTTTAATTCGAATGCTTATGACATGCACATACTTAGCAGGAAAACTGTCACTTATAAACATAATGCTGTTTGTCATCAAACATGTAAACATAAAACAGTGCAAGTGGATTAAACTTTTTCTTTAAAAGCGATGTATCTTACCGGCGATTGGCTGGTTGTTGTATTAAACGCCTGCTTGGATTGGTCAGCTCTCCCTATCTCCAAGTAACTATAGCTTTGTTTATTCTGGTGCATTATTTTAATGCTACATTTTTTTAGAATTTCACTAAAATCGTAGTATTTCTTGACTGTAGCCTTGTTTATTCTGTCCCTGCTCTATGTCTTTTTTCCATACCCCGGGCGTCCTGGACGCCTACAGCTTGCTCCGTCCTTCACTTACACCTTCCCGGTGAGGCGACCCCTCACCTCGTCATCGGGACAGCGTTAAGTCACTTCTTTCCACGAATCCTGGTGAGTGGATTTTCTTCTACCGTACTTGTACAGCGCCATCCTTGCTGCTTTCATACGGTTGCCGCATATGGCGCGGAGGGGATGCGGCCGTTTTTGAGCTCCCCCCACCATATGCGGCGACCGCAGATTCTCCAGTCCGGCTCGAAAGTTTCAGCACCCGGCGTATAAGACGACCTCCGACTTTTGAGAAGATTTTCCTGGTTTAAAAAGTCGTCTTATACGCTGGACAATACCGTACTCGAATTTCTAGAAAGAAAATAAAAATAAATTTTGTTACACGATCGTGGGGATTCTTGTTTATAATCTTGAGGATAGATCTCAGGATAGATCCTGAATAAATTACAAAGAAATTAAATATTCATCAAAATAATAATAGAATTATCGTTGGCTTCTTTTTTTTTTAAATGCTGTTTGGCAATTTCTGATTGTTTTGAATTTATTTATTACATTAAATAAGTATATACTTTTGGAACAAGTAGATTTTGTTTTGCGACCTGAATGCCTACAAACAAGTAAACTATTTTAGGAGTTTTAAATTGGTTTAATACATATTAAATATATTGGTTTAGAACTGCTAACATTTTTTAAATTGTTTTAATTATTCAAAGACTCAATATCTTATTACGAAATAACAGAGTATTATGAGAAAAGTATTTAATGTATAATTTAACTCATAATAACATTATAGAACATAATACACTTGGATCTAATTGCGAAGCGTTGATTGAGATGTGATTGAGTTTATCGTATACAAGTTTCAGTTCTAGTCTTATAGTTTGCTTTTAATCATTTATTACCTCTGTAATGAAAGTCGTGTAGAGCTTCCAAATTCCTTTACAGCACAGCACTTTCGCCTAATTATATCCTGTGAAAGCTTCCTTTTCAGGAGACATTAATTAGATAACATCATTAAAAAGAGACATAACATGGCGTTAATATTTAATCAAAGTTGCCTCTTAATGGCTGACTTAAATAATAAAGCGTCCTGTCCTTTATCTACGAAAAACCGACGAGAATGGTTGGGGAGGTATTTCCTTCCTTCACTATTTTATTACAAACTTTATTTTGTGATAATTGAAGAAATCCTTTTATCTAATTTGAAAACTAAGATGCATAGAGGTGATAATGTAAACAAGCTAAAATTAATAGGTTTAATATATGTAGTAAACCACACACACACTTCAGTACAATTTTAATGTACCATGCTGACTCTACTGCGAACGCCATGTTATAAAAGCAGCATAAGTTATTCCAAAACAATGTTTTTTTAACTAAGCATTCTGAAATTAAAGCACCAGTTAAATGTTCGGGAAACCATTAACAAAAAAAAAGTCAACACGTATTACTCTCATCACTATCCACACTTAAATAATCCCTGCACCACCAAGTCCATCAACAGCCAATACCATATACCAATCATACAGAATTATTGAAAGAAGACTAGCAAACCTGGCAAGTAAAATTTTAGTGATCACGTGGCCTTGGATACTAAGGTCATTTTCTCAGTCAGGTGACCTTTGATCGCGACCGGACTACTTGTAAAAAGTTCATGTCATTGAAAGGAACAACTTGTCTTTACATTTTGGTCATCTAAAATGAAAAAAAAAAAAAACAGTTTAGAAGTTGACCTTACGTCACGTGACTTCCGGTTGACCTACGTCGATGAAAAATGAAATCTAGCCATCCTAATATTCTATCTAATATTTGACACCTTATTTGTATTTCTGTATCTTCTGGTTTTGGAGTAGCAGCGGACAGAAAAACCCAATGTTTTCTTTTATATGTATAGATTAGATTTCAGTTTTTATAAATGCTGTTTTGAGGATGATATTACATTATATAACATTAATGCTAACATATTATTATTTTACAGGCTGAAATTTTCTTATAATAATAATAAAAAGCCAACTAAAACGGCACTAATCAATAAGTTAAAACAAGGCGTAATAAAAACGACGTACGTTTCGAAACTCCTTCTTATGAGTTTCCTTATAAAGTAATTAAAAAGAAATTTTCTTGTCTAGGACTCCAATAGATATATATAATAATGATCCAGTATCGTAGTTAAGGGTGGACGGCGACTGACTCTCGAGAAACAATGTAGATAAGGCCAGCGAAATAAAGACCTTTCCGCCTTAATGTTTTCTTATTGTTTTTGGTTGAAAGTACGATCCTCTGTCCTTCATTATGCCTAGAGGCCCAAACACAGGCCTCTTTCGAATGCAATCGATTATTTAAACATTTATTAAGAAAAAAATAAGATAAAATTAAATGTTAGATAAAGTCCAGTAAAACTTTAGATTGTTCATGCAGAGTAAATTCTGCCATTCCTGGCTCGCCTGACTGATTAGAATTGAACTTAAAATTAAACTTTCTCTTAGAATCTTTTAAGACTTAATCCTGGAGCTGTACCTTAAATAATAAATACAAAATACCAAATTTATTCTTAGTAACTAAGAAATATCCAGTTCGATATTTCAGAAATTACTTTTCAGTCGCAACACAATTTATTTCCATCTTCTAACTATATAAAAAGAGAAGATCTGACTCACTCATTCACTGACTCAACAACGTACAGCCCAAACCCTTGGACCTAGAAACCTGAAATTTTGCACAGAGGTTCCCTTTATGATATAGACAAGGAACAAGACCGGAGTTTTCGAAATTCCCACCGGTTCGGGAGTGATTGTCGCTTTAAGGTTTTCTTACTTTCGTAACTATAATTAGTAGAGACCTCAAATTTGGCATGTAAGTAGGTAATTAAAATCACTAAAACCCTTTTTCAGGATTGTCGACATTCCCACGCGTTCGAGAATAACGAGGGTTTATTCTCGCTTGAAAGTTTTATTATTTACGTAATTAGTTCCGTAACTATAATTATTAGTGACTTCAAATTTGCATGTAAGTAGGTAATTATTGGGGAAGGCCACGGGAAACCACCCCAGTATCTTTCCCTAGTAATTCTAGGGAGTCTGCTAGGGGTTCGCCGTCTTGGGAACACTAGCGCTCCCTGGAGCACGGATGCTTCGGCAACGAAGCTCGCACTTCGGTGCGAACCGACCACACACACAGGTAATTATAATCACTAAAACCCTTTTTTCATGATTTTTTCGAAATTCCTCCGGGATAGGATAAAAACCCTTGCTTTAAGTTATAAAGCTGAAAGTTTGCTTCCGTTACTATTGTCAGGTTTTAGGAGTTGTTATCGCGACAATGAGAACTACACAAATATTGTTATGCAACACTTGGAGCTAAACTATTGTTCTGCACAATAGCATTACATATGCACCCGGTGGTGACAATGGGAACTACACAAATAGTGTTGTGCAACAATTGGAACTAAAATATTGTTGTGCATAATAGCGACGAAGTTTTCGGGTTAGATATAGATTTGTAATGATCAGATGATTTTCTACGAACTAGGAAAGGTTTGAAGTGATAGGGTTACGACGCGACGTTACAAAATTCGAATAACCTGGAACTACACTGGGAGGACGATGAGTGGATGGGCAAACATAGTTCAAAGATACTTATACGAGGTTTTCGGGATAGATATAGATTTGTAATGAGATCAGACCTTTTGAGTTGTTGTTGTTTTTTGTTGTTTTTGTATCAATCAGGAAAGTTCCAAGTGATCTCGCAATTGCAATTTCTTTACCATCCACATTAAGACATTTATTTTTTGGAACCCGTGAGAAGAACTTTGCGTCCACAAGTCAAACATACTCCAAAAAGGTCATTGAAATTATTAACTCATTAACTTTATTAAAGTTAAATAAATCGCCGATAAGGGAGATTAAATTCGTATCCTTAGTATTGGTTCGTTTTAGAATAACTAATCATTTTATTCTAATTTAAAGTATTTAATAGTTTGACACATGATGCTTCATATTTTTAATTCCCTATTTTAGGAAAGTAAGCTTAAATATTGTTAACAAATTCTCTAAATATATATGTTAGTTCCAGTAGCGAAAGTGAGCTAATTTTATGAATATTGACATTTTATTCAGGCTGTAACTGTCTTAGTTTTGTTTGTAATGTCAGTATAAGTCTGACGACATAGAAATAGTATTTCAGAGTTACCAAATTCAATGTTACGACCTTTGAGTTCTAAATTTTCAAATGTTTAGGATTCTGTGAAGAGTTAATTTTGGCCAACTAAGGTTAACTGTAGGAGTTAGAGAAAATTCAAACGAGAACTTCCCAGAGCTTGAGATTTTATGTAAAACTAGATCTTAATTTGAAAGCATGATCAAATGTCTGGTTGAAGATTGTCGTAGTGGGATAAAAAAAAAGGCCATTTTAGCTATTCCTAGGATGGTTCTTAATGTGCCTTACTTAGGGATCGAGTTGTGACCGAGTTTCAATCTTGGCATCAAACATTGTTTACGACCGATCCTTTGGAAATAATGTGAATTCAACATATAGATTTTTCAAAGCTTGTATTTGAAAAAAAGTGATGAGTACTTTATTATTATAATTATTATTGTTGTTATTGAGAAAAACATTGGATAGTAACAATACAACTTTATCTACACTCAATAAAATATTAAAGCATTCTTCGCATTGACCTAACATTAATTGGAGTTTCACAGGAGAAGAATGGCTGCTAAATTGGATTTGATAGATTTTAGCGAGAGAGTCATCATTGCGGTGATAGTTTACACTGACAAGATACTGCGGCCACTTTGGCATTAGATTCGCTTGTCTGCGCAGATGGTGATTGATGATGTGCCTCCATTTTTCAAAATATCCATTTTCTCAGTTTTGGGAGCTCGTTTAGCTTTCTTTAAAGTTTCTATAAAAAGATATTCTGTCTTCACTCATAAGCAGAAATTATTCTAAAATATACAATGATAATACTATGTTTGTTAATTTTCTATATTCCAAATCGATGATATATTAAAGGAGACCGACTACTTGTGTTTATGAAAAAAAATATGTTTGATTCATAGAAAAAAAAGTTTCTGTGGAAAAAAAAACTGTATATTGATTAAGAAAAAAATTGATAATGAGTTTAAAACATTTCTTCCCTTCATAGCAACACAGAAAAGTAAGCTATCTAGTCATTAGTCGAACCAGACGAAGTTGAATACGGAGACCCATCTGATACTACTCACCACTCTTTACAAAATCTGATTCCGATTTGACAGGGATGTGGATCAAATCCAGAACCCGCTTGGAGGAGAAATTACCAAACAAAAAAAATCCATTCTTCACAGGGGTTTGAATCCTGTTCATTCAGTCCGTAGACAAGGCCTTATTACTTGACCCATCTAAAAATGATACTGAAATAATTAAAAAGTATTTTCGTTAATTGAGAGTATCCATATTTTTTGTTAAGTGTAACAAAACATACTAAGTGTTCCTTCACTTACGTAGAAAATACATTTGGAGGTCGAAGAAATTAGAATAAGATCATTTAGAAATAGGTTGAAGAGAAAGGGTGAAAGAATGGATTCTTGTAGTATGCCTTTTGGGATAGAGTACCAGGAAGAAGAAGATATATTTAAAAGAAAAGTTGATGCTGCCACTTGGAGAGATATGAGGACCTGTAATGCCAAGATATTCTAATTTGTTAAGTAGAATATCATTATTTATAAAAAAAATTTGAAATCAAGAAAGAGTTATACAATTTCATTTGAGGCCATGTTCTCTATCACAAACTCAGTTAGTTCAATCAGTGCAGTTTCAGTATTTTTTTCTATAAATACATTCATATATCCTTGAAATGAAAGCACCATGAAGGAAGCTTCCAATTTGAAGGAAACTCCTTACTCGCAATATATATACAAAAGATTAAAGTTTAATTGTTAAAAAAGTCACCATCAACTGTAGTAGTGACTATTTTGTGTTCCATGTAAGGGCCCTTACAATAGACACATTCTTTTTCGAGAAATTGTTACATCTACATCACTTTACTATCAGTAATGCCTCGCGGCGCGCTCGAAGACCCTATGTGCAATTGTAGGACTTCGAGAAAGGCCTTATCGTGGGATGTAGATGATCATACAGACCTTTGGGTCACCGTCTGAGTCGTAGTGATGCTTCTATGTGAAGGTGCTCCAATCAATGATTCGTGAGGACACTCATTTACATCGTCAAGGCTCTGGTTGACCCAGCAGCGTTGAAACAATCCCTAACTTGTTCGACAGCTTCAGAGAGATGTGATATTCTTTATACAACCCCACTTGTATCTATCTGTATATGGTTAGATGAATTGCAGACATGGGTTTCAGTCCCGTCACTCCTTATTAGGCCTTTTTTTAACAACGCAGTACCGAAGGCTCCATCTAGACTCGAAAGACAGGTCAGCTCTCGAGTGGTCTCATGTTGTGTTCAGTAATGAATCCCGCTTCAGCAGACAATCATCGTATCCGAGTATGGAGGAGGACTGGACAGCTCTCAAATCTTGGCAATATTGTCGAGAGGCGCACAGCTGCTGTAAACACTGTAATGCAAAGCGTGCTTGCAAACTGTTGTGTAGCCTTTCGTGGCACGTCTGCCGAGACCAATTTTCCAACAGGATAATGCACGTCCACGCAATGCATACCTTCCTAGCAGTGCCTGCAAGCAATTCAAACTGTCACCGAACATGTACAACTGCATCCATCATCGAACATCCGCCATTTGGATCAGCAGTTGCAGCAACCTTGGAGGGATCAGCCACAAGTTAAAATCAGATTTTGTGTCACTTCTTGCCACGCCTTATATCAGCATGCACAGCAACCAGAAGCAGCTCAACACAGCAGTAATATTGTAAAATCGATTAAATAAGAGCATTTTAATATAATGCTGTTATTAAATATTAAAAAAATGTTGTTTCGCTATGAAATTGAAATCAATTCCAGTTCTCTTTATCAAAGTGACACATACAAAGTTTCATTCAAATTGGACATTTCCTTTTTCACTTTAATTTCAAATTAAATATGAACTTAAATGAGGCTTAAAAATTTTAAGTGAGTTTATTAGTTTTTACTCAAAAGCATACATTAAATGATTCATTAAACATTTCTGTGTTTAATATCTTTAATTAAAATGTCTAATTCTGAAGCATAAACTCAATAATAAAAAAATGGATTGCAAAATAATAAGCGGATAATTAAAGGATTGTTGGAAGAAATGTTATCAATAATTTAACTTAAATGTTTATGTAAGGTCGTAAGTCAGTCATCACTGCAGGGCGTCGTGACAGTAAAGACAAACAAAAATATTAAAATAAAGCAATGGGCTCATAAATTTCAAAATTATGTCATTTTCTTCATTTATGTGATGCATAAACATTGACATTTATCTATTTCTATGTTTATGAAAATTAGATTGTGCTGATACCTTTTTTTCTGATTCTGCGAAGTTGGTCCTTAAAGTGGATCATCATTTTAACAGACAGTAAAATAATATGAATACACTATTTCTGGATTCCATTACCGAAATATAAGGAAAAAAAAAACCTTATAGTGTTAAGAAATATTTATAACTTTTCTATCTTCTTTTTCCCGTTAGTACATTTCAATTCTTTGCAGCGATGAGGCAGAAAATTAATCAATAACAAATTCTTTTCAAGACAGCCCGTATCCAAAGCCTTAAATCCTCTTAAAACACAAACATTTTTGTTTTACACTTTGCTTGCGTCTGCTAGACCCCAGTTGTCTGTGAATCATAATCTTCTACCAGTTTTAGGTTGAAGACATCATTATTAATTTAGGGATTTACACAGTGTGCGTGATGTCTGGTAATTAAAGGGCATGAATTATTAAGGGCTTAATTGCAGAAGCACTGCATTACTGATGGAGGCAAACAAATGCAGAAGCAACGTTCAGTAGCGGAAGCTTGATTCATATAATGGGGTGGGGTAGACGAAACCATACAGCGTTTCGCGCAGGGGAATTAACGTCTGATTTGAACTTAAGGAATATTTCTTCAGGAAAACTTCCAAACGTAAAAGAAAATAAAAAGTGAATGATGAACAATCTTGTTTCAATGTTCGCTTACGTCATAAATAAAATTTAAGTGTTAAAACTTGTTTTAATTATGCAATTTTTTTTTTGAGAAAATCTAAAATTGTTCTCGTAATGTTATTTTCTCTGAACTTACTATTAACTTATTTTCTAAAAGAAATAAGGGCTAATGAGATAATGATGTCTGTGCATACGTTTTAACGACTTTTGAACTAGTACACGGACCTTGTGAAACTTTGTACACGTAATTGTGGATTAGAGACTTTTCTTTTTTACGCTGGTCAAAAACAAGACGGACCCGTCCCAAGAGTTTTAAATTCAGAGAAGAATCCGAGATATAATACTCCATTGTTATTTAGTTTTTGTCTTCAAACTTTTTCTTCAAAAAGTATTAAGAACATTCCATAAGTACAACATTAAATTTATTAGAAAGACTCCAAGTTAAGATGTGTATTCTCTAATTAACAACAAAGTAATTGTAATAAGTAGATTCTATGAAATCTAATATGAATTGTAATTAGATTTCATAGAAGTTCTTTCTTATCTGGAAGTTTAATCGCAATTGTTTTAAAGGCATAACCTGTAGGAGTGTGTACAATATTCAGAAAACTGCCAAAATTGGAAACCTATCAAAAAGTGCTTTTGGTTAAGCTTTAGTTAAGGTTAAGGAAATAAAATAAAAAAGATATGTTTTTTAATTATTATTTATTTCTATAGGCTTTGTAGATATCTTAGAAGATGAAAGAAAGTGTCAAAGAATAGCTATAGCTGTTGTGGTACTTTCTTATGATGTTAATTCTATGACCTATGTCAGCGGGCTCTAATAATAATAATAATAATAATAATAATAATATTTAACAAATAGAACTATTTTCATAATTGATATTGCAATCCCTGAAGATGCAAGAATTTCAGATAAAGAACAGGAAAAAATTACAAAATACAGGGATTTGGCAGTTGAAACAACACGGCTTTGGATGAAACACACGACAGTGATCCCCATCATCATTGGGGCACTTGGAACAATCTCAAAAAATTTTACCAAATATTTGAACCGATTGCAGCTGTCTGAAATAACAACATCAGAACTACAGAAAACAGCGCTGCTTGGAACATCATACATATTGCGCAGATACCTGGTGGATACTTAGGTTTCTGGCTGAAACTTGTATCAACTAAAGGCTCCAGTCAGCAAATTTTTGACTGTGTTTCAAAATGTGTATAATAATAATAATAATAATAATAATAATAAATTACCTGTCATAGAATTCTATACAATTGATATCTGTTTTAGCGCAATTAATTCACGAGTTCAATTTATTTATTTTTTTTATTTTGTTGGCAAGTACAATTATTTCCTAAAAAAAATTTCTTTCTTTTTCTTTAACATTATACGCATTTTGTTTCTATCAAAAACGTTATGATATGAGTTTACGTGGTAGAATTTATATACGTCGATATCCTGTTTTTTTTTTACGTAGTATTTAAGGACATGAATTATGCAGAAATTCAATAGTATTTCAGAACCCAGCAGAAAAAAAAACAAAACCGAATTAAGCAGATCGTATTCCTGTTATTACGCATTCAAAAATGCAGCACGAAATATTAAAAAATTTATAGAGAATTATTTTCACCAGGTTTTGTTGCTTTCTTGGAAACTTTGCGAAGCAGTTTTGGGAAAATAGAGATTAAATCTTTATAATGAATAAATAAAAAAGGGCGGGTTTTGTGAGAGGGAAAACAGTATTGGAAACTTATTTTTGTATCAGAGAATCAATGTCTTCATAGGCGATCGAATTTCTGTACAGATTTTTCTTACAAATTTGTTTTCGTTTATAATGCATGAGCTCATCATGTATTTAAACATTTCTAGCTATCAATCGATTAATTCATTGTTATTTTTTTTCCTTTTTTTTTCAATATATAAATTGTTATAATTGTGACATAGTAATTATGAAAGTCGCATCAGAACAGGCTACTTTGAAAATATTATTTCTCGTACTACTGCAGTAGTTATAAATTGTTTCGTACTTTGAATGCTTATTACAGTGACAATTGATAAATTTATTTACTTTTCATTTTATTTATTTATTTATTTTTATTTATTTTTTCGTAATCCTCCTCATTTTGTTCAGGAGGATTACGAAAAGAACTTACAAATAAATAAATAAATAAAGCAAATTTTTTTATCATTATTTAAATAATTCAGATCTATAAATCTGACAAGTAATGAATTAATTATAAATTTTAAAAAATACTTTCTCAATGTTTGCTTAAGGTTATTAGAAAAGAAATTAATTACAATACTTCAACAATTAGGGCCGTTCAAATATTATGCAAGGATATTTTTAATCATTGTAGATCCCCCTCCCCCCTTTTTTAAGCAAAAATAAGCAGATGCCAGACCCATTGCGCTAAATCATTAACAGTAAATACCACTAAACAGTAAATTTGAAACAGTCAAAATTATATAACAAGCGAGCATGTTTGTCTGTCTTAGGTAAGCATTGCTCTGATGTCCCCTCCCCCTTGTCAGCAAAGATAAGCAAAGCTTGAACCCCCCCTCACCCCCCTTGAATGCTTACGTAATACTTGAACAGCCCCTTAGAGTCCTTTGTTGGTCGACTATTTTTTTTTTTATAATAACAAAATGCATATTATTCAAATTATTGTTTAGTAATAGGTCTTAGCGTGATGCATACTGTAAGACCACTGGATTTGTGAAATTAGGCCCACTGTGGAACTTACTCTGTGGAACAAGTTGTCTGTAACAATAAGTTCTAACTCACTAAATTAAGAATTTTGCAACATTTTCATACGCTTGTTTTGTTTGTAAATAGTCAACTTATTTTCTGTCTTGTTAAATCGTTGAACCACTTGTTTTTCAAAACCCATCTCATTGTTTGTAGGTTTGAACTTTTAAGGTTAGTTTTGATATTACTATCTTAGTTCAGTTGTTTTAAATGTCTTTTCTTAAATGCTATTAGAATCGTGAAGCAATGAACAAATTTTGAATTTTCGGACTTCATTGCGATTCCAAACGCGTACTTCATTAGAGATTTTCTTTCCCAGTGAAAATGAGGATTCCAGAGGATTTGGAAATATGGAATACCCGCAAATAGGATTAAAGAATAATGTATTCAGATGAACTTATGCTATCAGCATTTATAATTCCAAATCCCTACTTAACATTCACCATTGCCTAATCACAGAAATTCACTTATTTTTTTGAAGATTCTTTTTTTCTAGTCATCAGTAGAAACTAACTTTTTTCGACAAAGTTTGGTCACCTTTTAAAGGAAAAAAAAATAGCAGATTGGTTTTTATGGAAGGTCTGAAGTTTCATTCTTTTTCTTTAAAAACTTTTACGTTTAAAGGGGATGTGAAAGATAAATTAAAGAAGTTTAAGCTCTTGGGTTGAGATACAATTAATAGTTGTCAAAGAATTAACTGATGCTTAAACATAAACACGGAAGGGAATTTGTAATTTTATAACTTATAAATAACTCAATGCGAGCAAACTGTGTTACAGGCTGAATTTTGTTGCAAGTGAGAATTGAAATATCGAAAGTTATTTGTACAACTTCGAATTCCCGCTTAGTAAGATTCAAAAAGACATCCTGGAACTCTTTTTAAACTTTCAGCTTCTGAGGATAATCAGTAGTTATACCAAAAAATTACCAAAATTTATAAATAAAATTATACCAAAACTTTAGTATAAAGTATAGAAATTGTAAGGAATTTGTATCCATTTTACCAAGAATTTCTTACATACTTTTGAACTAACATATGCAGAGTGCTATACACGGTGTGATGTCTGCACCGCATTTGGGTACCAGCTGTGACAAACATGTTTTTTTTTTTATAATAAATGTTCCCTAAATCCTCTGATTATCATTTATAAGATAAGGTTATTAATATATTCCTTTTTAAACTAAATATGCAGATTGCCTACTTTTTTTTAATCCTTGGGGCGCCTATGTTTCGCATACGGGCGCCGATACATCATGCGACGGCTCTGAACATACACGGATGAAGTGCTGATGGGTTTGACAGCTTCAAATTCAACGTTTATCAAAATCAATGGAGACCTTCCTTAAAATAATATAAATAAAATCTCACTAAATTATCAATTTTCTAAGTTGAGTAGGTTTCGTTTTGAAACATCCTGACCACAGATATGGAACTACATATGATCATGGAATTTGATTTTTTTTAAAAAGTTTGTTTTAATCTACCTGTCCGGGTTATATTGAAAATTTAGCTAAAAATTAGGATGTCTAACCTTTGTTATGGAATATATTTTGAATGTTCTGACAAAATTAAACTTAACAAATTCATTTGTGGAAGCTGGGCATCGCAGAAATCGTTTCTATGTTATGAAAAAATAATCAGAAAGAGAATGCAATTAAACAGATAACAAGGAAAATTAGATTAGCTACAACAATAAAAAAACCAATGTATTTTTTTCCTTATAATTGGTAAATTGTTAGATAATTTGACAAATTGTTTTCGATTTTAATTATCAATAATTATAGTGACTGCTTGCTAATTATTTAATTTTTGTGATTGTGCAATGACTGGTAATGCAGTTAGGGATCGATTTTTGACAGAATACATTAAAGTAATAGAACAAGTCACACACACAGACAGGAAGAACTTGATTACTATAACCGAAAGTTAATGTTTCATTAATGAATCCATAATGACGAAGACAAGTACTGTTTACCATATCATTTCCTTAATACAATTCCCTTGTTACTGCAAACCGCAATGAAATTATTCCCTAATTTAATTGTTATGTTTTCTTAAAGTTGACATACGCTCATTGATTAATAGAAGTGCCTGGCAGGTGAGTAAGGTCAGGTGAGGTTTTATCGGTGCTAGCAGATCTGAGCATGCGCACTGATGCTTCGACGGATGAACAAATTAATAAATACAAATCACATTAAATTTTCACGCATTCATACATCATTTACAACAACGGAGAAGTCAGATGGTATCGGACGATTTATAACGTAGATGGGGGAAGTGGATAACAACCCATCGTCAATAGACCCCGATAAAAGCAGGGCTGAAGATGAAAATAATATACCAAATGAGAATTGATCTGCTTCGGTCCGTCCAAAAAGAATGGGTTTATTGATATTCCATAAAAAAGTCGTAATTTGTTTTTTGTTTTATTGCTTTTATTGGTAGACAAATGAAATATGTATGCCTTGAAATTAGTATGAGAGAAGTGTGCTTTAAATATAAAACAATGTCATACATAATCGGGATTTGCTCTTTAAACTGGAATTTACTAACTAATGTTTGTCCATTGACAGAACAAGCCAAAGGTTGAAGATTGCTGACTTTCTGAAAATAGAAATTAAGTAATAAGAATTTGAAATCATTGGAAGACTTGTGGCACTTATTATACTCCATCTTATAATATTTTGTAATATAGTATTTTATCCATATTATAATTATCTGAAAACTGGAGATAATAAAAGTAAATAGAAAAGGAAAAAAAATACAGGAGGTCAAGATCCATTCTCGACTATCGGATGAATGAATTAATGATCATATCCAGTTTACTTACTAAACAGCTAAAATTAAAGCAAATCGTCAGCACAAAAGCAAATCATTTGTCTCTGAAATATTATCATATCCTAAATCTCAGAAACTCTAACTATAATTTTGAAAGATACAAGTTTCAATGGATAAAGTGAACAGAGTATTATTCACAGCAGGAAAAAGTTCAGCAACGTTTCAGATTGAAATTTCGCCCTAAGATATTTATAATTATACATTAAATGAACTGAATACACTAAGCAGCTTTTCTTACTCTAATAGAATAAGGCAAGAACCTTTAGTAACAACAAAAATGAAGGCGACAGATAAAGGTCGTAGACCCAAATTTCTATTAAATTTCACTTGCAACCAAACGTGGAAAGAGATTGCACTAAACTTTACCATTAGGAAAATAACACGAAGACAATACCACAATGATTAAAAATGAGTATCCATAAATTTTGCGAGATTTATACGATTAATTGAATAATTAACTTCCCTTTATGAGAAGAAATTATAGCTCCGAGCTATGCTTAAATTGAATATGCTTGTTTGAATTACTGGAACGCTATCAAAATATCATTTTCCCATTACAGAAATTCCGATATCATGTTAAAGTAACAAATAACATTCAGCATCCCTTCCTACTGTTTACTGTCATTTCGTAATAAGAAGATTATTATGTTCAAGACCTATAATTTCTTAATAGTTCAGTTTTATCGATTTGTGGACGTAAGAATTAATGCACAACGCAAGAGTCAGATTAAGTCACAGTATTCCACGTATTTCAGGCATATAATAAGTTACTAGATGCCCTTAGTTCTGATCCCTAATACAGGATCTATTAACTTTATCCGCTTAAGCTTCATTTAAACGTAATAAATTCCAAGACTTTCATATTTGCTTCCTTTTCCTGGCACAAAAATGGTAAAGAGAAAGTACGATGTCTTTATTCAGATCCTACAGCAACTCAAAACCTCTTTTCCTGATAGATGTCTTTGCTGTCAAAATGGTTTCGTCCCAGACAAAACAGTATTCGTTTGGTTTTCTCTTCGGATTCCGAAACACCTCCAAGCTCTGAAGAATTACAGCAACTCAGGATAAGTGATGGCTTAATTTGGCGAGATCTCGCCTATAATTAAGAGGAAGACGATGATTTACCTAAATGGAATAATTTCTAGTATCTGTGCTAACGATCAATATTTCACTGGAAATGTCAATCGCCCTAATTATGCATTCGTGCAAATTTATCAAACTTTCTACTGGAGTTTAACTCGTTCAGTCCATACGTACAGCAGATTAATTGCCGAATTGAATTAATTTTGTTGTCAAGTTCAGATACCACCAATGATGTATTGTAATTCACACCCATTTCAATTTGCTCGGACACGATCGCTTCCCAAAGTTTTGTAAGTACTGACACCAATCAACTTTGATCACGTCTGCATTTAAAGTTGGACATTAAGTGATATTGAGATTTTCAGGCATTGGTCAAATGAGCAGCATTAACATTCGAACTTTGTCAATTTTCGAACTTGGGGGAGTCGCTGGAACTTGAATTTAGAATTACTGGTCAAACATTAGGAAATTATATATTAAGATTATGTTCTGACTGCAAGAAAAGTTGAAGTTCCCTAATAAGAAGTATTAAAACAATAAACTTAAAGAACAAACAGTATTTTGCGATGAGATACTGGCGCAGAGATGGATTCGGTAAAATGATTGAAAAAGAACATCGTCGAGATAAAACAGTGCTGTAGCCTGACGAAATATGCTGCACTAAGACTGCTTTAATGAATTTTCGAACGATTCGAGATTGAGGAACTGAGAATCCAATGATGTTGACATTTGGATAATTAAAGATAAAATCTGAGTGAAAACTTATAGAATAGTGGATGTTGCAGTGTTATGAATCCTTTCCACAATTTGTCTTTTGTAATCGCATTACAAATTCATTTACATATTTAAATTATCCTAAAGTATATACGAATTAAAGGCTGAAAAAACAATGTTTAAAAGATTGCATTAAATTTTCTGTATCAAAACTGTTTTTAGTCTGGCCATATTGTTTTTCAGTTTGCTTTCATTTGTCGTTTCGTATGATTTGACTGTGATCTTTTAGAAATTAGACTGTTTTCTTTCAATTTAATTTACTATCGCTTCCTCTGCAAATTGAAAAATTCTACTTATTGAAATCATGAAGCATGTTATCTTTATAGGAACGGAGCTTGCTTACGAAAATATCTACCAACGGTCTCTTACCTTAGATGATTCAAGGATTTCCTCGAATTTTGGCACCGAAATAGAACCACGTGTACAATGATTGTCAAAAAGGCAATCAAAATCCAACATGTTATTGAGGAATAATAATGAGAAAACTCAAATTCAATAATTAGAAATACTCAAGAAATTACAGAAAGAATTCTAGGGCATTACAGCTTTTCAAAAATTGCATAAGTTTTTAAATTGTTTTTCTCATCTTTTCTGCTATTGTTTCTTCTTACTTGAAACTGATTTTCAGCGTTTGTACGTTAGGTATCGAAAGAGAGAATAACTTACTGGTAATTTTTGATTAAAAATATTATAATGTAGGTAACATGTAATGAGTAGCTTAACAATGTTTTAGAAAAATCCCCAATGTTGGGGAAGAATCTTTGTAAACAATTCTCAAGACTCTTCACATCAGAAAGTAATCTGGTAATTAAATCATTATCTTATGACCTTTAGAAAATCAGATTCAAAGGAAAAGTATCAAATAAGCGTCTTTTTATGGACCTTATTGGAATTAGCCATTTCATACAACTACAAAAATGGTAACTTAGTCTACAATTTTTAAATAAATGTCTAAAAATCTCTCTCCCCAAAAAAATTCATTGACCAGTAGGAAGTTATTCGAAAACGACTGCTGTTCTTGTTTTTCAAAATAAATGTTTAATGTTGAAGGTTTTCGTTGGTGAAATTTAATGTAAAAGAGGTCTTGAATTGTATGTTGTCTGTGCCTTTGAAATTTTGAAAGCTTCAAACTAATTCCTAAATTGGCATAAATTACATCGATATCTTAAGCCCAATAGATATTAATCCACCTTTAATTCTCTAAATATCTGCCCGAGATTTAATATAGTTAGAATTAATCCGATTTAAACAATTTAAGTAAATAATGTGGATTTCATTAATTTCTTATTTATAAGAAGTTTTTAAGTGCAGTTAAAATTTAATAAAACGCAGCTAATCATGTAAGGACACATATATGATTAAAAAGTTGAAACATTTTAAAACTTACACGACGTTTCAAGTCTCCTTCGGTCCGAAACTTTTCAAGTTTTATTATTTCATTAATTTCTTTTTCCATAAAATGGAAAAATTTCTAAATAATATATAATATTAACAGATATATTTCTTAAAAAAGTGGAAGACCAGTTTGCCTTTATTTTAATGATTTTAAAAAGCAAAGAAAAAAGATATCACCCAAATTGTAAGGAAAGTAAACTTCAAGTTCTTTCAAGAGTTTGTTTTAATGTTTATTTTTACTTTAGATAATTGCAACTCTCCTAAATCTACTAAAAAAAAAGCAAATAAAAAAACCAACAAACAGAAAAGTAAGTATGTTGTTAGCAAAGGAAATTAATTGCTTTTAACGTTTATAAAAGACAGAAATGCGTTAAATCGAGAGTTATTTATTAACGAAAAGCACTTAGTTTGTTTGCTTTTGCAGCCAGTTTCTACAAACAAGGTTAAGGACAAACCATAAAACTTTTATCCAAACCATTTAAAGTCACTTATGGAGCCATTAGTTAAAATACAGCTAACATCAATTGTTTACAAGAATTAAACACATGAGTGTAAACTTGGTTAAGCGGACTGAATTTTTTATTAATAGTTCCTAAAAGGATCGTATTGAATTTTTAAAGTTTACTTTCATTAATGGAGCATAGCGAAAGGTTGTGTGGGTTAAAGAAAAACTATAAATTCCAGGAAGAAATTAAAACTTACGTTCCAGAAAACAATGTTTTAATGTCGTAAAAACTATAAACATGAATAGTTTCCATATGTATAAATACATTGTATTATTCACTGGATACCAGTACTTTATTTTACTAAAAATATTTTCATATTTATGTTGAAATCGGTGATATTTAATTTTATTGATTAAATCGGTAATGTTTGCTTTAAGATGCCTAAATCCAATGAAATCCAACTGAAATGAAACAATGCTTTAATCATGGATTAACTTGTTAATTGTTAGATTACGAGAGCAATTCTTCTGCAACAGTAAGAAGTAATTATTTCTCTTCTATAGATATCATAAAATTAACATAAAGAAAAACGCAACACACACATTCCATGTGATAACTATTTCAATATTTCAACTTTCTAACCGAAAGTTTTCTTCAGGAAACAAATACATAAAATAATAGGAATAACTATGTCTTCCTTCTTATTGCAAACAGAAATTTGAATAGTAATCATGAAAGGTTAAAAATTACAATGATGACATCAACGTTAACTTATAAAGCAAAGATAATGCCAATATCCATTACAAATATTCATTAACAGTTAATAAATTGTTAATTTACAATCTTTATATTATATTGCATAACCTAATTATCAGCTCTTAATTTACAATCGTTATATTATTACATCATAAGCTGTTAACTTACAATCGTTATATTATTACTTCATAAGCTAAATAACAACTCTAAATTTAACTTTTATACTTTTGTTATTCTCCATTATTTTTTCCATAAAAATCAAACGAAATTTCATTCATTGTTGATGATTTATCTCTATTTATACATTTCGATCAATTTACAAAGCCTGATTCCAATAGAAAACGTTCTGCTTCATCATGTGATTCATATATAACGTCGACAACAGGATCTGGGTTGTGATGTAATTTTAAAGCATGATCAGCAGAATCTGATATACCTAACTTCTTATATTTAAAAGCCCTAACATGTTCTTCAAGGCGTTCTTTAAGGGATCTGCCAGTACTTCCTATACAGATTTCTTGGCAATCCCTACATTCTAATGAGTATATGACTCCCATTTTGAACAGAATATTCATTTTTTTTTGTCACATCTCTTTTTAAATAGACTCTTTGTAATAGATTATTTTTACTTTATTTTCAACACACACATTTTTAATGTTCTTATCAACTTTAAAACCAATTGGAAGACGTATGAATTTATAATCATTATGAAAATTTTCCTTTGATCTTCTTATCTCATTTTTCTTTCTTTTATAAAAGAATTTATTAATATTTGCTTTAATAAAATTCTTAGGGTATTCGATCCTCTCCAATTTTCTACTTAGTTTATCAATTTTTTTCTTCCATAATTTCTTATTTACACATAATTCTCAGTGTAATTAGTTATTCTCATTAAGTTATTACATATGATGGCTTTCTTAGTGGAAAGGTTATGGTTTGAATTAAAATTCAAAACATGATTACTCTGGTAATCTTTCTGATAATGCTCATAAGTAATCACATTACCTTCATTAATCATCAATACCTCCAAAAAAAGACAATTTCCCATCTATTTCTTTATCATAAGTGAATTGCAAATTATGGTCAACTGAATTAACAAAAATATATGATGGAAACAGTGGCATTATTATCTGAATTAACAAATTTGAAAAATTTCGAAAATTGCCTCTCAGTACCTTCCTACAATAGTAAAATGTCGTCAGCGTATCTTAAATAATTATTTCGTTTTTAATCCTTTTCATCTTCATGCGCAAAATTCAAAACAGAAACAGGTACACGGTTCGTTTGATGAATTAAAGTCAATTTTCCGTTAACTGCGGAGGTTATGTTCCTAGAAAACTTCGTGGTACCAGAAATCGCGGTTACTGAAGAATTGATTCTATGGGAAAATGAAGTTAGGTTCTCATGGATCCTCTTCACTATCTACTTTTTCTATTGTATTTTCTGTTAAATATTAGAAAGTTCTTCAATCAGAAAGTGCTTCGGAAGGTTCAGTATGTCGTAATATCTTACAATGTGAGGTGATATCTTTCAGATCTTAATACGTTCATTAATACCAAAAAAAAGAGAGAAAAGGCTGAAAATTAATGGCTAATTATTTAAAATAATTAAGAAATATGAAACATTAAAACAAACTTAATATAGGAAAAGCTTTTGGTTTATAAGTTGCTTTAAAGTATTTTGCCAACAATTTTTGAACAATATTTGAAGTTATAAAAATTAAAAATTTTATCTAAAACTTTCGGTGAACTGTTGAAAATTTGCTTATTGATAATTAAAGCTGTGATGTCATCTTTCAAGATGATTTTGAATTTTATAAATATTAATGAATTCATGATTGAATTCAGGTTTTCCCATTTTCACCTGCATACTTCTCTCCTCTCTCCTAATTAAGTTTCCTTCAAATTAATTCTTGTATGAACGCATATAGGAATTATCGACCACATTCAGTTCCATTAAACCTATTCCTTTGTAAATAATTATCAAATTTATTTTATTGAATATTGCTTTGTAATTTATTTCTGAAATAAATAATTATATAATCTGGTACAAATAAGTCTCAACTTTGAAATTGCAACTGACAATGTGAAATGTACATAAATAAAATATTTCGGTATTTTTCGCAATCGTTTCATACACAACATAAAAGATATATAATGCAAGAATGATTATGCAAGAGCATTGTCTACGAATGATAATAATCAGTGTCTGCAAATCCTGACAAATCGTTAATACATCTTGCGCGTATTTTTAATTCATTGTGAACATTTTCCGAAAAACTTCGTCTCCGAATATAAATTTTTACTCAAAAACAAAACAAAATAAAGCATTTTACGATTCAGAATCTTCAATACTATTAGAAAAGGTTCACCAAAACAACTTTGCTAATATAAGGAATAAGATAAATTGTTAAAAAGACTTCTCCTCTGCAATTTCTTTTTCTGCTCTGCATTGGAGAATTTTCCTCTAGGCTACACCTCTTAAGGGTTTCCAGGACAAATCTGTTTCGAAGTATTAGCTCTCGTCAGTTAGGATTCCTGCGAAGACTGGAAACTCTCGTAATGTTAACATCTTTATGGATCTTCTTCTTCGTCTGATTTCACTCCTAATTAAATCATCACATTCTTCTATTTCAGATGAATTAAATTAATTAGGATTTCAGCTTCCAGAAGATGACTGAAGACCAAAAAGAAGACATCTTGGACAAAAATTTTGGAATGTCGATTTGACAAATTAAACTTAAAAATGTGTATATAAAAAATATACATTGCTGTCAGATGCTTTGCATTTCTATGTTTGCAACCACATTACAGAAAGGAAACCTTCAGCTTACCTGAATAATATTTAGCTTATCAATTATTAAGCCTAATTAAGATTAAATGAAGAATATTCTTAGATCTACAGTGCTGCTCTAAGAGAAAACACAACAACCTTAATTATTAAAGAGCAAACAACGGCAGGAAATAGTCATTTTGAAATGTTAATATCACTCAAGAATCTACGGTTTAGCAAAAAAGAAATACAATACAATCTGCAGCCACTTTTGTCATTGTAAAGACGTCCAATTTCATCAGGACTCTCTAATTACAAAGGGCTCAGGAAGCGAGGGTGCATTAATAAAAGAAAAAAAAAGACACTCCATTAATCAATTTTTTTTTACAAAGTTTGGTAGAACCTAAAAAATATTAGTACTTTCAGAGTTGCTTAAGAAATTCCACAGACGAAATTAGCAAAGTCAAAAATGGATACTGAATACATTTCAAACATAAGATCAGAAAGAAAAATTTTAGAATTCAGTCAAGTGAATATTCTAATTGATTAATGTTTTCAAAATATTTAACATCGCAAATATGTATAAGATAAAATGAGTTATTTAAAAAAATTAAATTGGGAGAGGTTTTCATTCCAGTTATGATGTAAATTTGTTGCATTTTTCAGAAGAATGTTTATACAATAGAAAAAACTTCATATAATTTAGAAAATGCTGTGTGAAGATATAAAGTGTCTCTGTAATAATGTTAGAAAAATGCTAATTTAACAGATGTGCCGAAAGATGGTTTACCTGTGAAGACTTTTTTTCCCTTTAATATTCTACAAAGAGCTCTCGATTTTATTGGAGTGAAGAGTGTCTCAAGTGATTTGGAGCCTATAAAATGCTGTGAATTGGAACCTATTTCATATTCCGGTGTAATTGACTCTTCATTGATTAACAAGTCTTCCGTCCGCCCCTGGCCGAGCCGAGACTAGTGACACGCGTAACGGATGCTTGGAACCCATTAACATGTAGATGAGATGGGCCGAGTGCTTTTTTTCCCCTCTTGCAACGGAAAAGATGGATGATAGAAAGAAACACGGTCTATAAGACGGAGGAGGAAAAAAAAGCGCATTTGGTTTCGTCGTTCTTTCGTCTTTTGCTCCCTTTTCCCAGAATGCATCACGCCTCATGGATGTTAGGTTCTTGATCAGCTCTGTTCCGACACGCGTACAGACACATAGCAACTGTTCGATCGATTGTCGAATCTTTCTTGTAAATGGCCCTCCTACAACACGATGTCTCTTCACTTGGAGCGCCGGACGCCGCTCCAATTAGATGCCGATTATATGGTCAAGTGGAGATAGTGAATCCAAGGGTCTTGTAACAGCAACGGCAAAAAGAAACTCTAACTGAATATTCCATTAAGTGTGTTGGAATGGCTTTGATCAGAACATTTTTGTTCAATTAAAAGACTATGAACTCTGCAAACTGGTAAAAATAAACAAATCAACAAATAAATTCTCTGTTTTGATTTGTTCGCTCCTTATTTGAATATATTGAAGGTAAAATCCGAAGCAATTTTTATGAGTTGGTTGCTGTCATGTTCAGAACTTTCTTAGGATTGCATTCTTGCAGTTCTTCTACAATGCCTATTTCTAGTATATTTTACGATACGTCTTTGTCAAGTAATAAGCCAAATACAAAAACAAGTTTTGGGAAAGAAAACGAACGGAAAAGTGATTGTTAGCTATCTAACAATGGTCCATGGAAATTCAAAAGCCTATCGCTCCTTTGATAACAAACATAAATAGAGCAATAACTGACTGAACATGGGAAGTCTTACTTGAAGGTTTTCCTTCTTTATTTATTCAGTTGTCTGATGTTACACACAAAACGATTAGACAAATGATTAGCGTTAAAACGATTAGACAGATTTCCATTTGCTATGTAATGTATATTATTAAAACTAAGACTTATTTACTTTGGTCTCTGACCTTCCAATCCCTTAAAATACCGTGCTAAAATGGTCGATGCTTATTTGTTTTCCAGGTTACAATATGATAACGATTATTCAACATGATTTCCACCACCAGTCCTCAAAAAGGAACGCTTGAGCTGCATCAGTTTCTAGTATGCGACGAATAGCTGAACACATACAAAGCTTAAATTTAATCATTTCTTCATTGGGGTTACAGTGACAGCGCGGGAAAATAACAAAATTATGGAAATGACAAATTGCATCTTGAAACATTTTCCGGAACTTGAAATGCCGGAATATCGAAGTAATACCAAAGATTACAGTCAAGCAGAAGTGAATATATAAGTGTATTATTCCTTTTATCGATTTTGGCCAACTAGGGACCACGTAACTAGCTCAATCTGACAACGTCAGGGCGAGGCTAGTGAAATTCAAGAAAGGGGGGACGAGAATTATATCCCGTCCAGGATAACCCTGAGATAGTAAGTCCCAGGTGGGAAACGGACGAAACACAGAAGAAGAAAGAAACAGCCATGCCACCACCGGGATTCGAACCCAGGTACTGGCGCATCGGCCACAACGGCAGCCCGCCGGCTAAACCGCACGGCCACGCCAGCTAAGTGTATTATTATAAATGATATTATTGTTAGTATAATATTATTTTAATTATTGTTAGTGTTATTAAATTCGAAAACTTATTCTTGCAATAACACTCATCGTCGTCTTTCGTTTTACTTAATTCTTGAAATTCTTGAAGGACATAGTCAACATCTTGTCTCTGGGAATTTGATCAAACTTGGCGACCCGTTGCGACTGTTTGGGATTTTTTAGCGATCCATTTGGGTGCTATTATGATAGCGACCAAATATGATAGCTATTGCGTTTATGCTATCCGTTTGTCCGTGTCTTCCCCCCCTTACAACTCCCGAACAGAAGGTCGGATCAGCAAACGGACTTCAACATCATGTTCAGAGGCCGAAACAACCTAAGAATTGGGTATTTTTTGGGACCAACATCCCCCTAAGTTCGAGATATTTGGAATTATTTTCATTGGATTTCCGCTATTAGCTTAAATATTAGAAATGCAACCATCTCATTTCTGTTGTCAGCTGTACCTTGATTGGTAAAGTCTCGGACTCATGCGCTGGAGGTTGTCGGTTAGAATTCGTATATATCCTGGGTTTTTTCCTTATTTTTTTTTTTCTCAATGTCCGCCTGTTTTGTTTTTTTTCTTATTTTTCTAACTTTTTTATTTTTCCTTAGGTTAATGTACTCCCTTTTTATTATTATTATTATTAAGGGTCAACCTTAATTTTATGCTTTAACGCAATTTTTTTTTACTTGTTAAAAACTCTTTACAAACTCTTTCACCATCCTAATTTTACTTTGCAAATTAGAGTAATTAAATATTATTTACATTGCAAAGTTTGGAACTATTTTTAATTTGTACTAATTACCAAACCTATTTTTCTAATTGCAGAGCGCGTGAATAATGTATAAACTGCAAGTGTCTACAAACTTTAATTTCATGGAAATCAATTATCAATTTGAAAATATAATGAAATGATATCAGGTTATCAGGAAAGCCATCAAAACACGTGGAGTAAATGCGTAGTATTTAAACATATGTCAGCTTTGGGGATAACTAACTATTTACCAAATCAACAAATGCCCAATTAGTCGATGTTGACTAAGATAACTAATTGAAAAATTAAATTTTCAATTAATGTCAATTGATACGAAAATCATAACCTATTCATTCATATACTTAATCTTTTATTTTTCGTCATGTCATTTTGTTTTTGTTTTTTAGAAGCAGATGTAAACAAAACAATATGTAAAAAGTCGTAAGTAAATTCAACTTAACATATTGAGATCATTGCTCTCTCGAAAATTAAATCAATGTCGTAACAGAACACATGATATAAATCAAGGAATAAGACGAGAAGAAAACAATAATTTCTAAGCGTTCCTTTAAGTTTAAAAGAATGACATGAATGTAGTAACTGAAGACTGTCTGCACAGATCTTGATGAAAATTTATACTAAAAATCTTTGGTAAAAGCTATCGAGTTTAGGTGGATGTCTGTTTCTTTCCACAGAGTTGAAGAGAGTTAACGTCCAAGACGTTCTCTGAGGCCTCTACCTTTTCCACTATCATGATGCATTCGTTTAAATTATTGTATTATAAGCTGATTTGTAAAGAGATATATGTACGGAAAAACCCTATGGAACACATATTCTCTATATCCGTTAAATGGATTTTTATTTTAGACGCCATTTTGTCAAAAAAAACAAAAAAAAAAACGATGATGACATTAATTTTATTCGGATGTTAGGTATAACTTAAATAAATACATTAAAATTATTTAAAAATACATATATAATAAAATTTTACAGTTTCGTGTTCTGAAAAAGAGTCCTAATATTTAATGGGATAATATTTTACCTTTTTAATGTGTTAAATATTTTTTAAAATTATGTTATGTTAACTTTAAATTTTCGAAACGAATTAAGAGTCAACTGCAAGCTATAAATAGTGACAAATCAAGGTGTTTGACAGATAGCGTGATACTTAAGTCTCTTTTTATTTAGTTAAAGGAGAACTCGTTATGCAATTGATAAATTACTTAAAAAATATTTCTACTACAATATAAACAAAATAATTATTTTAGAGAAATGTCTTATTTTATATTTATGTTATAATCTAAATAATTTTGATGATTCCTTGATGCTTCATAAAGAAGTACAAATAAACAAACGACATGAAAAGGCATTTCCTTGGTAAATAGTTTCTGGAACACGAAATTCCCGTCTGAATAATACATTTTTTCTCTCTTAACCCAGCCACAAAAATTAGATAATTGTAACTTCTCTGGAATAACTTTGTATCTTTTGCATATGATTATCAAAAAATTAACAAATAACGTACTTAACATACTCAAAGTAAAATAAAAGAAATTTTATCAATATTCCGTGTAAAACTGCAAGACATCCTTGCTTGTTACTGCTACTGATGATTTAAATTAAATATAGGTAGTATTCAAGTTTGTTTTTTATTGATTTCTCCATAAAAAAATGTTGTATTCTGATTAACTGAAGAGCTGTAATAATATTCCTCGTATCCTGCAAGTTTAGTGAAAGATACGTCATTATTTGTAAAAAAATTGGTATTAAAACTAAAACTAAATTCTAACAATTTTTGTGCTGATGTATTTCATAATAAAATAATTTCTTTATGTAATTATTGACTTTCAGAAAACAATCTCAGCATCTATACTCGGTTAAAGAAAAATAACAAAATTGCAAGTACTTTTTGATTAATTCCGCTGCTTTCTTCATCGCTGAAGGATTTTTTTTTCTTAATTCTTTTTTCCCTTCCCAAATCCTAGCAATGCTGGCAGCAAAAACTTCTTCATTTTTTTTGAAAGCGCCCCCGAATGTGAAATTGATTTCTTGATTGATCCTGATCTTTCTCGACCTGAGATTAAAGGTTAAGACCTGCCCTGATCCCTCAATGAGATCAGCCATCCATTTTCTGGACTTCTTCTACTTAACCGTCCTTGAAGTATATATATACCAAACCAACGCTGTTACTTGATAGGTCGTGGCTGCCATTGCGATGAATGGCACGTCTCGTCAGTAATTTTTCTTCTTTCACGTTTTTTTTTTACAATGATGACAAAAGAAGTTGATTGGATCAGATAAAAAGATCTTTTCTTTGTGTGTCTAAGTGGGATTTTTTTCTTTTTATCTTCAAACTGTTGAATCATAGGATCAACGCATTGTTATTTATATGTGACGGTGATTTTTTTGTATTACAAATAAATAGAAGCTGCTTTTCTTAGTCTGTCAATGTTTGCTTATATTCTTCAAATAAAAGCTGTTTGATGACTTTTTGGAAGAAATTACGTTTTTATTTAGCATTTACTTTTATTAACTTTTTTATTTGATAAAAAAAAGTTCTACATTAAGGTAAACATTAAGCTATTATAAAATACATTAAAACATAAAAAATTATGGAATTTTAAACTATATTCTTTCTTATAAAATTAAAAAATAATTCTTTCTTTTAAGAAAGACAAAATAAACAAAGAAAATTTATCGATTGTCGAGCAGCCTTCTGAAATTGCTTATTTAAATCGTTTAGCAAATATTAAATATAATTTTATACGTAATCGCAGGCATTTAAACTATTAAGTAATAAAGCAATCTAAATTGATTAAAAAAGGCTAAATTGATTAAAACCGTCTCTAAGGCTAAGCAAATCTGAACAAAAAGATTTGTTCAAAAATTTCCTTATATAATACAAATCTGTGAAATCCTATAATGTAACATGTATCTATTGAATGAATATCAATGTTAAATGAATGTCAATCCTTTGATATTAGAATAAAATCTTTAGATGACCAGAGGCGTGCCCAGGAATTGAAATGGGGAGAGTTATGTGGTAGTTCCAAACCAAAAAAAAAACCCTTTTATTCTCTTCCCGGATTGAGAGAGGGGGGGGGGGGAGCTAGAGAGAAAACGATTGGCTTGTCAGTTAAAAAGCAGGTCCATCATTCTAGATTTCATGTATTTTAGGATGCAGTTACAACCCCTACCAACTCCCGTCTTGATACACTAACAGATTAGGACCAGAAGTCTAATTATCTTCTTGAGGAAAACCTATAAACTGTAGAGATTTTTTACTGTCTTTATTTTTTTCTGAAATTATTCATAAGTTGGCAAGTCACTAATAGCTTACTTTCAACAATTTTCCAAATTGAATTGAAATTAATTATTTTTTTCTTTGAATCATTTTAAATTTATACACAGAAAAAGACAGGATTCAGTCGAGAGAAGAGAGGATGAATCGGCCGATGAATGGGATTAAGAAAATGAAATTTTCTTAATTTATTCTAGCTGTGACGGAGAAAAATCCAAGCTGATTCTTTTTCTTGGAACTGTTGTTTACTAATTACCATTATATTCTGATGTAATTTAAATTAAATCTTCTGGATTAGAGCTTAAATATCACTTTATAGGGAAAGGTTAACTAGAACTACATACGTTAAAGTGCAATTAAATAAACAATATGAATAACTACAATGATAATAAAACATTTTTTTTAAAGATAACGCTTTTTAAAACTAAATTTTTAAAAATAACATAGCTGTTTAAGCATTATATTAATATTTTGTTTAAATTAAAAATTATGTATTATCCTTTACAGTTATTCTTTAAGGTTGAAGCAAAATGTTTAAGAAATGCATCCAGAACTTTTAATTTGTTTTCCCTTTTATAATTTTAATGAGGACTGAAAGTGATTTAAGAATACATTTGAAAATGATTGATTAAGATAAGCAGGTAGGATGGAAACAATTCATTTTCGGCTACTTCAATAAACTTAACACAATTTCTACAATTAATGACTATAAAATATAATTAAGAAAAAAAAATAGAAGATAAAAAAATCAAAATAAGGTTAAAAAAAAGGAAGAAAAAGGTTGTTGTGGGCCATTATGCTTCAATTCAGTCATTGCCGTGACCAAGATTCGAACCTGAATCTTGGCCAAAACGTAATGTACTAAGTTATGATCACTAGCTGAATAAAACCACTCAGAATATCTGTAAAGTACTGAGAATAGTCGTTTGTAAATGATATCCCGAGACCGGATATAGGAATTGACCGCACTTTTCCTCTTATGACTTCATAAGAATTCCAATGAGGTATGATTCATGTCTGTGCGACTGGTAGATTCTGGTATAGAGGTGTGGCAGAGGATCACAAACAAAATTCTATTTGGAAATACAGTAAAACCCCGTTATTACGCTCGTCAAGGGACCGTGACCTACAAGCCTAATAAGCGGGATAGCGCTATAAACGGGGAATGATTTATATGATGGGGAAACATTTAGACACCATTTTACAGGAAAGATACTTGATTCTGAAATAGATATAGTGCAAATGTGAGCTTATTTCCTATTAAAAAAATCTTTGATTGTGGTTTGCCGTGTGTGTATGCTACTGTTATAAATTACGACATTTTCAATGCGGTTCAAAAAACTATTAACATCAATTGATACTCCACTAGGAGCAATACAAATATATTTTCGGAGCAGTTTTAGTGCACTGCCCGCTATTTCACGCGCCTTTTCTTGAATGATTGGGTCATTTAATGGCACTGATGCATCACGGGACTGATGAATCCATTCAATTAGAATTTCCTCAGCATCTTCACATTTTCCACACTACTTTTTTACGTTTGCAACCATCCTTCGCTGAATTGATAATTCCATTCTTATTTTTTATTATTGTTCTCAGACTGGATCAGGGAATTCTTAGATTCTGCGAAAACCTTCTGATTTAGTGTAGAATTCTCGTCGTACTTAGGAAGAATTTGCAATTTTTCACTTATAGAAAGGGATTTCCGCTTCAAAGAGTTCGAAGATTCCCTCCTACCAGGGAAAGAAAAGAATCGTTACAGTGTTACATTTCTTTTCGATACAAAATTTCCGATATAAAAAAGCGCTACAAGCGGGATTTGAAGCGTTATAAGAGGGTAAAAGTATAGAGAGTTATATAGAAAATTCCAGGGACCGTACAAAAGGAGCGTTAAGAACGGGATAGTGCTATAAGCGGGAGCGTAATAACGGGGTTTTACTGTATATTAAAAACTAATTTATTTGAAAAATAAATATAGTTTCATATTTTATATATACTGTATTCATTTCTATATAATTTTCCAATTCTGTGTCTGTATCCCTCTGTGTGTAACGCAAGAGATCAGGAAGCTGCCCAGCTAGTCTCACATCTATCGCAGCGCTGTTGCAGTAGTGTCGGATGATCGTAATGTAGTCATGGCAGAAGTTATTTCGGATAGCAACAGAGGTGATATCGTCACTATTTCCAGAATCGATTTTCAACAGAGTGATGTCAGTTTGATATTCAAGTTGAAGCGCCATAGTTTCCATTAATGCCCGTTTCAAGCCTTCCAATAAACAAATTCATTTATGTTCCTATCAATGCATTCATTTTCATTTTCTATCCGTCATGCTACATCATGGGGCAAATACTCTAGTAATTATATATTATAGCACTCTCAGAGAAAGAAGAATTACCTTATAAGGAAATAAACGGTTCACTTAGTTAATCCTGAAGCTCATTGCTGCAGAGAGCAACATGGTGGCGTCGTAAGAACAGGTTACTGTAACGCTTTCACACCCAAGCTAGAAGTAAAATTTGTAACATTTTCCATTATTTTGAAAATCAGAGTGGGGAATATATATTCCTGAATTACTAGGAAATTTGACGTTAATATGCAAAAAATAAAAAAATCGAAAATCGTGTTCTCTTCTACTTTGTTTGCAGAAACATAGCAATTAGTTACAACGTTTTACGATAGATTCACTGAGAATACATGGAAGTAGTAATCTATAACCCACGATTTTCATCTTTTTTCAACCGTTGTTTAGAATTAAATGTTTAATTTCTAAACATTTCATTAGAATTAAACTAATGTAAATTGACGATCACTATAATTTAGTTGTTTATTTCTTTTTTTTTTTTTTATTTTTCAAAATTGACCTAATTGTAATTGTAAAAAAAATATAAAAAATCCAAATAATGCGTATATTGATTCTGTAATTTATTCGATAAATCACTGTGATTTAAAAAAAAAAACAAAACAAACAAAACACTTTTTAAAAAATTATATTTAACATGTATATTTTTTTATTTTCATAAATATATAAATAAGACGTCCTTCTGTGTGTGGGTCTGAATTGTAACTTTATACAGTCTTTGTTCTGGCCGTGGTTGCGTGATGTCTGTCGTAACTTAAGGGTGGACAGGCACTGGTATGTGTCGCGTGTTTAGAGGAAATCCATACTAAGGTCGTTGTGGGGGTGTAAGCCTCCCTGACTGCAGTGACAAGCCGACGACAGGCCTCCGAGTCATCAACGTCTTTGTGATGTCAGCAGCTTTGTGTTTTTCTTAATCGCATAATATAGTTCAGCAGGAAGTGAAAGCTTAAAAGAACCAGTTTAAGAAATAAACAGATTTTATTTCGAAAATAAAGAAATAAAAAAAAAAAAATAGATAATTGCTTGTTTACATTATAACAAAAAAAAATTATTCATTCTTTCTTCAATCCATTTCGTGATAAAATTATCTGTTGCTAAACAAGATAGATAATAAATAATGCTGAAATGTTCATTATACTAAAATTGAGTGAGTTGCAACAAAGTGGATGGATTAGAAGAAAACTAAGAAAGATCAAATGACAGATGTTCTTTTATGATTAAGATAAAGATATATCTTAATGAAATAATAGAATCTTCGGAATTTTACTTCCTCCTACAGTAATCATGATTTTAGATGTAAATAATTGCTGTTCATTGAGTATCATTAATTAATACAAATAAATAAACTTTTTTATTGATAATAATTGATTTAAATTCTTCATCTTGGAGGGTTTCTTCCTTAAGCAACAAGGATTTATTAAATGGTCAGAAAAGAATCTCTTAATATTACACTACAAATCTTTTGATGTTATGACTAAATTTTCTTTTTTTAATACAATTTCGAACATTTCAAAAAAAAAAAAAAAATGCAAAGTCGACGAATACAATAGAAATGAAAAAAATATCAGAAGGTTCCTGTTATAAGGAAAATGTCAAATGTTAACATTTATTTCTTTTATTATTTTTTCGTTTTAATCCTATTTTCTTAGGATATCCTTTTTATCGCCCCACTTAGTCTATGTGTGTGTCTATTTGCATGAGCATGTTGGGTGGATGTCTCCCTAAGAACATTTGAACCGCTAGACGTATCTTGTTGAAACTTCTAGGCTACTTACAGGCTACTTACTATTATAAAAGCAAAAATCTGTAAGTTTGTTGTTTGTTTGTTATTCAATCAACGGCGCAACGGATAGGAATGAAATTTTGCTTGCGGATAGTCGGAGATACGAATTACGACTTAGGCTACTTTTCATCCCAGTCCATCGAATAGTTCCCGTGCCTACTTGCTATTTAATAAGAATCTTTCCTTTGCAATAAATTTCTACTTAGATAAGCTTAATATCTTTCCGGCTGCAAAATTAGCTGAAAACAGAATTAGAAAAAAAATTTCTCCATTCTTTCATCAAAAAACAAAAATCTTTTTCCAAATCTTTTGTATAGAATAATTGAATTACTTTTTGCTGGACTTAAGATTCCAAGTATTGCATTGTAGTCCTTAGTCAAAGACTGCTTTGGATAGATGATAAGCATTTTTAATTTTTTTTTTCATTTTAAATCTTTTTTTTTTCCTTTCTTATGCGGTTCTTTCAAAGGCTTTTAACTTCGTTCTTTGCCGTCGTGGCACAAAATCCATTAATGCATCTTTTACATTTTTGAAACACCTGATACCAATGGATAACTGCAAATTCAATCTCTTTTCTTCAACGTCTTTCTCTGATTCTTTGAGAGCTAAACGCTGCCAAGTGGAAAGTTGGAGAAATATTCTTATACAGCGAAAGACAATTTGAAGCATTAATTTTAAATACTAAGCAAGTGTAACAAATTGATTCTTCTGAATTTTGCTTTTCAGCGCCTGCCGTAATCGTCATATTATATTCTACATTTCTGAAATTCATCTTGTTTTTATGCTGTAACTCGACTTCTAACGACTGGAATTTGGAAAACTTTTGTATAGAAATCTAGAAAACCATTGTTTTTACAATTATATGAGTTATTATACAGTTATATGAGTTATTTTTTTCTAAGATGTATACCGAAAATAAAGAATATTGATGTATAAAATCATTATTATAATATTCTATCATAGTACTGTTTTCATATTGTTACAACTTCAACAAATTAAGTTATTTGGAAATTTTGCACTTGAAAATTTTTATTTTGTGTAATATTTGACATAAACAATTTGAAAAGGTTTTTCTTTCCAAATGTTTTCAGAACTTTCTTGATGTCACTTTGTCCTTGTTTCTTTAAATCAGGTTTCGCAGAATCCATTAAGAGCGTAATCTTTTCTTTCATATGTATTTCCAACCTTTGTTTTGAAAATAATTATAAATTACGAAAAGTTGAACTTATAAATCTAGTGAAGTCCTGCAGTTCCATGATTTCTTACAGAGGCCACTGGAGCTGCTCGGTTCTTTGCATTGCTTTTTGTTTGATGCATCTGTGATTATTTCCGAAGAATTATTGAGTTTGGATTCATTTAAAATTTTGTAAATTAATACAGTAAAGTCTCACTTACACGAAACATTCAGGTATACCTCAGGTATACATAGGACTCTTTAACATTGAAAATGTTATGTTCTATGTAAACTATATGAAAGAATGTTAACGATAATCGCTATTATTGAAGAATTTCTCATTCCCGGCGAAATCCCAATAGTCCTGTATGTAATTCACTTATACGAAATATTCACTTATACTAATAATTTTTGGTTCCCCCTCATATTCTTATACGTGAGACTTCACTGTAATAATTTCTTTTCTAGAAATTTTATTTCTTAAATAGTATGATTTCAAAAGAAGATTAATAAAGTTTTTTGAAATAGAATTTATGGAAATTTGGAAAATTTGTCTCCGGAATGATACTGTAGAAATAAAACGGATTTTGGAGCATTTTTTCTGATTGATTTTTCTCGAGCTTTTTCTTTGCCAAAAAAAGTCCCATGGTTAACTTAGCCTTTTGTCAAATGGATACTACATTCCTTATTTGGGATTTAATCCTACGGAGTGCGTCTCCGATCTTCCCATATGGATTTCTCTACTGTCTCTCAATAGGAAAAAGGCAGGATGCAGTTAGCCATTAACCTTTATTTCCGGAGACTCAAATACCTAGTGGTTACTCTGTTGAAAGATAAAAATAAATTTTAACAGTAGTTAAGATTCCGTCGTATTTTTATTTATTTCTTTTTTTCAGTGAATTGATTTCCCCGTTATGTATGAGCAATACTCCAATATTTTTTGTTTACACATTTAAATTTTCAATTACATGTCCTGAGGTTGAAAGAAGATAACAGATAAAGACAACTTTGTGGTTCAAAGCACATGACTTCGATAAAATCGAAACTCCGGAATGCTAAAAAAAATCGCATTTTAGACGTATTAAAGAAACTTAAGAAAAATAAGGTAAATAAGAAAGATTACGGGCTAAATTGAGGAAAGGGAATAACTCAGAAAGCCGAATTCATAGAAACTTAGTTTTGTCATTGAAAAGCCTTTATTTACCTTTTATTTACCTTTATTTACCATTTTAAATCACTTTGTGTATATTAATGATTAGTTAAATAATAATTGTCAATGTAATGCTCCCAATTCGTTAAGGGCGGTAGCATTGTCAGTCTCCAAATGTTTGACGTCTCTCTAAAAGGAAGAGCTCTTTATGCCCTGATTTATCAATTTATGTCTTTATTTTCAGTTCTGAAAAAGACTGTAAAATTAAGGGTTAAATAACAAAGTTCTTTGTTTTTTTATTACTACCTTATCATAATTTACAGTGAAAAAGCTGATTTCTTCGTTTATTTGTTGTAAATTTCGATTTTAAATATATACAAATATAAAACCAACGTCTTATTCTCGCGTCATTATAAGCTTGGATACACGAAGCAATCCTTCGGAAATATACAGCCTCGTATTTAGACTTTAGCAACTGCATATTTCAGAGTCTTCATTTTGAGTTTCTTTAATAAAGTGACATTCCTGTTCAACCCACATCTTAATCCTTATCTCTTGTATAAAGAGCGGCCACTTCTTCCAAATTGTGCCTCTGTGGAAATTTCCGTTTTTCTCGCTCAACTCCCTTCGGGTTTTCTTAATTAGAAGGTTGTGTCTAGCATTTAACACTCAGTTAAAACAGTCCTGATTTCATTGTATTATGTGTGGACGGTTTCTTTCTGAATGTTTTTGTCGTTGAAGGTAGAGGAACAGTTTACCATTATTAAAGAGATTTGGCAACTCCTAAAAAACAAAATCCCTGAATATTTAGATGCAAATAATTAATTTCTATTTAAAAGTTAAATTCTTCCTTTAATTTAGCATCTCTTATTTTTAATGTTTATTACTCATTATAAAATTCCCTTTACTTCAATCATAATTTTAATTATAAAATTAAAAAATCTCTAACCACCCTTCGCATAGTGTCGTAGATTGGCTATTAAGAACATTCAAATAATTTTTATTTTAATTTGATATTATAAGTTACCTTATTAAAACAATTTGCACACCTTGCATTTGAAATCAGAACAATTTAGATTCTCGCTTATCTTCAGAATTTGTTAAATTACATTGCTGAAGAAAATTATCAACCATACATGAAATTTATTATTACAGAAGCAATAGAGGACATTTGTCATAAATCAATAAGTCTCAGAAATAAAATAAATAATGAAAGAAACAAATAATGTGTGTATTGAAAAAACTTAATGATCCATCATAAAAAGCAATGTTTAAACATCTGAAAATATTCCTCCCGTGCTCAAGATTCAATGTGAACATATAAACTCCCTATATCACACTTCATATTTATGTGTTATTTATATTTGGATTTGTTATTATCATTAGGAAGCAGACTAATTTATGTATTTCCAGATGTAGAGAAATTATAGAAAAGGTCTTTAAGTAAGGTACAGAATCATTTTCATGAATTATACTATGAATGTTAGTTATCTACTTTAATTAAAATCTTCTAACATACAGGAATAATACACAAATTTTAAACTTTAAAAATTTACACAGGCTAGTTTCGGGCTGCCTCTAATGCAAACCATAACTAGTCTGTATTTTAAGTGGCTAGTTCTCGCTTAGAGGAAATAGCAGCTAGTACCGTTGTCACACTGTGCTAATGCACTCGCTTATGTGTTAGAAGATTTTAATTCAAGTAGATTCTTTTACACAAAGTAGTTTAAATGCAGTTTGTTTTTATAATATTAATTATCGTTGCCTCTTCTATAGTCTCTTGGTTATTGCCTGTCATTCGAATCAGACAATAGTTTTGTTTTTTATTATCAATAGAAGATACAAAGTATCCTTCCCCGCAATATATCGAAAATGAGACCAAAACAGAAAAAAGAAAGAGAAATATTTAAACTCTCAGCATTGAATCAAGATTTCAAGACAACAATCGAGGTTCTAGAGAAATGGCTAAGAAATATTTTTTACGGCTAGCACCGTAAAATCATGTAATTATATATTTTTTGTAATTTTTTAACTTTATGTATAAACCTATGTGCTTTTAACAGTTGCACTATTTATTTTTCTTCCTTTTAGGATAATTTTGCCACAAATTGAGCTAACAAGTGCAAAAGAATTGTCAGAGTGGTATAAACTAGAAAACATCAAAATCTGGTTAGGCGACTTCTTTATTCTCAGTCGATACATTTCTAGTATCGACAGACATTTTGTTGTTACCGTGTTCTCTGCCAATTTCCGTTCAATGTCTATTTTCCTATTCTAAACTATTCCTTCGCTTTCATTTTACATATTTTCCAGGGGTACCGTTGGGTGGAAATTTGTAGTCTTAGGGCGGATAACATTCTCTGTCATTTTTCTTTCCAATTTTTCCCGCCTTCAAAACATTTCTCTCAGCCAATTGTCCGATACTCTCTCGAGATTCACCTTTTTATTTTTTTCTTTCCTTTCTTTTCCTCTTCCCTCCTATATGCTTGATCATCCCATTTCCTCCTCCTTCTGTATTCCACTGATCTTCCTTTTCCTACGCAATCGATACCATTCGCACGTACAACAGCTGCCCCCGTCTCATTTATATTATTGCTTTGATATCAATAATCGCCTATTGCTCCACCTATCCGCCGAGAGCGGAAGCACAGAAAGAAAATCATCTCGTGGAAACTTTGCCAAGTTGGCGATCCGTTGAATTCCTGATGATGGCATTGGAGAGGTTGAATCTTCGAAGATGTGGGGGAGTTTGAAGGACTCTCAAGCGGCGTGAAAGGGGTGGGGGAGTCTTAGAGGCAGCTTTTATTTCCATAGATTACTGCAACTCAATGCGGTAAACTTTAGTTTCTGCTGTTCGTCGTACATTTCAGCCCTTCTAATATGGAAAATCAGAGAATTAAGTTTGTAATTATTTTACTTTCTAAATAGTAACTAGTTAGTAATCAATATTAATCAAAGCGTTGATTTTTGCATGCTTTTGGCTTTATTTTACATTACCCACCTCTCCCCCCCAAAAAAAACAAAAAGCCAATAGGCCGATTTTCAAAATCGTGATAATGTCACAATTGATTTCCATCCCAACAATATTCCAAATTTTAACTTATTTCGAAATGAAAGTTAGACACTTAAAAATCAATATGTATACTAGGTAAGTTTTTCCCCATCAATAATAGAACTCAGAATTCCTTTTCGTTGTTGCATGATTTACCTGATGCTTAAATGCTGTCCACTGCTCAAAAACCCTTCTTCCAGCAATTGTTCATTACTTCCTGCTGTTATTGAAAGTAACACGTAGTAGTTTCAATACGATATCTTATATTTTTTAGCTTAATAGAATGTCATTTACCTTTTTATGTTGAAATATAAGTTGAAATTCTTTCTGTGAAAACTTTTTCATCTTTTGTGTGATCAAGATATCACCATTTTCATATTAATACTAATAATCTCTAATAAATATTATAATCTTTATAATTAAATTAAATTCTGAGGATAATCATTTGTTAAAGTTAATTTTTTCGTTTGATTCTGTCTCTAAAACTTATTAGTTCTTTGGAATACATTTTCTTTCAGAAATTTTTGAAATTTTTTAAGATAAAAACATCCAAATCCGAAGATCTCAACGTGCATATTTGTTTTCAAAGTCTCAAAATAGATCTAACGAGCTCTTCTTTGTTAATTTAATAAAGATAAAATTTTAGTTTCTTCTTTTGCTTTTTCATAATAACATACAATCTTGTCGGTGAATCATTTCTTATGCTTATTTGAATTTTGCTATTCTTGACGATAAATAAATATAAATATATATAAATGATGTAAAAGAGATTCATTTCATTATTGTGCTCAAAAACTTCCATTTATGAACAAATTTTTGTTTTCGGAGTTTTATTATTAATAAAAACAAACATTCTTATAAGAAGTAAAAATGCAGCTTCAGACTGAAGTAAATAAATACATCCTACAAAATATCAATATAACTTTACAATTTACTTAATGATTTACAAGAAGTTGATGGAAGAACTTGAAGTTTGCTTTTCCTTAAAACCTTGCTCTTTCTTTATTTTTATTATTAGACTCATATCTATTATTAGCCTTTCTTTTTAAGAAAAAAAAATCTAATATCTGTGGTATACAAAGATTAAAGATCGCCAATAAAGCGTGAAACGGTCGTTCTAAGATGTCATCTTGTAAATAACTTGCTCTCAATGTTTAAACAATTTTATGCTTACTGTGTTTCTTTTAATGCCTAAGAAAATTCATTTGAGGCTGGCGGAGGCAAACACATGAAATTTTCCTTTTTTATTTTTAATGTGTATTTGTTGCTTTATTTTAATTTTTGGAGGTGACATATTCTTGTTTTTGAATAGATTGAATTAAAGTCACAGTACTTAAATACTCATGTTTCATCTCGCACAACTATTATACGAATTATTAACGGATCAATATCCTTAAGATATCCACAGAAATCCCTAGTTTTAGCTCTAACGGTTTCTATAGCCACATTTTGTTGTTTTCTCTCGCTAATTTCTTGACAAAAATCCACACGAAAATGAAAAATTAACTTTATATTTTTAATTTGCATATAGGTTTTTATGTATGGATTAATAGACTCTTGTGCTTAAATCTTCATTCGAATTTCAAGAAGTTTCCTTCAGCAGTTCCAAGTTCACATAAACATTTGCTCACAGAGGGAAGAGACAGAGAAAGGGAGATTTGATGAACCCACTTCTCTGCGAAAGTAGGCTAAAAGTTCTCTGTTATTAAGGGAAAAGAATACTTTTTTTTTTTTAATTTTGAGGAGTGTTTTGTTGATTTTTTTGTTAATTTCATTATTTCACATTTAAACTATTGATTTATTGACTGAAGTACTATTTTGTAGGAACATAGTCTATAAATTACCAATTGAATCATTCTTTTTTTTTTCTATTTCGGGATTTTAAGAATATTTAAGAATATTTATTAAACAGTTAGATGAATGGTATGTTAAAATCTTCAAATTTAAGGAAAAAGAAGAGTTATAAGTAATATATATTTAACATAAAGTTGAATTTATAATAATTGATTTACTGTAAATTATGACATGTACAAGACTTAGTAAACAGAAGCGACCTCTTCTATTTGAATGTTAGTGAACGGCCAAGAAAGGACAATCTATAATCTGCGTTGCATTCTGGGAGTTTCAAAACTCGGCGCTTCTACTATAAGACATGTAAGATTTCACTCTGTTGTTATTCTCATAATTGTTGATTCAAATTGGAAATTATAATTTTGTTTCATTCCTCTTTGGAAATAGTGGATTCCGTTAATAATGCGTCGTATCAATTTGCGTTATCAACTAAGACTTCGGCATTATAATCCAATTTTGAGCAAATTAGTGATTACTCTTGCTATTTTTATTAAAAGAAATTCACCAAAATAGCTTTATTGTCTGTATTCCCTTATTAGGTTCATTTCGATTACGTCAATTATCTGCTGTTGACAACAATTGCGACTTCAGACCCAATAAAAGCAAAAATACAAATCTGCCTTTGCTGAACTACAGTCAGAAAGGGAGAAAATTTTAAAACTCTTATTTATAATAATAAGAATTTAATAAGAATAAAAATAATAAGAATTTATAATAAGAAATAAGAATAAGTATCTTAATAATACAGGATGGGAATCGGCCCAAAATAGTAATCTATATTACTAAAATCTTTTATTTCTCTGTCTGTCTTTCTGTCTCTGTCTGGCGCAATTTCCTTTGAGAATGGAAAATAGAAATAATTTTTACAATGAAACGTCCGCAACGGGAATCGAACCTGTAACCTTCTGATCCGAAATCAGACGTCTTATCCATTAGACCACGGGGACTACTACTCACTTAAAATTGTTTTTTGACTTATGTGTCCTTCCCCTTCCCCCCATCAATAATGAATGTATTCAACTTTTTTTTTTTTAATCTCAAGATTGTTTATTTATTTCCGATCCGTCTATTTATTTGTAATTCGGAAATGACAATTAGAACTATAATTGCCGAAAGGTTGCAAATTTTAAATATAATATTCTTACTTAACCAAATTCTATGTGATATAGTAAATCAAGCGTGTGTACACGGGGGATTACCTAGTACAATATAAAAAGAAATGCCTAATGGGGTCGGTTTTATGTGCCACCCTGCATTATGCATCATTGAGAAAAATTATAAGCTTTCACAGCATCTTTACAACGTCATGAATAGTGTAATAGTTTCCTATAAGATATTCCTTTTATCTAGAAAAAGTTATGCTCTCATTTCGGTTTTATTATATGGCAATAGACTCAAATTTTATATCCTGTGATCATTTTGAGAAAACCTTATCAATCACCTCCATGACCACATTAATATGTAGGAAACTTTAGGCTTAGCAAGTTTTAATGTTTGTTGTTTCTTATTGATATTTTTCATTTTTTAATGATCCTTGTACTTGTAACTGACCATATTATTTGATTTATTTTTTTATTTGAAACCAGTTGGGTGAATCCTGTACCTTTTTCTTCTTGGAGGGAAATTGACATTCCAATTCTCTTCCTAATCTTAACTTTGAGTAGACGACTACGGGAAAAAACAACAACATAAAAAAAAAGCTCCCACTTATCTTGTAATTCTGCATGCGGTTGCTCGGGGAAAGAAAGAGAAGTTGCTCCGAGACACTTGTTTATCCTGTTCCCCATGTGTTTCTGGCATGGGATTCACCGATTGAAGAATTGTCCCAATTTGTTATTCTAAATCCCGCTTGATTGGGAGAAACGCCTCACGTGACGTTGCCCGGATGCGTTCATCGGAAACGAAGCGTCTTCGCCATCCCCTCATTCCCAAACCCCCGCCCCCACTCTCCTCTCCTTACTGGTAAACAGAAAGGTGGGAGGTGAACTTGATGTCAAACAGAAAATGAGTTGTTTTCACAGATGTGACTGTGGTTTGAAACATGACAAGATGTTGGTGGTTTGGAAGACGGAAATGCATTTTACTTTGATGTACTTCTCTTAGGAGTCATCGCCTACCTTCTGAAAGGTAATAAAATATTTACGTTAACAGATTACTGGTAATTCAAGATAAAATCGATTTCTAAGAGTCTTGGAAAGAATCTTTCTGACTTGTCTCAAGTTCTAAGATTTTACAAACAGAAATTTCTTGGATATTTCCTACAAAATTACAATGTACTCTTTATTTATCAGAAAAATAACTCAGAGATCAATGAATTCCTTGAAATATAAACACAGAATTAACAGTAAGATAATATAATAAAATTTTGTAAACCGGCTTTCCTGCATAGTAAAGATATCTTTTTGTAAAGATAATGATAATATCCAGTTTCTTTTACACCTAATTTAATCAATTCATATGTAAGTACACTACTGGCCATTAAAAGTGCAACATCTAGAAGGACGCATCCGATTTCAACCCGAAATTTGTATGATGCATAGATTATGGGAGCGCAGCACATATGCAAATTATGTAAGCCAGAAATGCCTCCTTGGAAGTAGTATAAGAGAGGAGAACAGAGAGCCGCCGTGCAGTATGTGTTTGCTCACTGTTCGTGTGCACAGACGGCTTCAGTATGCCTCTGCGAAGAATAAGGCAGCCATACCAGCAAGTTCCCGATTTTGATCGCGGGAGAATTATGGCATATCGAGACTGCGGTTATCCTTCCGAGAAATTGGTTTTGATGTTGGAGAAACGCGGCTACAATGATGCGAATACGGAATCGGTGGGTCGAGGAGGGACTATGTCACCGACGTGAAGGTTCCCAACAGCCAGGTCATACCATCGAACAAGAGTACAGACATCTTGTTTGCATGGCTGTTATGGATCGTACAACCACACTCACAAATCCTAGCTCAAGAATTAGAGTGTTTTGCACAGCAATCAGTCTTCGCACGTGCGGTTCGACGTCGTCTGCAGCATCAGCTGAATTTTTGCAAGGGGTCCAATGCTTCGGCTACCTTTGACTGTACACCACAGACGTACGCGGCTACAATAGTGCCTAAAACGTTGTGCATGGAGGGACAAATGGCATAGCTTTCCGACGAATCCCACTTCTGTTTACAGCACCGTGATGGTCGCATCCGTGTCTGGCGGTACTGCGGCAAAAGACGAGTGAGTCCTGCATTATGCTATGAAATACCTGTCCGGCATGTGATATTATGGTATGGGGTGCCATTTGAGTCCAGTCCATTTAAGTGGACTATCAAAATTACCTTTTAAACTATCCTCCTACTGTTGTATTAATTCAGTATAAGATATAAGCTATAGAGGATATGTGATTGTGTACAGGGTGAAAGCTAACATACAGTATTTTGGCTTTGTAGGGTTTCGGAGGAACTTTCAATAATTTTTGAGTGTTACAATATAAGACGCCACAACATCAATCATCAGATCCTCACAATTTCCGAAGAAAGGGATTCATCAAACAGCAAAAGAGAAAAATGGTTGGGGCGAATAACCCATTTCACATATGTTTCCAATTGAATTTTGCAAAGATTGAAAAACATATTAGATAAAACAACATGTATTAGTTGTGAAGTTAAGATTTGAGGATAGGCATGAAGATTATCAGTTAAAACAATTGCTAGCAAGAGTCTCTCAATTATTAGTTATTATTAGGTTGCGAGTAAAAGAAATTGTTTTAAGATTGTTTGCAATCAGAAGTTATTTTTAAATTAGGTTGATATTATTATTGGAAAAGGTCGAGAAAAATCGGAAGTGATAAATGATATTTCGGTGTATTTACAATATTTCTAGTTTTTAAGTATTTATTGCTATGATAATCCAACTAACTTTTCTTGCCACAGCTGATTTTGATTTAAGATACGATATGCGCCAAAACAAACGATGCTGAACGTCACAAGCCTTTGTTGCTCATGCGCACCACCTGATGACCTCATCGAACGCCGTCATGGAAACGTATGCCGTCATGGAAACAGTATGCTTCTATTGGTTGAAGCTTGATAGATGTTCCAATGCAACAATGGAGGAAAAATATTTTTATTATGGAGCATTATTTTCGGTCATACGAGTTTGACGTTCAAATGGACCAAATTTGCAATACTTTAGAAATGCATTTCGAGAACGATTTCAAAAACCAAACATGGCTATGTTAGACTTCATTAAAAAATTTCGTTTGACGGGTAGCGTTCAAAAGATTTTGACATGCGTCAGAGGAATGAAGCAACCTCTCTTCAGGGACGCATTTGAGAATCTACGTGAGGTTACAAGTATTGCCTGCAATATAACATACAGCATATCTAACATGCGCTATGTCTCAGAAAACGTAGAAGTTGATTTCCATGTACTGCAAGCTTCCTCTCCTTTTTTGTACACAAATATTTCAGTATCGTTTGTTTTGGCGCATACTGTATCTTAATATTTGAAAAGAGTCTCTTTAAATTTCTTTCTTGAAAAAAAAAGAAAGAAGTGGGTTTGAATCGTGCGATAGATTCTCGAAGGAAACCTCATTCAATTAAAGTGCTCTGCTTCCGGTTTAAAATTCGCTGGTTTTTGTGAAACGTTCCCAACAGCCACACGTGTTCATCGCTCGAGCAAGCGCTCACATATCCTAGCACAATTTTTCCCCACAATGCAACATGCATTTGTTTGTTTTCGCAGCTGCCAATAACACTTCTACTAAGTAGGTGGATGTAAGAACATGTTTTTCACTTTCCCTTGGGGAAAAAAAAAAAAGATCAGAGATTTTTTGATGTGACACCTAAACAAAATTTCCTCCTCCATACAAGCAATGGAAGAAAAGAAAAGAAAAAAAAAGAAAACAATAAACTGAGCAGCAAATAGAAAAATTAATTTCGACTATCCAAAGAAATAAGAACGGTTCCTTTCCGGATGGCAGCTCGAGAAACCCTTAATGAGATTACGCCAAACCTCAAAGCGAAACTTGCGGTAATTTTTCCATTTTTGACTTGTGCCTCTGTCTCCTTTTTTCTTTCCTATCCCCTACAATGTCGAGTTGTAACTCCTGGAATGAGTTTTTTTATTTGGATTCAACTGCATATGAGTCTTCATATTAAAACGTAAATCTATATTGACTTAGAACCAAATTCCTTAAAGGAAGTTTTAATATTTCAATGTGTTCTACAGCTCTTCAATCACAAGTACTTATAATCTTCGCAATTTTAAAACATGTGGAGAAAATTAAAATACACTTGTACAATTTAAAGAGTTCGTACAATAGTAAGACAATCTGATTGATTTTATTAAGCGGTTGTCTTGAGAGTTTGCCGCGAGTTTCTCTAGGTAGAATAATACTTTGGGTTAAAGAAATTTTCCAAAAAAATTTTTTATCTAGCCTTCATAGTTTGCAGTAATATATTTTAAGAACTGCCACAGTTTCTTGAGACCATTGATTTAGAACTAGTTACTTGAAAGGAGTTCAGTAATGGCATTGCAGTACACTTACAAATATACAACTTCTCCATAAAAAATATATTCCCCAAATATACTTATTAAGCAAATTTTCTGAAAGGATTTCCTTTTACAAGCTTCTTAAAAAATTGAAAAAATTACAGATGTCTACGCATCACATACAGTCTCCTGGACGTAGTTTAATATAACAATCACTTTCCCATGACTTTAACAATATTAATAAATAAATCAAGTTATTTATTTAATAAATAATAAATAAACTTTAACGTGCAGGCATATGATATAGTGAAGAAAATAAATTTTGTTTTCGTATATGCAGTTTTGTATTTTCTTCACTTTAACAATATTACTTCTAACAATTGCTGTATTTACTTTAATTCACAACCTCAATTCTTCAAATTTTATCAACCCTCTGTTATCAACACTAAAGTAGACTGTCTTTTATATTAATAATACAATAATATATCATTTTTCATTATTACGCTGATCTTAATAGATAGAAAACATACCTTAAAAAAAGCTTACCTGACAGCTTACTAATATATCTAAGTTCATATGTAAGACTCCATGTAGCAATAGAGCCCATATTTAGATATACTTCTGAAATTTAAATATATCTGTAGAACACATTATTATCCTATGTAGTGGATAATAAATCCTGGTGTTGTTTAAGATTAGTATTTGAAAGGAGACTGCGAATGCGTAGATTTTCTGACTTTGGCTCAAGAGCTGTATGGCTACTATTCTTTAAGGAACACTGAGTTTAAGAACAACTCATTTGACCTGTTCTTTCAACGGTAGAAAATTTTTTTATATCAAATATAGATTCTTGAAATTACTTTAGTATTGTTTTCTATTCTTAGCTTTTTTAAAAATTACATAAACGGAAATATAAATTTCAGGGTTTGTTTGTTAACCGAAAATAAGCCAAGATATAAAGCTTCTTTGTAGGGTTCCTAATAATAATAATAAAATTAAACTACTTTTTCTTAAAACAAAGAATATTTATGATATAGTGTATGTTTTGCTATTAATGTCTTGGTTTACATCTGAAGATGTCGCTCTCTTACAGCATAGTGACCTCGTACATCCTTCCTTCATTTTTTCCATCTTTTCTGTTAATATAATTCCAAGTAGAAAGCATCTTTTCGTGTATTTCTAAATTACACGAGCTTAATCTTATTAAACTTATATTAATTTAAAAGTAATTAATATAAATGGACCTCATGGACTTTTACTATCTTAAAACCATCCCCCCAAAAGCTAAATGTACTTTCTAAAGTTAGAAAAGTAATAATTGCAAAATGAGAAAAGTAATATTTAAACAAAGTACTAATGAAACAGTAAGAAAAAGAAATCTTTGAAAATAGGTAAAATCTATTTTTAAGAATTGTATATACAGTATGGCCCAAAACAAACGACACTGAACAATTTGACCACAAGAAAGGTGGCACTGCGAGATGAACACGTAGGCGATTGTTGTATTTGGAACAGGAATGATTGTGGATGTGAGATTAATTAGGGAAAATGTTAGTAACTACCGAAGAGAAAAGTGTTTTTTTGTGGAGCATTATTTTCGATCATAGGGAACAGGCCGTGGCAATGGATCTAGCCTGCTATATGTTGCTACGGAATTTTGGGAGCGTTTTAACCGTCCAGCATCCACGAACAAAGTTGCACTATCCGTCGTCAATTCCGTCGAACCGGAAGTGTATTCACAGCGGAAAGGTTGCACCGGCCGTCCCGTAACAGTAACAACGAATGAAAATCACTCTTAGGGGAATGTAACACATGAATGAATGTCTCTCTTCCTGGACATGATAGACGACTTACGCAACCACTACGAGTACTGCTTAGAGCGCCAAGATCACATTGAACATGTATTTTTCAACAACCACCGTTGATTATTCTTTCGGTTGCAGCGTTTTCTGTTCAGAACGGTTCAGTGTCGTTAGTTTTGGGCCATACTGTAATAGAGTTGTATACAGAAAATTTCAAAGTAGATTTAATCGTTCTTTACGAGCAAGTAATAGTTTTAGTAAATTCAGAAGAAAAATAATGAACAACTTTTCTTGCAAGATCGAACGCAGCCAACTTCATACAATTTTCACACAAAAAATTCACTGTTGGCAAATTGAATTTTTTTTTTCGTTATGTCCTGTTGATCCATCCCGTTTTTCTTTTCTTCTTATTCCATATTTTTTTTTCTTATTCCTAAAAAACTCATTTTGATCTGTCTCCTCAAAATTCAGCAAAATAGGGAAAACAATACTGTTTTGCTATTTTTTCTTCTGCTGTGAGTTATTTAATAAAGAAAAAAGACGTTACAGAATAGTAGGAGTAGATTTTACGACTGGGTTGTTTTATCCAAATAAAAGCTGAAGGGGAAAATACTATGTTACTGCCGGGGAAATTTAGCTGAAGGTTCGTTTCGAAGGATTTTTATGTTGTTTCCCAAGCTAATAATATTGTTAAACTTTAAAAATTCAAATTGAATATATTTTGAAAGAGTGTCTCTTTGTCTGTCGCTGACAAACGAGAACGCTGGAGTGGAGCTTTGTTTTTTTATGTCTTCTTCTTCATGATTCATATCGGGCTATAAAATCTAATTTCAAATGTACTTTGAAGTTTTATTACCTAGGAAGTAGAACTAAGGGGGAAAAGCAGAGAAAAGCAAACCATCCACAGTTAATTCGAGTTTTTGAGAGTCTAATTTTAAAATAATATTTTATTTTACAGTCGTAGAACAATCACAGATTTCTTTTTTTTTTTTCAATTTTGAGGTTATACCGAAATAACTTGCACACCTGAAACAGCTAGGTTAGTTAAATTCAAAAAACATAGTTCGGTTTTTTATCTTGGAAATTATTATCGAGCAAACAATAAAGTTCATAAAAGAACTTAAAGCCAATAATTCAAATAAGAATGCCTTTTTGAGTCGCTCTCCTCAGCCAGAGCTAATCAGCCAGTGCAAGACTCAAAAGGCGTACGAGGGGAAGAATTAGGAATTCATGATGGAGACAGTGACCCCTCAATTACTAAAAGCAAGAAAATGAAAAACAACAACAAAATGTGGAATCGAAATCCTTGGGCAGAACTCTGGCTACACAAAAGGAAATTGTCCACAAAAAAGAATTCTTATTTGAATTAATGGCTTTTCTTTGACTCATTAGAGGTTTATTTATTTATTTATTTATTTATTTTTTATTTTGTTGTTGTCAAATTCCTTTTGTTGTAGCCTGAGTGCTGCCTAAGGATTTGTATTCCACATGTTGTTCTTGTTTTTTATTTTCTTGCTTTTAGTCATTGAGGGGTCACTGTCTCCATCAACTTAACGCTAACTTTCCAAAAAATGATTTTTTTTTAAGTCGTGAAAATGCTATATTTAATAAAAATTCTTCTTTTAGTTTAGCATTTGAATATCTAGTAGAATATAAAACAGTATCATTAAAAAAATTCACATTTCTTATTTAGATAACTAAATCTAATAAACTTCATTTCTATCAAAATATTGGGACAAGGATTAATAAATGCATTAATACACGTCGACAGAATTTGTTGTTTCATTTGTACTGCTTCTCTATCTTTGTTATCTTCGCATTTCTCGAGTTGGGACAACACAGAAACAAATTTGAAATAAGAATGGGAAATTTTCGAATTAATCGTCTCTCTCTTCCTTAAATTTGCATGAGAGAGGTTTCAAAGATCTGGTCACAGGTTCAAACTTATTGTGAGACACTCCCACAAAAAGCCCTAATTTAGGAACCTCATTAGGAAAGTAGAAAAATAGACTAATAGCAAACCCACTGAAAATTAGAATGAGGAGGTGATGTGGATGACTGAATAAGTAAGTTTCGAAAAAGGAGGAAGAAAAGGAAGTAGGATAGAAGAGTAATGGGTATGTGAATGTATAGGAGAAGGATAATGGATTCCGGCAGAGAAAGGGAGAGGGGGATCGGAAAAGTGAATGGTGTTGGGAAGGGTAGCTTTACAGCCATTTGTGATTCTATTGTGGAGAATTGAATTTAATAGCTTGGCTTTTGTGTTGAGCTTAATTTCCATTACTGGAAATTATTAGTTTTTTCCTACGATTTTTAAAGACAAAAAAAAGATAAACTTAAAAAGGAAAATTACTGATTTTCTGAATTGTAATTTACATTATAAAAGTTGATCATAAAAATTGATGTTGAGAATGATTTATTTCAAGTATCTTAATGCAGTCATTTTAATCTAATCAAAGCATACTCAAACAAAATAGAATACAGATTTATACAAGATTCACTTATAATAAAGTTCTTATAAAGTCTCTTATATTAAGTCTCGCTGAGCTCATTTATGTCATAATTCTTTTCCTTGGCTTTTCTTAAGTCTTTCTTCATTTTAAGAATTTCTGTTGTTCTTCGAAATGAAGAAACCTTAAGAAAATTCCAGTAAAGGAATTATGACATTAAGTGAGCTCTGCAAGATTTTATTATAATTTTATTACAATTAAGTAAAACTTGAACGTTAAAGCATTATTTAATTATAATTAAAAAAGACAAACACACTAAAATAGTTTTAAAAAGGTTATATAATATTAAAAATACATACAGAGCTTTCGAGAGGCTTTTACAACTCTCATTGTCAACCCCCTTTTTTTAATTACAATCAATTTTATTATAAATTAATTTTATATGAATTTCTATTCTATTTTGGTTGATTATACTATGATAAAAGTTGTAAGACAAACACAATACTAAAAGACTAAGTTAAGAAACTATCTTTTATTCCAAAGACTTTTTCTTTCAACCACTGCGTTTCTCCTTTTCAAATGTGGGTTTCATTAAAATTCTGCGTAAGGATTTTGTGATGGATGAAATTGAGAATTATAACTAGTCTTTTAAAGTCCATTTCTTGCTGGTTAAATCTTCCTATCCAAATTGAAGTCGCCGTGCTATTACTTGCAGTTTTATTGTAAAGTCATTCTTTGTCTTTTGCAAGAATTCCATTTCTCATTCAGTGATTTAGAGCAGGGTGAAGGTGAGGGAATTGAATAGTGACTGCAATAAATTGAATTATTGTATTGGCGAATATGATCTCCTGCGAGAAGCTGAAACTCTGCGTCGTCCTGCGATGTAGCAGCTGATTTAGTGGCAAAGCAGAAGGAACCGCCACTTTCTCTTTCTCACTAGAGAGAATGCTACAGTAAATAACAGCTTGCGAAGGAGTGTATATCTCTCTCTCTCTCTCGCCCCCTCACTTTCTCTTTCGTCTTGAAAATCTTGAAAATTAAGACGACAGCAACACAAAGGCATTGAAATACTGAACAATCTTCCGTTGGTCTACGACGGAGATGTAAGTTTAGTGGAAATCCAGTTTGTTAGTGATATTTTGGCTTACATATAAACAGACCTAGTCTATACCTCGTAAATGAACCAACAAAAAAGTGATTGGATTGATCGTGGTTCCATCCTTCGTCGTTTCTGTACGTACTCAAGAAAGGGGAGGGGGAATTCACGATTTCATCTCTTTCTAACTATTGAATTTCTATAGAAGAAAACTTTTCAAATAAAAGAAGAGTTTCGTGTTCGCACAAGTAACAAGGTTTGACAAGTTTGAATCGATCCGTTGGTTCAAAATTTATGGAGAAATGATAGACTGACAGCCACATACACACAGCCACAATGATCCCATAAGGTTACTCTCATAAGTTTACTTAAAAAAATATGTTGTTTATGACTTATATTCCTCTTGCTGTACATATTAATGTATAATATATATGTACATAATTTCTCCTTATGTCTATTTCTTCAAACCATCAGTATTCCCTATGCTTTCAAGCTTATCATTTATCTTGAAAGCGTTAGAAAACACTGATGCTTTGAAGAAAACATTATGCTGTGTTGTTAATGTTCCATTACATTAATGTGTAATTATATTGTATCATGTTAACACAAAAAAAAGTGAATTTCCTGTTTCTTATTTGAAATTGACAGTTGTTGCTTTGACTGTTAGACTTCAAGATGAAGATTAATGGTCTACCAATTAGTATTCCGGTCGTACTTTTTCAATGCTGTCGAGTGCTCTTAAGTTAAAAAGATTTGAGACCTTTTACAGTGGAAATTTTAATAGTCTATCCTTAAAATGAAGAATTTATGAATAGAACAGTGTATATTTTCAATCGAACTGTTATCTTCCATTGAGGCCATCTGTCGACGGATCCTTTAATGATTTTCTATCGGCGAACGTGCGGCTGTAGCAAAGTGAAAAACTTCCACCAGAGACACGGCTGGGCCCTTCCAAATCCTCTTCCTATTTGCAACGAACAGCAGCGACTTAAAGACCGTCACCGCATTCTCTCTCCCTCCTTCTCCGTTAGGCTTTCCTCCCACATTTTTGGCGGAAAAAAAAAGGGAAAAGTAAGGGAAAAAGAAAAAAAAAAGCGGGGGAGGGGGGGAAGAAGAAGCTGTGGATAGAAGACTCTCCTTCTAGCGTCATCGAAGTAGAAAAAGACAGATCACAAAGCCCCACTCGTAACCCCCTCCCCCTCCCTTTCACCGCAAGACATGGAAATGCATCGGTGGAAAGTAAATCTTGGTAAAGCGCTCCCAACGTAAAAGGCTGCTGTGTCACGATGAAAGAAACGGAATAAAAGAAAAAGGATGAAGAATAAAAAAGAACCTCCAGATGAAAAAGAAAATAATAAGAATGAAAACACAATATTGGGAAAGGTAATCGGATATATATATTTTTTTTGTTTATCTGAGTCAGCAGGTATTGTATCCGTCTCCAAATACAATAAGACTCTAAGATTTAGACAACAGATTTGGATTTTTCTGTTTTGTTTGTTTTGGGTTATTCGGGCTGACGTTGATCTTTCCCACTGTTCCTTTACTTACCTTTCAATATTTTTATTGTCTTTCTACTTCAATACGAAATTTGTTCAATATATTCTATGTTTTTTTTGTTTTTTTTTAGTAAACTTTCTGGTTCTCTTTTGTATAGTCTATCGTTTTTGGAATAAAACGTACTATTTTTATATAGTCAGTTTCATAAAATAATAATATCTGTGTAAAAAATATTGGATATTCTGAACAAAATAGTCATATATTTTGCAATATATTTTATAAGATTGCTAGTGCCTAAACTATATAATTGAGTAGAATACTACAATTGTCTGACCATACGTTTCTGAAATTAATTGAAGATTAAGGAAAAAAATGTGATTTGCACCTTATTTACTCGTAATCCGTAGATATTGAGATTCATTTTTGTCTAAAAACGATGAAACATTTAGAAATGACTTGTTTTATTTGCTGAACGAAGTATTATTATACAAATTTGAATTTCTTATCTTCTTTTTGAGCTTGTATCACATTAAAACAACCCGTCCCATTTTCTTCAGATTCTTCCTTACTGATTCTTGCCTTTTAAAATAAGAAAACATTCATTTTTAGTCTTCACCCCCCCCCCTCACCGCCCCACTCAATAGAAAAGAATAAACTCTATTCTTTAATAGTATCAATTAGTTTTCAGAACTAATGATACACTACTGATGATTCTTTACAATGTAAGTGACTTCTATAATAAATTTATTTTACTAATAGCAAAATATTTGATTAAATAGAAATTGCTAAAATTATTGACAATAATCAAAGAAAGGCAATATCCTATCTCTTAACGCCGCATATTCAGTCACATCGAAATGACAGCAACGCGTATATTTACTTTAACAAGTGAATATAATTTTGTGCTAAAGCATAAATTTAAGGGCGACCCATAATAATAACTAAATTTAATAATAATAATAATAATAATAATAATCCCATGGGGAATCCCATGGTTTGAAACTTTTTCGTTATAATTATAATAATAATAATAATAATAATAAAGAAAAAAAAAACTCTTCCACGCAAGGAGGGAGGCCGAGGACTCATCAACCTCATCACCCTACACGAAAAACAAGTACATACACTTAGGGAACATTTCCACCAAAGAGCAGAAGACTCCTCACTTCACTCAGCCATTGTCAAGGCTGACACACACCTCACACCCTGAACCTCGAAAACTCTTCTCCAACACTCACCATCCCTGACACCCACACTCAGCAGCTGCATGAATCATGGGCTCGTAAGGAACTCCATGGCAGACATCATCACGAACTCAGCCAGCCTCATGTCGACATGGAAGCGTCGAACAGATGGCTGACGAGTGGTGAGTTGTTTGGGGAGACCGAAGGGTTCATGATCGCAATACAGGACCAAGTCATCTCCACACGCAACTACAAGAAACACATTCTACACGATGCAAACACACATGACGACAAATGCAGGAAATGCCACACTACGCATGAGACGATCGACCACGTAATATCAGGCTGTCCCCTTCTCTCTCAAACAGACTACCTCCACCGACACAATCAGGTAGCGTCGATCGTTCATCAACAACTAGCACACAAACATTCACTTATTAAGAGCACGGTCCCGTACTACAAGTACATACCACAAAGCGTATTAGAGTCACCCTCATATATACTATACTGGGACCGCCCCATTCACACAGACAAAACCATACATCACAACAGACCAGACATCACACTTGTTGATAAGGTCAACAAACAGACCTATCTAATTGATATTGCAGTGCCTATCAGCAAGAACATGCAGAAAACTCACGCAGACAAGATCAGTAAATACACTGATCTAGCACACGAGCTGCAGAAGCAGTGGAGGCAGGATCGAGTACGTGTTGTACCCATCGTTCTGTCTGCCACTGGTCTGGTGCCTCACACATTGCACCACAGTCTCAGCACACTAGGACTTCACAAAATCACTTATGCACAACTGCAGAAGGTTGTGGTACTCAACACTACACGCATAGTTAGGAAATTTATAGACACAACCACACATCCCTAATCATTCTCGCACACGTCTTTACACTTGGCAGTATGTGCTTTGGTCCTTGACCCGCCATATTGTTTTTGCTGGGGAAACCCAAGGTTTGAAACATACAAACATAATAATAATAAAAAAGGAAGTACATTAACATAAGGAAAAATAAAAAAAAGTTAGTAAAATGAGAAAAACAAAAACAAAAAACAAAAAAGCACGCGGACATTGAAATTAAAAAACAAAAAACAAAAAAAAAAACAGAAAAAAAACCCAGTAGATATATGGATTCGAGCCAACAACCTTGAGCATTTCAGTCCGAGAGTTTACCCATCAAGCTATACTGACAACTGAAATGAGATGGTTGCATTTCTAATATTTAAGCAAATAGCGGAAAACCAATGACAACAATCCCAAATATCTCGAACATGGGGAGGGCGTTGGTCTCTGAAAATACTCTATTCCTACGTTGTTTGGACCTCTGAACACGATGGTGCAGTCCGTTTGTCGATTCGAGCTTCCGTTCGGGAGTTATTAGAGGGGTACAATAAAAACAATACCAAATATCTCTAACATGGGGCGGTGGGCGTTGGCCCCTCAAAATACCTTATTCCTACGGTCTTTGGGCCTCTGAACACGATGGTGAAGTCCGTTTGCTGATCCGACCTTTCATTGGGAGTTATTATGGGAGGACAGACACGAACAGACGGACAGGATAAATGGAACAGCTACAGTTTTAGGTCGCTATAACAATAGCTCCCAAATAGTTCGCTAAAAATATATGGACCAAATCATACTTTAGTAGATTCATCCCTATCCTAATTTGGGATTTTTTTCTTTCTGAGTAAAAGATAGGAGCTTATTTATTATAGGGTACTTATAGAGTACCTTATTTAGTTAAGGTAAAAGGGATTGTTTAATTACAAAGTCGACTAAACTAACAAAGCTTCCTTAGAAGCTATTTCCATTGATCTGGAAGTTATGGGCATGAAAAGTTTTACTGCTCGAAAGAAGGAATTTATCATTAAAAATATAATATTTAAATTTTCATTTCGTTCAATTTTTTTTATGTATTTACTTTTTACATTATTAACCCTCCAAAATGTTCTTTATCTATTATAAAATTTATGTAATACGATATCTATCAACTACATTATATTTTTGCATAAGCAGATGTTCTAAACAGAAGGAGTTTTGTTCTCTCTTACAGTGAAAGTTTATAACCAAAACTTAGAAAAAAAGTGACTTAACCTTAAAAAGAAGTATTTATTTTCTGTATATTTCCTTTTAAATACGTGAAGCGAGCATTAGGTTTATTGCCATATCAAAACAGAAGAATTAGAAGTATCAAAGTATTAGGGAATAAATATTTTAGGCAAAATACTGAAGAATTGAAAAATCTTCATCATTTAAAACTCGATGCTACTTATGGGGTGTGTGTGGGTGGCAGCGAAGCCAAGCACCACGATCGTTGGTGTACTGTGCTATCCCACGGAGGTAAGGACAGACGGAGAGAAAGGCTGAAAAAGAATGGTGGCAGAAGTGCAGGGGAAATGGGAGAACCCCGAGACAAACCTGCCCAGTGCGGATCGTCCGTCATCACGAAACCCACATGAGTACCAAGCTCGACGCTAACTTCCATTTGAATCTAATATTAAAAATATCGTCATATCAGTTTTAAAACTTAAAATTTATTAAATAGAGTTTCGCGAAGAATGGACGAAAGCTTTGCTTCGTATGTTTCCAACATTCTCCTTAAGCAGAACATTAATCGTAATTGCAGAATATTTTGCCGAATCAATCGTCAATAAGAAGCAGTTTAAATTATTCCAATGGTTAGAAATGGCCACAGAAGACTCACATACAGACATTGCAGTAACTCCTGGATTCATCTCGAGGTTTAGTTAAATAGCCTTGTAGCAAAACGAGGTTAAACAGCGACAACTGGACTTTTTAACACTGTTAATTCAAGTTTAAGATAAATATCCGTAAGTGAAGATCTCGTAATGTATTCAGGCTGATATTCAATTGACTTACTGCGAATTGTTTACTTAATTATCAAATCCCCCATAGTCGTTGAAACTTTCAAACAGACGTTTTGGATATTACTAAAACGGAAATTCGTAATTACTACTTTCTAAGGCAGTACCTGTTCTAAAGTTGATAAATTTCCATTATCAGACACTATAAAAAAAATCGTATTTAAACGGCAGTTTGCTGTTGCTTCATAGTTTTATTGGCAATTTTGAAACAATAATGAAAAAAAAAGCTTGAGGCATGATATATAGGTTATTAACTTCAGTAATAGACATTTCTGTAAAATAAACCAATAATCTTTCTTTTTATAATTTTTTTTCTCTTGAAACACACTTTCTTAAAAAAAAACTGCCGGAAAAGTAATGGCTTACGAGCAACCATCAATCACACTGACATGGTTGTGTATCATTTTATTTTTTTCCCGGAAAACTTTCAGGTTTCAACTTAAAAAAAAAGACTATTAATATTAAATGGGAGAATAATCTTTCATCAAAGTAGCTTAATAAGGTACAAACATCAAGAAAACTGTTGCATTTACACAACAGTAACCAAAAAAAAAAACTAACTAACTTTAATTTCTTTTTAAAAAATTAATTTGATTCAGGATCATCGATACTAAGTCAAATTAGAAAACTCATTTGAAAAATTTGTAATTTTTCTTTTCATTTTCTACTAAAACAAGTCTTTGGATACTTATTTGACATTTCATAAATAATATTTTATCCATCAGTAAAGATTTCGCCCATAATGAATACGATTGGAATGTATTTTCCAGTCCTATTAAGCTGTGATTTTAGCAAGTAAGGTTATTTAATACTAGCTGTGCCCCGCGGTTTTACCCGCGTTAAATTGTGATTATAGATATCTAATTAAATTAACCAAAAAATCCACAAAAATTAGTTCGCTGAAGCACAACTGTTGCATAAAGAACCGACCGCATGACTGAGCCGTACGGCATGGATCCTCGGACGCTGACCTGGGAATTTACAGTTCGGCCCTTCTCGGTAATGTTCGGTTCTCGTCGTGCAGTCAACCCGCCTTGACCCAGCGCGCCGTCGCCGCCGCCGCTGGTTGACGTTTATGTTTACTGCTCCGCTCTTATTAGTCGTAGCGTGATGTTATATAGCCTAAAACCTCCCTTAATAAACGGGCTATCTAACGCAAAAAGAATTTTTCAAATCGGACTGGTAGTTCCTGAGATTACGGCGTTCAAATACACACAAACTCTTCAGCTTTATAATATTAGTATAGATGTCATGATGTTGTGCTGGAAATATTCATGGCTTTTCAGCTTTTGGTCTTCTCCTAATTGATTCACTTGAAATTTAGTCTCTTCAGTTCCTTCGTTGTAGTGAATTACGAATTTGATCTCTGTTTATTATTTTAGAACATCATGATCTTTTCAGCATTAAAAGCATTGATTTCTACGAGGATGTAATCTCTCATCAGCTGCGGGTATGTATCAGGATATCGTACAAATTTATACTATCTACCTGTTTAACACTCATAGAGAAATAATTATCGTAAGATGCTTCACACAGACTCTGTTATTAACAATCCGAAAAATTCTCAACTGGAAAATAACTTTTAAAAGTAAGAAAAATCTTCTCAACTTTTTGATTAAGAAATAAATGGTAGTTCTATCTGAGGAAGGAGATTTAGAAAAACCGCAGATATAGATATTCAGAATTATTTTTTATATACAGAACTTGCAATAACAATATTCAGTCCTGATTCTGTACTGATTAGTTCAAGCATTGAAAGACAAAAACTTTTTTTCCAATCTTTGAAGAAGAGTTAAGATTTTCACTAACATAACTTCTGATCGCAGCTTATTTATTTTTAATTTTGTTCTAAAAATTATTGAAAATATTTTCTTATGTTGGTGCAGATAACTATATTACAAGTAGACACGAAACTTAAAATTACTCAATTTACTATATTGGTCCTTTTTTGGATGATTTCCTCACTCCGGGATGAGATGTTGTCTCGATATTCCGGCCCAGTGCCTCGGGCCTTCTTCGGGAGATGTATAAATGTCCATTACATCAAGGTGAGCGCAGAACTAACAACTTCCGTTGTTAGTTTCTCGGATAAGTTTCTCATGTTGTTTATTCCGAGGGACTGGTGGCCGCACTGCGAAATGGAGAAGGGGTGGGAGGGGATTCACAACAACTTTCCCATCATTAAGTTACAGTGAAGAAAAACAATAAGGTAACTGCCTCTTTTTTTCTGCTTTTGAAACTGTTAATGACTGCGATTTTGTTCACACTTTAAGTAGAGGAGAAGGTGGTATTTTGGAACCCTGTCGGTAATTTGGAACCCTGACATTTCACTGACAGATAGGTATTGCACCATCCCGGTGGAACTTGTAACTTGTTGCCCTCACCCCCCCCCCCACACACACACACCACAGGCTCGACTTGTCAGTTGCTTGCTGCTCGTTTGATGAATCGTAGATAAGTGTTTGCTGCAGAACGCGGTTTCGAGAACTTTTTTTGTTGTAAGTGTTTATATTTTCTGCGTCTCCTACAGTGTAGGCAAGTAAGTTTTAGTGCATCATATGTGTTGTACGGTTCCTCTTTTGCCAATAACCAATGAAACATGTTATTAATTTACAAGTTGTTACACGGTAGATCAACACTAATCCAAAATGGCAATTGCGGGATATTTGGAACCCTATGGTCAGGAGAAAAAAAGCTGCGAGAAAGGGGTCTGCCAGCTTTTCTGATGAGTCATCTGAAGCAGAATACTTTGTGGCAGCTGAATCTGGAGATTCAGATTTTGAACTCCCAGATGGGGAAGATGATCCACGTCAAGAGGATGCCAAATGCCTATTTTGCGATGAGACTTTTTCAACTTTGCGACCAGGGAATGCTATAATATAAATGTCAAAATGACCATCCTTGTTGGATATCTATTTTTAATAAACAAAACCATGTTTTTGACCAAGATATTGAATTTTTATGAAAAAAAAATGGGGTTCCAAATTACCCTCCCCCAATCACCGGATCACGATTTTGACTTTTTTCACATTTTACAAAATAATAATATCTTTCGGTTTAGGGATAGTAGCTAGCCATTTAGGATAGTTAGCTGGGATGTTGCTACAGCTATTTACGCCTTCAGTTTGGATTTCAAGCTTATTGGTGAGCCATGGTGACCAAAAAACAAAGTGGGGTTCCAAAATACCATCTTCTCCTCTAATTATCTAGATAAGGTAGGGAAGTATATCCCATAAGAGTCTTCATGATCCATTCAACTCCGACATTTCAATGTCCAGTGGGAGTAGTTGAGATTGGATGTAAGCTTAATGATAGCCCGCCTTTAGCCCTGCGAAAGAAATTCAGTTTCCATTTTACAGAGGTCTGGATGAACCCTAGGGCTCGTCCTGAGAAGAAATAACCTAGGAAAAATATCCGACCTCCTCCGGTGATTAAACCTGTTCTCAGTCCGCAGTCCAGTAGCTTTGCATTAGACTACAGTGCCTATAAATATTTAGGTAAAGAAAATATAAAGTAAACTGAATGTGAAAGAATGGAATACAACAGGTTTGACACATCCTCATTTAATTTTCATCTTTTCTTATATTTTCTTTAAGAAGCTGCTGCTTTATTAATCTACTCATTCTGTTTGTTTGTCAACTATTGTCTGTTATTGAAATAAAAGATTAAATTTCCAAATTTCCTGTTAAAGTTATTGATTCTTATCTTTTAAGAAAATCCAAGCCATAACGACAGCCACAAAAATCAAGCTACTAATGTTAAGTTTAATCAAATTCCCAACGAAGACTTAATGTAAGGACAATCAGACATCCAATAATATCACAATTCTCGTCTTAAAAATTTCAATCTGACAGAGGTGTATCGTAAAAAAAATATTTTAAATTATCATATTTCTTATAATTTCTTCCTTTATATCTTTATTTTCTTGAAATTATGAAAATTATTCGAGAAAATTATTCTCCCTCGAGTGCTGTACTAATTCAAAACAATAATTCTTTTTCTTTCTTAGTGTTGTTTCTGTGTTCTTTCCCACGTTCTTTTACTTCATGGAATGTTTCACCTAGATTTTTTTTCGTTCGCGGAACGTAGCTACAGTTAATTTCGTACACAAATCCTTTTTTATCATTTTCTCTCGAGAATTTTTGTCTGTTACTGGAAGACAAAATATAAAATTTTTCTAGATAGTTCATTTTCTCGCCTAGTCAAATCCGAATTTAGGTTGTTTTTTGTTTTCTTTTTATAAAATTGATAATACAATTTTAAAACTTTGTTTTAATTTTCTTAACGTAATTAGTTGTAATTCTAGTCTTGCTAGTTCAAAAAGGTAATGTAATATGAAGAGAATTTTATTTAGATTATCTTAAGCCATCTTTATAAGATATCCTTATAAAGAGATGTATATAACTTCCCAATAACTTTTGAACTAATGAAAGGGATCTCTTTAAAGCCCGGAGTATTTATAGACATTTATAAATCATTTAATAGTTTATCTAAAATATTTTCTATAATTAGAAGTAATAATGAATATCATATAATGCAAATTCCTCTATAGATATCATAAAATTAAAATAAAGAAACGCAACACACGTATTCGTGTTATAACTACTTCAATATTTCAACTTTCTAACAGAAAGTTTTCTTCAGGAAACAAATACATCAAATAAGAGGAAGAAAGACTATGTCTTCCTTCTTATTGCAAACAGAAATTTGAATAAAAATCATGAAAAATTAAAAATTACAATTATAACATCAACGTTAACTTATATTATTAAACAAAGATAATGACAATCTCCATTACTTTTGTTTTGGAAACTTGACATGTAAATTCATGGGCAAGCGGTAAGATGCTGTTGTTGGCGTTTGAATTAACGTTGTGAATTGATTGAAATAAAGGCATTTGCAGCTTATATCAAGATTTTAGTTTATGAGTTAGGTGAGTACCGTAATTTTTTCCTTCCATTTGTAATCCATTCATATTTTTGGAGACTGTAAATAGTGTTTTTCAATCTTTTCGTTTATTTCTAATCATTCTCCCTCATATTGTAAAATCCAAATTTGAGATTTTACTCATTTTTTTTAAATAATAATTTGTTTATAAAAATCCGTTTTTGATTGTTAGAGCTTTTCTATTATTGTAGACTAAATGCCGGAAGCAAACTTTGAGGATCATAACCCACTGTTTGAGAAACACTGATATAGAGGGTTTTAATTCAATTGGATTTTACAAACATATTGAGTTGTTTTCATAAAGCGGCACGTAGCTACAACAGAGCAGATCTTCTACAATTCTTCAGAATTTCTACAAGATATTTGACTATTTCTTATTAATGATTAGTTAGATCATTTTCATTGATTTGGTTTTTAAGTTTCTCCAATTCTAACGGGAATTCTAGGGCACACATCTGCTGGTCTTCACTTAGGTTGTATTATTGATAGAGGGTTCTGGGAAGTGTTTGTCACGTGATGGACATAACGGAAGGCATTTGGACTCAGGATTCCAATAGCTTACAACAGCAATTGCAAAGAAGATCTAGTAAACAAGGGAATTGAAGGAATTCATTTAGTTGGTTGTTTGTCGATCTGTCTCCTACAGTTGTCGCCATCCCTGTTACATTGGGGACAGTTCGAAAGTGGAAATTTTGAAAGGAATTTATTCTTTTTTAACCAGTTAAGTCCGAATAACATGATCGAACATCTAAGACACAGACCATAGTTTTAAGAAGCATTTGAAATGGATTACAGAATTACAATTATTACTTTTAAATAGTTATCAATTTAACTTGAACTTCAGGAGGTCCTTTTGTTTAGTTATATGCATTCTTAATTATGTGTTCTGTTCTATATCTATAAAATTCGTGAATTCTAAATCTTTCATACTTTCTAAAATTGCTTGGTCTTTTAAAAGTTCTTTTTTTTTTTTAAGTACTGGTTTTGTTTTCATTTATTAATGGTATAATTGAATCATCTTTTATGTGTAATGAAACTACAATCAGAGATCCAACCGTCAAAATTCCTTTGAATTCGTTTTGTGAGGTAACATTATAATTTTGCTTATTTATTCTCATTTCCATTTTCCTCTTCGCTGTTTTTCAATTTATCCTCTACATGTATTGTCTGTAGATTACTAGTTAAACCTGTTCCGGTTTTTGTTTTCAGTATCTTCTTTTAAATTTTAATTGTCTTAAATATGTCTTTTTTTCAAGCTCCCAAACAACTTCCCTAATTTTTTTACATTTTTCTATAGTTGTTTCCTAAATTAATTATCCGCTCGGTACGATCCTGTCACCGATTATCACAGCTTTACTTTAAATTTTTTTTAAATATGTTTGAGAGAAAAAAACAAACATTAGAATAAAATATGTAAGTTTATGTCAAAATAGACCGTCTGTCCGTTAGTTCATATGTGATCATGATAACTCAAACGAATATTCATCCTAAAACCTGACATTTTAGAAACAGATGTTATATGGAGAATTCTTTTGTTTTTGATATAAATCGGATCAATACATCGGAGATAGGATAAAAAAAGCTTTACGAAAATCGAAACATTTACCCACACCGTCAATGTGAATAAACAACTGTTCAATTTTATGTTATTAATGTTTTATGCGTTCTTAATGGTGAAGATATTCAAAATTTTCAGACAAACTATATCTTGCTTCGTTTAGTTCAGTTTCCTTTGGATTTTCATAGAATTGCCTAGTTACCATTTCTTGGAAAAATTAAAATCTTGTTATAAACATGCCAATAATACATACTTCAAATAAAAATTAATTGTAAGTTAAAAGATTCAATTCAAGTTATAAATCAAAACATTTCAGGTCTGAAAACGGCTTTATTTAAAAAAAAAAAAAAACTTTAAAAAAATTCTGTTAGAACATTATCTCTTTGATTGGCTAAACTCATAATATTTTCAAACGTAACTTTGTGTTTTATGAAATGCTACAACTGCATTGGGGTGAAATACGACTGATTGTTCCTCCGTGATTTTCTTTATTTTCTTTTTTTCTCCTCTTCCAATACTTACAAGATCCGAAATAGCTAGTGCCACAGGTAGTTCGTTATCTCGAACACCACCGCAAGGGGTAACGCGGTTCCGGAACGAAAGCTGAGGCTCTTGATTCGATTGTCTGGTGGTGGGGGCGATAGACGCTATTTCCATATCTAATTCCACAAAGGACTTGTACAATGCCCTGTGAGAATAAAAGAAGTGGAAGACAACGAGGACAATTCTTCCATCGATTATAACTTAGCGCGCTTTATTTATGATGAAATTGCAGAAACTGTTTATGGTTATAAAAACAAGGAAATTGTTCTTTCTGCTCTTATATGGCCCAATTGTCTGATACGTTAAGGCTACTTTTAATGCTGAAGGCTCAGCAAATCAGACTAATCAAGAATTTCAGGTAATTTTCTTGGTCTTAGCAGTGAGGAATAGACGATGGAAATTGAATGTCTTCTCTCCTTATCGGTTCCCACTTTCCTGTTCATTGCTACTTCGTTTTCAACAGATCACCTCGTTCAAAAATAGTAAAATACAAAAAAAAAAATGAATATAATTACTAGTAAGAAACATATCTAACGATGTTGAAATGCCTTTTTAGTTATTAGAGATTGATATTTAGGCCTAAGATTTTAATGATAGGTATTTATTTGATAATCTTTAGTCCGTTTTTACGTAGCTACAAATACTTCCCATGGTTAATTTGTTTAAAGTGTGAAAGAGTTTTCTGGTGCATATAAATCCATATTTTGCCCTTTTTTGAAATTTACAGAATATTTTTCTAAATAATTTACTAGTATTTCGGAATATTTTTTGGATAGATAATAAATGGTTGGTTCCGAAAAGAAGCCAGAGGGTTTTTTTTTAAAGGAAAGTTCTGGCATTTGAGCACTCTTTTTTGATTGGATGGTCATAGTTTTTTTCATGGTTATTTTCATTTTTGGATAAAAAAACTATTTATCTAAGATTGTAAAACAGTAAAAATTTGTGCCTTACTCTTATTCCTTTATTTAAAAATTGAATCTTCGATTCAAAAATTATATGTCAAAGTAAAAATTTACTTCATGTAACTGAATATTGTTTACTGTGTGCAATAATGTAGATGGATGCGAGCAGGACTATGCTGTTGTTTTCTTGTTTGTTTTTTTTTTCTTTGGTTGACCTTCAAGTATTTTGATCTTTCGTTCCAGTTACTGGAAAAAAAATCCATGCACGCCACTATGCGTTTTAGAAAGCTGCTGTGAATTGAGACAGCTGACTGCAGTTAGAACTCATAATTGCTTGGTTGTAAAGTGAAAATTACTTTTTAGTTTCTTAAAGTTAAGAAAGATTACTATTGTTTTACTTTTTTAGCGATGATGAATTGTACGGTTGGAATATTACCGATTATTTTCATTTAAGTTTGAATTGTCGAGCAATTCGGAGAGATCCAGTATCGCAGTCAGCATTTTCAGTTCCAAAGATTATTTGTGAAATCATAGTTATAATGTTTTACTGAAGAATTACATCTGTGTAATAAAATTAACAATGCTGTTTGAATCATCCATAAATATCGTCTACAAATACAATTTTAAGCATTTTGTTAAATTAGTTTTATTTTGTTTACTTGAGAATATTAATACTTATATTTTAATTTAGTAGGCCTAAATATTTCCATTTTCAAAGACTCTGTTTAATAATTAGAAGAATGTTGGGTGTATAAAACCTATTGGTCCATTGATAGAACATATCAAAGCGTCAGTACATTGATGTAGAGCTGTTTGTTGTTCTTTAACAACTCTTCAATTCGTCGCTGACGGCGAGCTTCAGCATCTAATGCTCGTCTGGCTGCCCTTGTAGTAGACTAAAACAATTGACATTGAAATTTAAATTTTAATCTAGTCGGCTAAAATTTTTTTTCTCAGGCTGTTCTCTCATTGCTTCATACACACACAGAGGGAGTGAGGAGATATTTAACAATAAAAAATTTGAATGGAGTTCCCGTGGCCTAATGGATAAGACGTCTGACTTCGGATCAGAAGGTTGCAGGTTCGATTCCCGTCGCGGACGTTTCATTGTAAATATTATTTCTAATTTCATAGGAAATTAAAATTACTTTTCAAACATAGAGAAAGTACAACACAGACAGATCTGCATACCTTTATAAGAGATACACAAATGAGAAAACTAAAATTTAGTTCATAAACATATTTTACGAGGTCTTTTTGAATGAATAACAATTTATATTTTTCTAAATTGAGAAGTACCTTGTAAATTAGAGAAACTTTCAGAACTTCATTTTAAATTATATAGACTATAGTTAATTATTCCTGTGACAACTGTTTATTCATTATATTTCGTCAACACTGAGCGAGATGACTTCTTCAGATGAAAAGGATAGGGATAATTTATCCCTTTTGTTTAAATTCATTTACATAAAAAATAATTTCTTAAATAAATAGACATTAACAATCTGTAGTTTAGACAATAGATTTTGTGACGTATAACAATAAATGTAATAGTTATTAGTGAATAATTTTGAATAACAACGGTTTTAAGTTTTAAAAAACAATAAGATCGTGGAATCAATGAAAATTGCATGAATAAACAATAAAATCATATGAAATATTATTTACAAGACAAAATACGAAATATTATCTACTAAAAAACATTGTTCATTTTTAATAATTTTTTTGAATTTATTTAAAGTAAAACTACTAACTTTAAGAAATTTATCTTTATTGATACAAGGGAAGGAGTTTAAAATACAATATTCGATCATGAATCTTTAGCTTTCATCGATAATATGATATAATATTGTGACAATTGGGTCTGGGTTATGTTGACAGCCTTGGCAGTGATCTGCCCAGTCAAATATGCCTGTTTTATTGCTATTATAAGCTCTGGTATGTTCTAAAATTCTTCCTTTTAACGATCTGCCTGTGCTCCCAAAAGAAATCTTTCCACATTCCCTGCATTTCAATTTATAAATAACTCCCATGGTATTCATATCATTATTACAATATTAATTTTTATTAATTTTTATTATTAAACTTGTTGTGTCTATAAAACACAATCTGAATATGATTCTCCTTACACAAGTTTTTAGTTGACTTATCTAATTTTATTCCTAATGGTAATTTCGTAATGTTTCTAAATATATTAACTTTCTTATTAGATTCTTTTGATTTTTCTTTTGATTTCATTTTTGATCTACATCTGAAAAAAATATTGATTATTTTGTATATAAATTTTATTGGATAATCATTCATTTTACTGATTTTATCTTTCCATAAAAAATTTGAATATGTTGAACGGTAAGCAATCAACGACAAACAAACTTCAGTAGCTAGCTAAGAAGAATATTCAATATTTCTAAAACTATCTTTATTTCATTAAAGCTTTTAAAAACCTAAAATATGATCAAGAATAAAAAGTTTATAATTTATTTCCTGAAATATGAAAAACGTAAATGAGGCTTTTCTGCTTATTTTTCTTCTCTTAAAGTCATTAAATATTTCCTAATATTAATTAATATTTATAAAAAACACCCAAATATCTAATACTCAAGACAAGCATCTTTTGATTAGATCTCTAAAAATCTATTTTCTTTTCTCATTCAGGTTTTTTTTTTGGAGGGTCTAAATGGGGGGTACTCTTGTCTCTGTCAATGAAGGCTTAAGCTATTTTCCCCCCATGAATTTAAGATCAACTTATCCCTTGAAGCTTATCTCCGCGTGAAATCGATTTATCCTGCCTTGATTAAACCGTTTTAAAGTTTAATGACGCCCACTAACCACCCTTCGCTTTTCTTCTTCATTAACTTGTAGCCGCCAGCTTCCTACCTTTTCGGAGGTCGTAATTTACATGAATTCTATCTCCAATTTATTTGCTATGTTTTCTTTTTCCCCAATGGCTTAATTGAAATGAGCAAGAAGAATGGAGATCTGCCAATAGTACTCTGCATCGAAACTAATTTACTGACAGGATCTACTTTTCTTTCTTTTTTTCTCTTTTCTTACAGTTTTCTTACTCCAAAGAATCAACAAAGCCGTCATCAAGATAGACCTATTCCAGGTGCATTTGTCTTCCTGATGAAGTACCACTTAGCGTCTTAATAAATTACTATCTTTGTTATCATCTAATTTATTTTAGTCTTTTTTTCGTATTCGGCAATTGATTTTTTGTTTTTATCACTTCAGCTTTTTCAATTTTATTAGATACTTTAAAGAAAAGCCAGAAATAATTAACTAGAGTTTAAGACAAAGAAACGATTACATTGATAGAATTAATTGAATTGGTAAATTCTTTTAATTAGTATTAAATGTTAATATTAAAATATTAATTAATAAAATACATCCCTACGATTTAAAATAGCTTATAAAACACCTGTATTGAAGACATTCACATAGTCTTTTGGATGCTAAGTAATGAGAAAACCATTTTAATGAACATTTTCCATCTAAACTATGTGGAACCATCTTCTTAACTGAAAATATGTAGTTATATTGTACTAATTATGAATACGAATGCTATAGTTTTCAGTTATTACAATACTTGTATATACAGTACATACCATTCCTTTTTTATAACAACTAGAAAAAGCTGTAAGGTAGTGTAAATGGGAGAAGAAGTTTACAATTTTACATTCAAATCTAAAATTCATTTTTCACTATTATAGGTCAGTTGCATAGTAAATGTCATTTATTTATACATTTTCTGCAATTTTTATTCTAGTATGGAATAGGTTAGTGAATTATAATAAGCTTTTAATATTAATAAAATTCCAAGGCTGTTTCTCAATATTTCAGAAATTTAACTACAGATAGTTTAAGCAAACAATAACCCACTTGTGAATGGATGGAATCTAATACATTGACAGTCATAAATTTAAAGTAATTTTATGATAAAGTTCTCAACATAAAAACAATTATGAGTCTCTCACACACAAAAAGTACACATTTATTCGGATAAAGAAACCGTTCTGAAGAGGTTTAGAAACGTTCTTCATGACATATTAAGGATTTTTCAGCACAGTTTTAGGTTTTATTTGCTAATTTAAATGAGTGTCGAGTTAGTAGGCCTTTTTAGTGTTAATAACGACACGTTAAACTTTTAATATCTATAGAATTTATAGTGCTGACTGAATATTTGGTTGGTAAATTTAATACTAACACTTTAATCTGCATGACTATATCTTTTCAGCAATAATCTTGTGCATTGCTACAAGATATTCAGAATCTGCCTTGGGCCCATAAGACATCTGTATGCATAGTTCTAAATCTTCATCGATAAATCACTCCTCAGAATTTTTGTAATTCATTTTTGTATTTGTCCGGAGCTCCCATATCCTAGGGACGGCTCTGCTATTCCAATTCTGTCCAAAACAAGATTCACTAGTCGTTTTTGTGATGGTACACGCTAGTAAGCAGTACTGGCACCTTTTCCTTAACAATGAAATAAAGGAAATTATTATTCTTTAAGAATAACCTATATGTCACATAACAAATTAAAAGCTTTACAGAAACTTTAGAATGTACTTAATTTCTTTTTAAAAGCTTCTGTAAAGCTTTTAATTTGTTACATGAAATATACTCCTACATAGCTGCGATACTGATGAAGTATTTTTAATTTTAGTTTAGAAAAATTTCACTTTGAACGATTCTAAATAACCAATGTCTTTTTTGAATAGCAAGAAGCCAAGATGTTAAATAATTTTTTTTTTTTTTTACAAAATTAGTAAGAAACTTTAGTGTAGATTGTTTTAGAGATATGCAAATTAAATGAAGACGGGAAGTTCAACAGTATCTTTTAAATAAAATTATCATTTATTTTCAAAAGTAGTCTATTTACCGAAAATTCATTATGACTACCATATGATAGTCAGATATATTACGATTTTACATATTATCCTAACGTTTGTAATGTTCTTTATAAAAATTAGAGGGTAAGAAAAGGGTTAACAATACAAAAATAAAAGTAGCCATAGGTAGCTAAATTTAGGATTTGCTATACGAAATTTGATTTTGATAATTGAATCTTAGGATTTAGGAGATAAACCGATAACTGTCGCCTTTAAAATGCAATTATCAATGCTCGATTAAAAATTCCTTTTCTTTCAAATTTCAAATTCAAAACATCTGTTTTCCAAATCAAAAATCGCGCCTGCAGGTGAGAAGCTTGTGGTTACAAAATCACCAATATACGAATAACTTTAAACCTCTGTTATCACGATAAGTAAACACTTGTTATCTAGAAAGATGAAAGTTTTGATTTGTTTAGAATTAACTAAATGGTGGATTGAATTGTTGTTATGTTTTTCGCTGCAGCGCTGAGTTGAACAATTGTGTTGACTTCTCTATGTTAACACTCGGCCAGACTCGTGGAGCCGGGAAATTAACGGTCGTAATCTCTTTTCATGGTGACTTGCGTATTTTCTCTCGCAAACGAACATGTACTTTCCATCTCTTTTTCGTTTCTTTTTTTTTCCTTTTCTTTCTTTGTGATCAAAAGCCCCGGAGGACGGTGGTCTCACATTTTTGGTAGCCTTTTGCCTTTTGTTGATTAGACAGATTTACTTTTTCGAGTAAATGGATTTTAAGGTCAAACCAACGTCTGGGAATCAACTGTAAGAGTTAAAAGCATCGTGTCAGGAGATAGGAAGTGGGTCTCCTCTTTAAGAAACGAAAGCAACTATTCACGAATTATTAGTAATGAAATAGAAATGTGCTCTTCTTAGGCTTCTGATCTGACAAATTCGTATCATCGATAAAACATTATACTGAAAAGTTAAAATTCTGAATAATAATTCTAAACCTAATAATTTGAATAGTAAAACCTAATATTGAATAGTAAAAGTATTAAGTAGTGTTGCAATAGTAAATTAATAGTAAATGAAATACAACTTACTACTAGCAATGTGGAAAAAAGTTTGCATAAAAGAATATTCAATTTTAAAGTAAATATGTATGAAGGTTATTTCTTCAGTTCTCTCCTCTTGAGCAGAGATGTGCTCACGGACCAGGGATATAATATTACATGAATTTTCGTGGTACCACTATTCTATACAGGGTGAATCTAAAAATCCAACTGAAGTAAAAAAGGTCAGATAAACATATGACCGGAATTATTTCTATCCAAAGAAATGAAGCCAGACTGCAATGGAAGCAATGGACATGAACAGTAACTTTATTGGTAGTATGTAGTTCGTACAATACCACAATGTGGTCACCGCACACGTCATAGTAATTGTTCAAAATGTCTCCTTCGACGGACCATTGACACGATGGACCAGGGAATGTCGTACCCTTTCATAGATCCCAGGATGATTAAGGATGGATTCACAGGCGTCGACAATACGGTCATGTAGCAGCTCAAAATTTGCACTCACACGAGAGCTCTGAGGTGTCCCGTACAGGCCATTGAATTGGTCCACCCCTACCTATCCATCGGTCGTGATAGGTCGTCTCGCGAGCAAATTACATTCTTAAGTAACAAGATATCCTGTTTTTCGGCTAACGTTTCATTTCTAAAATAAAATTTTTATTAAATTTAATAATAATAAAACACTGTGAACACCGTGACTGAAGGGTGCCGGGGCATCATCATGCATAAACCACATTGTTGCTCTTTCTTAGGGTACATTCTCGAGAAGGTCTGGAAGCGTATTTGTGATGAACGCTTTGCAGACGTCGCCGGTAAGATGTGCTTGTAAAGTATGGTCCGATTAGGCAGCCACTTACAATACCAGCCCACACATTGATCTTGAACTGCTGCTGGTATCGAGCCATAATTGTACCGCGTGGATTTTTAATGGCCCACAGATATTGATTGAAAATTGCTGACATCATCCCTACCAAATGTTGTCCCATCGGTGAACAGGACTGATGCGTTAAACAATGGAGTTGCGATTTGCGCTATGAACCATCGGCAAAAGTTTTCCCGTGGTGGGTAATCTGCAGGTATGAGACCCTGCACACGGTGCAGATAATACGGATACAGCAACTGTTCATGTAGTATTCGCCATGCGGTCATTTGCGATATATCAACCGCAACAACCAATTGCCGTGTGCTGATATCTGGGTCGTCATCATCACTCTGCAACACCCGATCCTCCAGGTCAGGCGTACGAGCGTCTTTCGGTCGCCCTCGATTCCCAGTTGGTGGAGAACATTTCACACAGTCGCACTATGTTGCCCATTCACAACAATGCGGTAATTCAGTAATGATGCCAATAAAGATTCTGTTTATGTCCATTGTTTATAGTGTAGTCTGGCTTCGTTTCTTTGGAATAACTCGGCAACCATGCACTTCCGGTCATATTTGATCTTTTTTTACTTCATTTGATATGGGAACCCCTGGGAACCCCCCCTCCCCCAGTTTGTCCGCTATTTTAGAATATTAAAATGCCATGAAAAATTATCGAAAACAATATACATGGAAATTAAACTTAACTATACATAATTAGATTTTAATTTAATCGTTTAATTAGCTTTCGAAAATTTGTTCATTAAATAAAAATAATCAGGTTAATATTAATTAACTAAAAATAACCGAGGAATATAACAAACCGAAATCAGATTTAATGAAAACAAGGTAATTAATGCTTTTAGACAGTGTCAAAAGCAAAACAACCCCATAATATGCATAATTTTTATTAACACAATTTTATAAACCAAATTTTATCGGAAGCGATCAGATCGTAGTCGGCGATATGCTTCAGCATTTCTTTCTCGTTCTCTGTCTGGTCTCTGACTTTGAGCGAGACCGTTCTTTACGCAAGCGTGAAGCTTCTCGCTTTGCATCAGCATCTCGTTTTTCCGCAAGTCGCCACAATTGCGCCTTTTGCTTTCGCAACAATCACATTTAAAATGATACGGAAATTAAAACAATATCAGGTTTCTTGGTTTTTAGCAACCCATTATTAGCAAAACACTTCTTGGGGAGGGGTCAGGGAGTGGTCCTAGAGGTCTGATTTTTTTTTGGACGTGGTCATCTACGTTTTGATGTTGAACACGATGGTGAAGGTTGCATTCAATATCTCTGTTTGGCCGTTACAGAGAGTGACATCCACCAAGCATAAATGCAAGAACAGTCCTCTATCCTGTCAGGGAGTGGTCATACAGGTATGGGTTTTTTTTACGTGGTGACCTACTTTTTGATGCTGAACACAATGGTGAAGGTTTCATTCTAATATCTCTAACCGTTTGGCCGCTCCAGAGTGTGACATCCAGACAGGATAAAAGCAAGAGCGGTCCCCTAGCGGTTTTACAGGCAAGCTGTAACCTAGGGGCCGCTAAAAATTCTTTTTTGATCTATTGCTTTTTCTTTTCTGCTTTTTTTTTAAAATCATTACCAAGAAATTATTTCATTCCAAAGAGACCAAATTCCTAATTATATTTTTCCCAAGGCTCTTAATGAAACGTTTTATTATAATAAAAGTAGAGAATGTATTTTAATAAGGTTTCAATAAGTTTCTACTAATGCTGATCCAACCAAAAAATTTTGTTTGAAATTATAAAAACAATTATAATTTCTCTTTAAACACGATGTATAGCAGAATGACTTTCTTAGCTGTAGGCTCATAAATTCTGGTATAAAGAGAAAAGAGCGTAACTTCAACAAATTTACTAATATTTTCATGTTAGTACTAGACTATAATTACTATAAATTTAAATTTATTTCTCAAAATGTCTGCCCCTCACCTTAATACGGGCCAATAACTTCGGCTTCTATTCCTCAACAGCGCTATGCACGGCATTTAGTTACATACATTTTCTTCCATTGCATCTTGAGATATCTGTAACAGATTTGGCGTAAACACGATCGTTCTGCTTGTTGAACTTCTCTTCCACCGTGAAAATGTTTTCGCGTGGAAAGAGTATACTTTTCACGTCTTTAGGGCTGTAGCATTTAAAAAGGGCCTTACGAGCCAGCGAGACAACCTGTGTTTCTCCTGAATGGTTGCTAATGTATCACATCTTCGTTGTTTGAACGCCTGCTGCATGTTTGTTTGAACGTTCATCTGCATTTCTCCGACTTCTGACCTTCATTGGTTTCAGCATACTTCGTGTTCTCTTGTCCCGTTAATTCTGCTATGATCTTTAACACCTCCTGTTCTGAGGTATCGATTAGGATACTCTTCTCTTCTTCTTCTTCTTCTTTGGGGCATGGCTCCATGGGTTACGTCATAACACGAATTGCCATTGGTATGCCGTAGCCGCGTCCAAAATGATGTGTTTCCACCCAGTCCTGACTTGTGCATGTAGTGTAGCTGTTGGAATGTCATAATCGATATAACGGAGATCTTCTAAAATATTGTCTATCCATTTTTTTCGTGGTCGTCCTCGTGATCTGCGTCTATTGCCTTGTCGATTATATATTTGGTGTACTATACGGGTGTTATCCATGCGTGTAATGTGTCCAAACCATCTCAGCCTGGATTTCAAAATTAATTCTGAGGGTGGTTTTTCTTCTGCCATACATCTTTGTTTGTCCAAAATAGCCACTTTATTTTCATGATTTTTCGTAAGCATCTAAAGGCAAAGCTGTTTAGTTTCACTTAGTCTTGCTTTTTTATAGTCCATGTTTCACAGGCATACAACAGTGTTGGTATTACTGTAGCTCTGAAAACTTTGAGTTTAGTCTCTCTTGATAAATTGTTCTTGTTCCACACTGTTTTCTGTAGATTTCCATATGCAGCTGCTGCTAGACTTATACTATAAACCAAATTTCATGTTACTTCGGTGTTCTTCAACTGTCGAAATATATCGGATTGGGATAGCTATTCCAATGATAATGTAATATTGTTGTACGCTTACTATGAATAAAAAAAAAACATTCCAGAAGTTGTTTTTACCGATTTGTATAAAATCGGGCGAGAAATAAAACACAGACAGCATATGGGATACATGTCATTTTTTAAAACTATAAGAAATTCTGAACTGTTAAGCTGCTAAAAGGGAGTAAGTGCATGAATATCGCCTTTTGATAGAATAATTTATAGCCTAATTTATAAAAGACGGCAAGACTCCTAAAAGATGGCAAGTACTTAACATTCCTTTGTTTAAGACGTGTTTGTATGTATGTATTAAATGCATGGATTTATGTTAATAATAATCATTTACCTAAAAATTTATCATTTAAAATGTTTTATATTAAACTAACCGGGTACCGTCGCTTCGCTCCGGAACCCTTGCATATATAGCATTCAAAAGCAAACTTTATTTATTTAGCAAATTAATGTTGCGATCGTCGGAGAATATACGACTTTCCAGTTATGGCTTCTCCGGATAACTCAGATGTGTTGCGGGTGAGCGTCACACACCGAAAATTCACATTTCTGCATGTATCTTGCAAACGCTGAAGGGTTTATGAATAAGTGCTACATCGTTCGATAGAACTTTCAAATACCAACATTTTCTCAATATAATGTTCTCTTTTAACTTTTATACTTTTCGTTTAAATTGAGAAAAAGTCAAAATTTGACCCTTTAAAAGGCGCCATCTTGGAAACCAAAAACTTTTTTCGAAAGATTTTTGTAGCATTTTGTTTGTCTTAAAAAGATCTACATTTTGTCCATTTACATGACCAATCTATCTCTTATAGTTTGGTCACAAAATTGGAAAAACGTAAAGTCTTATGACAGACAGAATAACGCTTTTATGATATAAGATTGTTTTATACAATTAAACAATTTAACTTAAATGATAAATTTTTAGGTAATGATTTTAGGCAAATACATATTCTAACTTAATTATAACTTAGACAACTAAGGGCTTTAATTACCAATTTGAATACCTGCAAGAAAAATGGTGGTCCTTACATTACATATTTAATTACACATTTAATTTACAAGACATTGTGCTGTGATTTTTTTTTCACTTAGAAAAGATCTCCCCCCAATAGTTATATGTTGTTAAACAACAGATAACAAAATGGTAAAAACAAGTTTAATGTTTTTAAAGAAGTAATATTATTTCTTGTGCCAGTTATAACATATATTCGCAGAAACTTAGATTATACACATTCCATTGACAGATTGGGATTTATGTATTTTTCTTTTCATTTTGTTTATTACAAGATGAAAGTCTTGCAAACATAATTGAAATCGCAGTTCAATATCGTTGTTGTGTAGTTCATTCTTCGACAGATAAACTGGAAATTTAATTAATAATCCTTAAAAGTCATTTTTGGTTTCTGCTACTGTCTGGTCTAATTATTTGCCATTATACGTTCATTTTCTTCGCTTGCGGTAAATTTGCAAGGTATCCAGGAAGTTCCAGGATGATAGCTGTCCTTATTACCTGCCGTAATTTACTTGTGTATTAAGTTTCATAGTTAACTATTCAGTGCTTTTGTCTGGGCCTGCTTAACTTTCGTTTGTGAAGATCAGTTTTAAAAACTTAGACGTCTGTTTCCTAGATTAATAATTTATTTACATAGAATAAGTAAGTAGAAACTCTAGCAATGCTTTCTCTACTGTTTAAGATTTTAAGAATTCAGGAAGAAAGCTGAAGATGGCGGTCTCATGTGTTAAGGAGGAGACCGGTTCTTTCGTTGTCTTGTTTAAATTTGTTAATTAATTTTCTTTAAACTATTTAAAGGAGGATGTTGGTGAAGATGCCTTGAAACCACTTAGTTATTCACTGGCAAAGTTTTACATAGTGGATGGTGTCTTCTCTCTCTGCTTTGCAAAGTCTCGACTCAACACCAAAGACTGGAGAATTACTGACGCGGTAAGTCAACCGCAAAGCCCACTCCGCAAACGTAATAGGAAACTAAAATTCGGGATAATTAGCGTTTGGGTTAATTAAGGACGGAATTTTGGGTCCCTCTAGTCCCAGCTAATGAGGCTCTATCTCCGCCGCAGATTAATAGGGATAGGGTAGTGGATGTATTAGGGATGGGGTGGGTGGCCTGGAAGGACATTTGCGGACCCTTTCAAAAGACGACGTCGATTTGTCGCCAAATCCCAAATTGGTCAGAAATCCGGAAAATCGATCAGATTCTCTCTAAGAGATTGACTCAAATGAAGATTGTGGTAAGATTTCTACATACGACTTGGGGAGATGTAAAGCAAAAGCAGATCCTTACCCACTGCATTGCAATTTGAAATTACCCTTTTTGATTCTACGTTTTTCATCTTTCTCACTATGACAGCTCTGTTGTAGTGAATTCAGTCAACATTGAAATCTACTAAGAAAAAAGATGGATGTCGATCTAAAAACACTAAGTGTTATAAAAAAAATTGTCTGGTAGTGCGTACTTTTTAATGCATTAAGACAAATTGCAGCTTTATATTATTTAGAATCAAATAATCGAAGGAGATTTTTTTTTTAATTTTATTGATCAATTGTAAAATTGATAACATCATTAAGCTTATTTATCTTAAACAAAAAAAAAAGAAATTAAGATGACATTAACAATTTAAAATAATTCTGATTTTTGGATTTCGATTGAAAAGAGCAATCCAAATGTTAATAAAACAAATACATAAATAAAATCGGTAAACTCTTATTTTGTTCCATCACTTTAAAGAATAAAATTTATTTTAGAGGAAAAAATGTAATGTTAAAATAATATTTTTAATTATTTAAAAAAAATATAAGATAATGGTCTTACATCTTAATTTGGTAAAATTTATAGTAAAGATTTTGGGAAAATTTTTTAATTAAGAATCAATCGAAAATTGTAATGAAATTTGAACTCTGTCTTAAGAAGCCAAAAATCACAAAATTTAATGTGAAAAACAAAATAGTATTTTCCGAAAGATCGCTATAGCTTATATTTTACTGACTGAAGAGCATTTTATTATTTTGTAAAAAAGCTTAGTACAGTTTTCTAATAATAAGCAAAATTTGCTTAATTTGATTATTTAATTTCTTATTTGTAGAAAGAAATTTCACCTATTTTCAAATCTCTTTTTTTCTATTTAATTTTTTTAAAAAGTTGGCTCTAAAGTCATTTTGAATGGCTCTGTTTAGATTGTTACATATTTTCATATATGATATAATTTCAATTTTACTGATAATAAGGAATATAAGTAAAGAATGTATGATTTTAGCTATAAATAGTTTATAACTCTTTAACTCCTAAACTTGTTGAGAAATAATCTTAAATTTGTTTCAATATAGAATTACATTCTTGAAAAAAAGGATTGGGAATTTTTTCAGGAACAATTACTAACTTTAAATAAAAGAAGTTTAACGTGCCCGAATAATTCAAGAAAGATATCAATTGCAAGGCACAAAGCTAAAGTTAGGATTCGCACTTCGAGTTGTCATCGGGAAGAGACTGGGACGGATCGTTTCGTCCTTATTAGGACTCCTCAGCCAGCCAAACTCCTCCGATGACAACCCAGAAAGTGCG
>JAFIDM010014012.1:10760604-10841690 GCA_023159025.1 Thereuonema tuberculata | reverse complement strand
TTTCTGGGTTGTCATCGGAGGAGTTTGGCTGGCTGAGGAGTCCTAATAAGGACGAAACGGTCCGTCCCAGTCTCTTCCCGATGACAATCGAAGTGCGAATCCTAACTTCAGCTTTGTGCCTTGCAATTGATATCTTTCTTGAATTACTAACTTTGGTTGGGAAAATGTAGTTTAGTCTTTTTATTTTATTCCGGTTTCAATTGTTAGAGTATTTCTCCCTTAATTTTAAATTTCTTGATTATTACATTTACAGTTTTTTAGAACTCCCCCTCCCAAAGATTTGTTGAATTGCAACAAAGAAACTACATATATTTACAGTTATTGAAGAATTGTAGCACAGAAAAACAATGGAAAAATAACAAAACCGATGGATCAGTATCTGAAAATATATATATTAGGTTGTGAGTTATTATAAAAGAAGAGCAAACATGAATAATATGATTGTTGATAAGCAATCGTATAATAATAGGGGAATTTATATAGTTTGTGTGAGTGCCTTTTCTTTCTTTTTTTCCTAATAATGCGCATCTTTTGCCGATATGAATATGATGCTATTAAAATCCAACTGCATTGATATGCGAGATATTTCTTCCATGCTATCTAAGTAATTCAGTATTGGGCTAAACAAGCAATACTGAAACATTCCACATCCCTTCTCGATAATAGGGCGTGTTTCTGTCTTCCCTACTGTTTGTTTTGCCCAATACTGTACTTTTATTAACACAAAAATGATAATATCAAAATTATTAATATGAGTTGCATTTGAATTGTCCAATTATGATTGGTACAAGAGAACACTTTTTTGAAAATTACTAATGTGGATTCCATTCATTTAATTTTTTAATATTGTAATTGCTGTAAGTGGGTTACATTTGAAAGGAGCTTTCAATTATACAGCCTAAACAAAATCTGTTTCCGAGAATGTTGTGAAGATATTTTAATCTGAGCTAATGTTATTCAACTATCAAAATGTCGTAGCAAAATGTGAACATTCTTAAGCCAAAACACTAGTTAGTTGAAGCAGCCGACCTAGTTTTGAAAACATTATAAGCCCTGTGACTTGCGATGCTAAGAGAGAAGCCTGTTGTCAGGTACTTAAGGGATGAATGGCAGAGTACTAAGGCCATTAGACCCGATAAGTGGTATGGCTTTGTACGAGGATCACCACTATGCAAATGGCGTTTTCTTTTTTCGACTTGGAAGAATCGTCCGCTTTGTTGCTCAAGGTTCTCCAGCACCTCACCTCTTCGGGGACCTCTCAGGGATTTGTCCTCTAATGAGTCTTAATCTTTCTTGGAAAATTTATCACAGATAGAGCAGGCTTAAGAGATCTATTTTCCTTTTTGCTCGTAATTCCATCAGAGGATTAATAATTCGGAATAGCTCTCATTGCTCGTCAAAGTCCTTATCCACCCACCTCTTCATAATTCCATTGGTAGGATTATCGGTAATTCGGAAGGGAATTGCGACCAATTCTTAGGCTACATATCTGTACTTTCTAAGCTAGAAACGGCAGTTTCTCTTATTGGCTAATAGAGAAACCTTTATCTGCAATCAGACAGAAAATTCTTAGGCTATCTTTCTTAAAGAAAAGGAGACTCTTCACAATGATATACATGCAGGGCTCCCAAAGGGGGGGGGGCAGTTGGTCCCTCAGCACCGGGGCCCGGCTGTCAAAGGGGCCCGGATGAGATTTACAGTATGTTTATTTGTTTGTTTTTTTTTGTTTTTTTTGGTCGTCGATTTGGAGATTCCGTTTTTTTTTTGTCTCACCATCTTGGAGTATACTTGAGGTAGCCCTTACCTTACAAAAGTCTACCCACCCCTGCTGTAAAAGTATGAAATCGTGTGGTATTTTCGCGATATTTTTGGCTAAGAATTTATGATTTTGTTCATAACATGGGAGGAAAGGCCCGGTATTGTATTTGGTACCTGGGCCCGGAATTTGATGTGGGGGCCTGTATACATGTGTCGTTTGTATGTGCGGACGTGCATGTATCACGTACTTTCCAACCAGTGAATGTATCATCTTGATATTTACATGAAATCTTCTTGATAATTTACATATTTCTGAAGTAAACAATTAAACCGAAAATAAACAAACAAACAAACAAAAGTCTAGGAAAAAAGTTCTTCATGAATTGTGTAAATTTAACTTGGTTAAGATCAAAGATGCTGACTTCTTACTCTAGGTTTACAATCTGCGAAGTATTAAGATCAAAAAGGGAGGCAAATCTTAGTTTAAATAAATTAAATACATATTTTTTTCTTAATACAAAACGTTTAACCTGGATAAATATATTGATATATAAATATATCAGTTCATTGTCTTGGAAATGTCCAACTTCTATCTCATTAACTCAGTACTTCCTTGCATCTCAGAATATACTTCAGCATTGAATTAAATATAAAATTCATTTTACCTGCATCCTGGGAGTAGCCGAAATGAAACTCGTCCGTGATCCAATGCAACCTTCTATACGTTATAATGTCCTAATATCGTACATTGCCTAACTTGGAATTTCGGAAAACACATTAGCTGGAATAGACTTACATTATATAATACACTTTATAACTACGATGTTTCTTCATATGAAATCATAAATTCTTTATGGTTTCCACTTTATTTATTGAAGTTAAATTATGCACTTATTACATTAGGAAAATTGGCCAACTTCGAATGTGAAGATATTTTGTTTACTTTCACCTGCTTCCATTTTAGTTATGCATTGCCATTGCATAATCTCTATTTTCCAATACACACATATCTGTTAGTTCGTGCTTCTGTACTTATCAACAATACTTTATATCGTAGTTTACGTGTTCTGTGAACTTTAAATATCGTTTTGTTTATCGTCTTCGACACACAATTTACACTTTCGTTAAATCAACCATCAATTTTATTATTTTGCTCTTTGAAATTCACATGAAAATAATTAATCTGGATGCATAAAAATAACACTACTCCTTCACTACACATCCTCAAAAGCAATTAAACAAAAAAAACAGCTATGCAAACGAAGAAACTACTTCAAGGAATTTTGAAAAAAATAAAGAAACAAAAACAAAACACTAAAATGAATTTGTGTGTTTCTGAAAAAAATTCTGCTAAATCTTTACATAACAAATGTTGTTGGATAAATTCATTGTCTAAGGAATTTTCGCACTCTTGGGTGTGATATGCTCAATATTTCGGTCCGGTACCTCGGGCGATTTAGATTATTACATTAAGCCTGGCGCATTTCTGTTATCAGTTATTTTCGATAAGTTGTTTACGTGGCTTGCAAGTATCATGTCCCACTCCTCCTTCAGAAGCAAACTTTAACAATTGTTACTTTTATTTTGCTTCATGAAATTTGCTCAATTTATGAAACATTTAATTAAACCAAGAAATTTTTTTCTGCTACTAATGATCACTTTTACAATTCATTTAATTAATAGGTCTGAGTTTTAAACTATATTCTAAGATTAATATTTTGACAGCAAAATTTCGCTGTGTTTCTCTAATTGTATATATTTACTCTCTTTATAACCCCTGTAAATATTCCAATGAAGGACAGTCGAGTTTTGTGTTAATAGGACGGATACACAAACACAATAGAAAAAGTCTATTTAAAAAAAAAAAAAAAACCGAAAAAAAAAAAACCGGTAAAATATTTCTTTAGCTTATAGAACTCCGTTAGCACCGTAATTATGCTGAAGAGACGTCCATCGATTTTATGTCTCTCCTGTACGTTTCTATTAGTGTTCATTTCCTTTGGAAGAAGTAGGCGCCGTAGGAGTTGACACTTATGAAGGGAGAAGGCAGAATTGGGGGAGTTAAAAATGTTGTCATCGCAAATACGAAGATGAAAGCAGGGAAGGAATTGATGAGCTACTACGAAGAAAAGGAACAAAAACATATAATTTCAGTCGCTGTCAGATAGTTTTTTTTTTCTTCCTTGAGTCTTCAGGATTGAAGTCTTTTATTTCCTGTTCAGACTTAATGTTTAAATTGTTTAGATGCTTTAGTTCTTGTGAAGCTTATTGTAATGACCAACCAAAAATCAATCATATCTCAAATACTATACTTTTTTCTTGTAAGAAGTTTCTATTTCCCCATATATCGAATTCTGATCTTGTACGACTGTGCGAAGTTACCGTGGCGTCGACATAATTTTCAAAGTGATTTTTGGTTAATTCCAAATGGTTTATAGGAAGAGGTTATTATTGTGGATATTTTGTTACATCTTCCATAAGCTTCAGTTATGAAAGCAAACATGCTGTATTTAAGAATTGTTATAAGCATTCATTCATATATGTGTATGGTTTATATGTGTATTATTGTTGTTACATAAAGCATTATATTATTATTGTAATAATAATGAGGGTGAGATATATCTCTCAATATAAGCAATTGCTTTGTTTAAAATAATTCTTTAAGGTAGTTTGGAAATTATATTTATAAGGTATATTTATAAGGTAGTATTTTGTCTGCAGAAGCATTATCAAAGTGTAAAAGGGGCGCGAGGGGGGAAGGGAATTTTTTAAAAGGTTCTGGCCGCTATATGTCCCTTCGTTTGTCTGTTCGTCACCACCTTTGGAGCCCAAACTGTAAGTCATACAGAGATGAGTGATACCTTATTGAAAAGCTTATGACTTGTACAGGTGGTAAGAGTACTAGTTCCAAACTGCCATCACTTCCTGTCTCACAGGAAGCGGAAATGGTCGAAAATGAAATTTGCTGCCACCTCTCTAGATGAAACCACAAGTCGGACACACACAACGTGATATATTATTGAGGAAAATATGAGTTCCGATCTGCAGACACTTCTTGTCTCACTTGGTAGTTGAAAATGAAACATCTTCGGGGTCGCTAAGGTTTAGTGTACATCACGAATATGAAACCATTTTTTCCCCTTTTTGTATATATAGTCCAAATTGTTTATATGATCAATTGAATACAAGATGTAATTTTTTTGAAGGTTGCTTTACTCACATTACTTTGTGTTTGATATTTTTCTGAAACTGTTTTCATATATCGAACTATAAATAAATTCTTCTAAATAAACAATTTAGAAATTGTTTATTTAGAACTTTCATGGTGAAAGCAAAATAATTGTAATTGCATTCACGGCATTCTGATTGTCGCCGTCAGCTGTAGGTTATCTTCTGAGATGAAAATTGACATGTGGCATAATCTTCTTTGATCTCAAATAATTATTAGCTCTTCCAAATTATTTCAACTTTTTTTCGGTTTTCCTAATGGTAACATGTGGTCTTAAAGTAGTAGAAATAATTCCATACGACAACTGCAGTGCAATTTTAGTATTTTTTTTTTCTAAAAAAACTAATAAAGTTTGAGGATGCTTATACTGTTTTTAGCTTCAAAATGTGATTGGAATTTTTTTGTTATTTTTCACTTCCGAACTAAATTTAACGTGACCTGATTTGAAGGAAATTCTTGTTTATAAGAATGTCGTTGTGTAACTATCATTTAAAAATATTCTTATCTAATAATCTTTTTATATATTTTCAAATGATCGTTGTATCTTAAGAGGAATTGCAAGTTCACGACGCAATTCGGCCTCTACGAAACTTCATGTAATGTGGGAATGTGATTTATATCTTTTAGGGTTTATTTTTGTAAAACCTAAAAGATATAAATCATATTCCCGTAAGTCTTTTTAAATTCAAAAAGTTTGCGTTTTCATCATCCCATACGCAATAAAGACTGTAAACAAATAACAGTGTCTTAACTCCATACATGAAAACGAACATCTAAGCCCACAGACTGTCGCAAAGTGGCGCTGCGGTAGGCATTGCGGTTTTTAGCATGGCCATACTGAAAGATTTGTGCCCGGGTTGAGACAATCATAACTTCGTTGGGAGGTTTTAATCTGGCATTATTAGGAAGCGTCCTTCTTCTTATTTACACTTGAAGCGTCTCAAGGAACCGCCCTCTAGGGAGGAACGCTTGCAAAACGTACCAGAACAGGTTGCCGTTGTTGCAAAAGATGCTGATAACTCCCCTATTAATTATGTTGATGAAGATACGCGATTAAGAATAAGAGGAGAGAGAATGGAGGAACAAGTGAAGCGAGACGCGTGCTCAGGAGGAGCATCGCAGCACCGCTTCCGATATGATGGCGTCGAGAAGATAGTACTTGGAAATTAGTATCGTCTCATTCAAGTGCTCTGCAAACGTAGACGGTCCACTTAGGATTTCGAAAAAACAAAAATGTAACTGTTGAAACTGACAAATTCCTTTCGTCATTTATTCTGCTACTTTCTGTTTAGTTACATTTCACAGGAGATTTGGAGACATTTCTAATTTTAAGAGAAGTGTCAATACAATTGAGATTTATTATTGAAGTCACCTAACATCTTGAACTCAAAGCTTCAACAACTTTGCAATCAAATCTAGCTAAGTTAAACCGAATCAGAGAAGAGGCAGTTGCAATAATATTGCTGAACTGAAGTACTCATTACATGACTTTCATTAATAATAATAATAATAATAATAATAATAATAATAATAATAATAATAATACACTATCAAAAAAGGAGAAAAATGTTATTTACTATTTAGAAAAATATCAGAAACCTTATTGCACAAGAGTATAAAATAGTTTCAATTGGAAAAGGCCAAACACACAGTTTCTAAAAAATTAACTTTATAAAAAATTAAAAATACAGAATCCACAGACGTTTCGGCTTGCCGAAGTTACAAGCCTTTCTCAATGTGATTTACAAAATAGGAACAGCACCTTATTTATACAGCTAAGTAAAACAAAAAAGAACAATCATGGGATACTACCCTGTTTTGGAGAACCCCGTAGCTAAAGGATCTGGTCCAATCAGAATGCAAATATTCAAGTACCAATCAGCGAATGAATTACAATGCCCTCTGTGGTAAAAAAACAAGTTAAATTGATAAATAACTTTACAAGGTTACATGTGGTTAGATCAAATTAAAGTAAACAGAATACAATCAAATAGAATTCATGACAATATCTCGAGAAAATAATAAAAAAAAAAATTATTTAAATTTGCTTTTCATTTTGCACTGTTTATTAGTGTGCAACATAAAAGAATTATCACCTATTTTTACATTATCACATATTTTCTTACATTACATTATTTACATATTTTGTAAATCACATTGAGAAAGGCTTGTAACTTCGGCAAGCCGAAACGTCTGTGTATTCTGTATTTTTAATTTTTTATAAAGTTAATTTTTTAGAAACTGTGTGTTTGGCCTTTTCCAATTGAAACCTTTCTCGCACACGTAAAATAATTTTCCAGTATAAAATAGTTTACGAAGAAGAAAAAAAAAAAAAACAGTGATATCTTCACAGAAGAAGACTTCGAAGAACATTGGTCAATTCTTCCTTTTCCGTAATGTCTTGATGAGACAAATTGGATGCTGCTATTATTATTTTGTCAATTATGAATTTGATACGCAATAAGATTCTGAAAGTTTATCGATGAATAAAATGAACTTAGGATTAATTCGCTTAGTTTAAAAGAATTGGGAAAGAACAAAAAAAATGTTTTGGGATATGCTTATTTGTAGTCTTTCCGGCCGAAAATAACTAAAAAACTACTTACATAAATAAGTAAAAATTTATATTTTTATGGCGTGTCCGATCGGCGTGTCCGATCTTCTCCAAGCTCAATTTAGCATATTCACTAATCTTATTCTTTATATTTAGTAACAATTGTAACAAACAAGAAGTACCACATGAAATTCAAAATTAACTTTACAATACCTACTTAATATAGCTTATAATAACATATATGTACATTACATATTATGAAAATATTATTACAATGTCTAATAATTTATATTTTCTTTAACAATTAAATTTTCTATAATTTTCTTTATTAATTTATTTCATTGAAATTTTTATGCGTTTTACCCCTTCCTTGAATAATTTTAAGGGTAAAATCATTTATATTTTTCTCTTTTTCTTTGTTCATACACTCGAAATTTCTAATTATTACGGCTCCTGTGATAAATCTCTCAGTTTCATTTTTAATTTTGTACAAAATATCCGGTATAGGATTCGGATTATGGTTCTCAATCAGGGAATGGTCCGCCCAATCTGATATTTCTAATGTTGTACTGTAAAGTTAGTTCTAGGTTTAATTTGAGACTTGTTTTTTGTTACAATTTTTACGAAAATGTAAGGAATAAGTTTAGTAAATACGCTAAATTTAGTCTGAATCATCCCATCGAAATATTGTGAAATAATAAAGAAGTAGTTCCCAAGAAGAAGTATGAGGTTTAAGTAAAAGTTTATTAACAGATTTAAGTTCTTAAAAGAATCTTGTTGATTTTGGTACCCATTGAATCAAGGACAAAACAGTGCTAAAATTTATTCCTGTTAACGAGCATTAACCTTAAATGACGATGATGCAAAGCTGAAAGTTATTGATTGACTGAAAGATTTCTATTGATATTAGGCATAATTGGATCTAATCCAAAACCACCAATACACGAATTCCTCTAAGCGCTGTTATCAATACAGTAAACAGTAAAGTAGATAGAAAAGCTATTAGTGTAATGTAAAATTTAGGTGTATCTTACAAAAACTATTTCTGGGTTTTAACATGAATATATTTTAAAGTAACTTCTCTATTTTCATCTTAGTTTTTGAAGAAATAGTTTTATTTCCACAAAATATCTGAGGAATATTATTTCTTTTTAGGGCATAGACGTACTGTTCGAATGTAATCCTTTGTGTTGTTGGAATCGATTTCTAAGCTTTTTTTCCCCTCGTAATATTGGAGATGTTTTGGAAGGACCACTTGACCATCGCCAAGTTCTTCACATGGAACAACAGCAACTGAGATCCATCATCCTCTGGTCGAAATAACTGGTTCCCGGTGAAATTGAAGAAGCTTCTCACCAGTCTATCTGATTCCCATTTGCTTAGATGGGGAGGAGGATTCGTAACGACTCCTTTCTCTCTCCAGTTTCTGCCACTAATGACATGAGGCGGTGGGCATTAGGGAACGCCAGCATTGATCTGGACAAGCGGGCAGGTGTGCCGAGTGACGGACATGCCCACACTCCTTGTCGGACAACGAGCAATTTAACAAATGCTTTCTCTCTCTTTTGTTTTGCAGTAAGATTCGAGAAGCCCGTTGGCAACTCGATTTCCGCCCCCTCGTAATTTCGTCTGCAGATAAAGCATCTGAGCACTCGTTGATTCAGACCCGGGAGGCCGTAATGACGCATCACCAGACAGATTCGCCTCCCGCTTGAGAAAGGAATAAGAAACCGAGAAAATGAAAAAAACAAAACACACACAAACAAAGTGGTTCGTACCTATAGGCTGATTTACCATTTTCTCACGTTTCCTAATGGAACCACAGTTTTACATTTGTTTTGTTTTGCTTTTTTATTTGGAAATATACTGGAGCTCATATATCACAATCCCATTAAACACTGGTGTGAAAGTTTGCAAAAAATGATGCTCTTACTTCAAAACAGGAGCTACGAAGAGCTTTGCACTGGACTAAAAATGGCCTAAATACGATAACGACGCACATTTAAAAAATGTAACTACATCTAAGTGTAGGAAGAACACATTAGTAATATAACATTTTTAGGTAGAAAAGCAATATTTTATAAAATTTTGAAGATTTATTTAAAATTTAACTTTAAAACTAAAATTCCTTACAATTTATCTTCAATTTTTTATTTTTTTATTTTGAGATTATATCATATTTTCTGTCTCTCTCTCTCTCTATCTATCTATCTATATATATATATAAACAGTGATCCGAATTTTTTTTGATTTTTTGGGCAGTGATTTGTTCTTTGTAATTGAATTTTCAAATTTCATATCACTGTCCGGCTTTTTATATATGTATTATATCCATCTAACCCTAAAAGGAGAGATGGCAGGATCTTAAGATTTACGGTTAGATGAGAGCCATACAGCAAATTCGAAGCTATTAAAAGTACGACAAATATTTACGTGTAAAAATGAAAACTTGTTTAAACTTATTACTTTTCTAAATCTCTTTTTGTAGGTAAAACAAAACTAACAAACCTCACAAAGTTATGAAACAAAATACAATAAAATAACATGCATTCTTGAAACATGGTATGCCGACAAGATACAAGCTATCTTTGGCATTTGAAATGTTTTCTGTGTATATTCCTGAAGATGTTCTTGCATTTTGAAAATTATGAGAAGTTTGTCTGTCTGTGGACAAGTGTCAACTCAGCAACCACGAGGGCTAGAGACTTGATTAGTGTATCGTTAAAAGGTCTTGCCAAGAGTCGTTCAGAGCCGTAGAGTTTGTGTGTCTAGCTGGTCGGGCTCCAAGGTAGCGATAGCGATTACTAAACCAATCACAATGCTTTGCAACGGCTTCTGATACGTGAATGAAGAAAATTATTCAAAAGTTATAAAAAGTTCTAAAAAGCTAACAATTTATAAAAACTTTACAATTCAAAATCCACCACAATAGGCTCATGAACACTGAAGAAGGATGAGTAGAGTACAGATTGAGTCACCTTTACCTTAGAATAGATTGCGCCGGGGTGGTCCACAAAACTCGCGCGCCAGTCTGTTTGCGACCCCATGCTATCTTATCCATCCCTATTTATATGGAATAATCGTCATTCTTAACTCAAACCTTGCTAATATACTGAATTCCTAATAATGATTTAAAAAAAAAGAGATGCAAGTAGCTCCTATCTATAGTCTATTATGTAAATTACAGAAGAATCACAGTTTATATGGAATAATCGTCATTCTTGGCTCAAACCTTGTTAATAGACTGAATTCAATAACTTTTGAATCATTTTCTTCATTTACGTATCGAGGCCGTTGCGAAGCATTGTGATTGGTTTACTAATCGCTATCGCTACCTAGGAGCCCAACCAGCTAGACACACAAACTCTACGGCTCTGAACGACTCTTGGCAAGAACTTTTAACGATACTCTAATCAAGTCTCTAGCCCTCGTGGTTGCTGAGTTGATACTTGTCCACAGACAGACAAACCGGGGATATAAAGCTTCACGGTATCAGAAGCCTAAACAATTATCACTGACTGCAACGATGAATTTTTTTCAACAAAATTCAATTAACATCTTAATCCGTCAGTAAACCATTTTAAATCTGGATATCTTTTGGTTTGATTAAAAGGTATTTATTTAGATAATTCAAAGATGTATTTTGCGAGTTTTACAATTTCACAAATGAAAATATTCATATTCGTTAAAGATTATAATTTAGAAATTACGGGGTCTTTCTCTTCCTTGTGCAATTTTTACTTTGTTAAAAAACATTAAAAATGTAGCATTTTTTAAAAAAAGCCTTTAAAATCTTATGGTATTTCTGCATTAAAGTTTAAATCTCTCCTAAAAAAACAGAACTGAATGTAAAAAACTGAGAAAATCCTAAGAAGAAAATACAGAAGAAAATGAAACTTTCCGAAAACTCTTCAATTTTTTTTTTTTTTTTTTTGGACGCTCATATCACAAAATGAAAGGAAAAAATATGTTAAGGTAAAACTAAGAGCAATTATTGAGTATGAATTCCAAAAAATACGCGGAAACATCTTTTAGTCAATATAACGTAACACAGAGAAGGAAGGCAGTCATTTGAAATTGGTCAGTTTTATGTTATGATGGTATTGGTTCATTACATATAAAATTGATTCCTATTAATACGTTAATTTAATCCAATTTAATATCATAGTATAGCTATTTAGTAAATATGAATTGTAAACAGGAAACTAAATTACGTTTAATGTTTTAGTTTATGTAGTAATTAAAGAAAATTGATTGAAGTTTTAATTGAATTTTAGTCATTTTTAACAATTTAATTTTCTATTTTAATTATTTAAGGATATCGTGTCATTAACATCACCTCAATTTTTCGTTGTTTACAAACAAAATTAGATAGCTTTAGGTTAATATTTTTTTATTTAATACTAATCACAATATCTAATTTTAGAGGCAAGGAAAACGGGGAAAACCAGAAGAAATAAAAAGTTATTGAACTGACCTCCCTAAATGATTGAAAAAGAAAATGAAAAGTATTTATTTTCAATCACTAATTAATTGCTGCAGGGTTAGTAGCGAAGTGGTAAAGCGCTCCATTGATGTATGCAGGAATCAGGTTCAATCCCGGGCAGAGATCGGGTCTACCCTGCCTTCTACAGAAAGGATATCTGGTTTCTTTTCCTGGAGTTAAAGGCGGGCGGATGTTGGGCTGATACCTATCACAAATTTGAAACTTATTATAAATTTAAGTTTGATCTAAGTGATGATTCCTAGTGTACTTTTACAATGTTTCTTTTTTTCATTTCTACCACCGTCAAATTTCCAATTTCGAAAGACAGTTTTCAATGATAGTTTCCATGAGTAATTGGGATATTTGTTGCTCATTGTGTGCTGGTGAGCAATGAAAACCCCAATAATTTATTTTCATTTATTTTTTTTTACGCTTCATTTTTTTTTGTTTTGTTCACTCGCATTTGAGGCGATAGTTTCCACAACTTCGTAAGATTGACTGCTTTACCTCCGCGGTTTTGTGTATTCTTAGAAGTATAGCGCCATCTACATCCGTTTCTCAGAAAAAAAATATTGTTGACATTTTGTCATTATTGTATTAGCTGAAATATATGAGATACAAATATCGAATCGATGCTTAGGCTTGAGTTTATATCCTGTCATTGAGACCCTCTATAATGATTCTCTGTAATATCCGTCTAGATAAATATTAGTAATCGATAAATGTTGCATTAAGCTTTATTAAAGTTTACTGAAAAGTAAAATACAGTCAACTAGCAGCTCAACATCGAATACCAAACATCCAAAAATAGTTGAACCAAAAGTAGTTGATGGAAAATAATTTTTCATCATCATCCTATATAACAAGCTACGATAATGCTGCTTCAGTGTTATTGCTAACTTTTGGCTCATATGGCTCCAGTTTTATTTAGAATTAATCACCTCTAAACTTTCAGTTTTTACTTTCATTATTTTGAGTTACTATGATTATTCTATTAGTTTCAATGTCCTTTTTTATCCTTGCCGCTTTTCTATTGGTCCAATTTTTATCGAAACTTAGCCTTTGAAATTGCAGCTGTAGGACAAATTGCTTTTGAGTTATCCTGGCCACAGACGGACATAGCATTTAAAATTTGCAGTCTAAAACTTTTTTGTTATAAGTTTTTAATGTTATAGAAATTGCAGTTATGTAAGTTTTATGAACGACTTATCCGATATAAATATATTATAGGGCATTCCTTTATTAGATAAAACCTACAGTATCATTAATATTTAGCAAAAACTTACAAAATATAAAATTATTAAAAATATTAAATTCTAAGTTTTGAAAGAAGCCTAAGACGGCTGTAGTAGATACATGGCATTTAACAAATATTAAACTTCACTTGCTATCTAAAGATTAAATTACATAAATCAAATTTGAAATTTTTCATTAAATATCTTAAACATCTAATGGAAGAAAAAAATGTATGTGTGAATTTGAATGTAATCACCTTCTTTTATTACTATAAATTCTTAGGATATTTTCCGCTCAGTCGAAGCTAGTCGTGAATTCCTCACCTTCTTCATTTCCATTCCAACTTAACGGAATTCATTAATTTTAACGAATTCTCTGACTTTAGAGCCATTCTTTTTTTATAGCCATCAAATATTCCAATATATCCTACCTTTTGTTTTATTTAAATAAAATATGAAATACTTTTTAGAAACTTTTGAATGGGTTTTTCATTCTTTGACCACTTTGTGTTTTGAGATATAGATATGTTGTTGTTTTTTTTTTTAAATACAATAATATTCTTTTTCGTTTATTTTTTTTAGTAATCATCTGGGCTTTTACAATTATCTATATCTATTTTGCATTGTAGTCCTTTATCTGCAATTGTTTTACTTCTCTGGTACACAGTGGTTCGTTTTTGTTTCTGTCAAAGATATTTTACTGAATTTTGATCCCTGTATCTTACTTTTATTACGACATTCTTTTCTGGAATTTTTCTTTTGAATCTAATTTTTTCTGTTTCTCTAAGATGTTCATTGGGAATTTTAAATCCTTTTTTTTCTCCTAAAATTTGTCTCTGAATCAGCTGCGGTTTTAATGTTTTGAGATATTTTTTTTTTCAAATTATCAACTGTTTTTAATATTTCATTGGGGGCTTATAAGTCTCTATTAGATAAAATACGTAATTCAGATAGAATTCTCGTATGTATTACTTTCTTCCTACGTCCAAAAAAGAAACATCAATTTATTTCGTTCTGGTTTTGTTAACTTTCTGATATCCTTTGTAACAACTACTTCACTCAGAGTTTCAGTGGAGAAAGAGAATTTGAGAAGAAGAAATGTAAACAAAGGGAGGAAAAAAAGGAAAAATAATTACTTTCTCGAATGGGTGTAGATCCTGAAAAAGACATAAATAAAAGTAAACGTTGCGGCCGTTTCATGCATTCCTTAAATAAATGGTTCTCCTTTAAAATTTGTGAGACGCCGGAGTTAGGAAAATTGAGAAAGAAATCTTATCTGACTCCCCACCGTCAACTGAGTGAATACCTGTGGGAAGGCTCCTGTTCGCGCAAGTGAATACACTTCAATTAACTGCTCCAGTTAACTTTACAAAGAGCAACTGAAAGTGGCAAGTAATTGGTTTTCATTTATGGAGATTGGCCAATGCAGGCAATTTCATCGTAGCAAAGAAAAAAATGCAGTTTATCAACTGCGCCGAGTAATTATGTCTCAATTACAAAAATCCAATCCATGGAAAGTCTAAAAAAAAAAAAATAATTAGTGTCTTATCTTGTTGAAACCTTATTAACTCCTGATCAGCTTTTACTATCGATTTAATTTCATGAAAACGTGGTGCCAGTAAATGGTATTTTAGAAATTACAAGAGGATTTTCCGAAAACAAAGCAAAATAAAAATCTAACAAAACTTAGAATAAAAAAAAAAACTGGAGTAAGAATAAATATAAAAGAGACCATAACACACATTTCTTGATAAACAAAAATATATCTTCACATAACATGTTTCGAGATTATTTTCTCGTCTTCAGATGCATATATAAAGAAAAACATATTTAAAACATAAGTAAAACATAAAACATAAGAATTTATTTCAATCTTTTTTCTTTAGTTTATTTAACAACAAGTTTGGGAAGAACGTGAAACCAGTTTTTCTTAAACTATTGTTCAATGTATTTTCATTGTTTGTAATTTTTTTAAAAGCCATATAAAAAAAAGGAAAATGCTGTCTCCGTTTATTGGTAAATTACAGAACTTGGGATTGCTACACATCGACCAAAATTCGTGGTCGCTTTTCTATGATCACTTTCATGAGCAAATGGTCGGCAAAGATCCACAGTACAAAAGTTCAATGTAGAATCAAATAAGTTTATCTTTTGTGTCAAGATTCACAAATATCCACTCATCAGGTCAAAAACATTGTCGCAGGAGGGACACGCACAAAAATAAAAAAGGAAACATACGCACATACACTAAATGTAGATTTTGTGAGGCTCATTTTCCTTAGGAATCAGGCTAATAAATGAAAGAAATGTTAAAAAAATAGGTTTTGTTTCATATAACATTACAAATTATCAGGGATTCAAATGTGAAGGCAAAGATTGTTCTTTCTAACTAGATAATTTCTCAAATAAACAACTATAACTAAAATTTCAAATAACTCCTATTTTAATACACGATATTTCATCTCCCTCAGCGAGAGAGATATAGTGATATTACAATAGAAGTTACTTAAAATTTTAGTAATGCTTGCTTATTTGAGTATAATGAAGAAGAAAAATGATGAAGAATATTTTAACTAGATAATTTCTGTTGTCCTGTATATTATGACAAAAGTCAGCTTTTTACATCAAATTTTCGATGTTTTCCTTATGACAAGTGATTATTTAATTGAACTTCTGAAAGAACTTTCATCAAAGAACATTAAAAAACTTTGTATCGAAATTTTGCAACACATTTTATCATCAGTTGCCTGAAAAGATTAGTTGTTATCCTGTCTTCCACTCCTTACACTATCATGCTATCTTTCTATTTAATCCCCCCCCCAAAAAAAAAAACCAAACAAAAACATAAAGCAACAATTCTTTGAAAATAATTATCCGTTAAGCCCCCTGTATAAATAGATAAAGGAAAGGAAACGCAGCACTTGAATAAAAGGAGAAATTGCCTTTCAGATTAGATTATGGGACAGAATTGGGAACGGCTGTTTCGTCCTTCTACGGACTCATCAGCCCAATCCCCGCCTACCCTTAACAAAATCAGAAAGACAAGTCTTGTTAGTAAAAATCACCGCCAACCCCCTGTATACTTGGTTTAATTTGCCTATCATTTCGAAACTAGGATCTCTATTCCATAGGAAAATACAAACTTTCATCAATAAAATTTAAGAAGACTTATTTTATTTGTTTAAGATTTTCTGAGCCAATCTTCAGACTATTTTCTTTCCTTATCACAAATATTGCTTTTTTTCAGTTTACATTTTTAGATGAACTATGTTTTGTAAATATACATTAGGAAGATCATTTCCATTCTTCAGATTATTCTTCATGATATTCAAATACTGATTGATTTTCAAGTCTAAATTGAGAAACGTAACTTATTCGTTGAGTTAAAAGCATTGATATAGGCTATCATTGAGTGATATTCATTGGTAATTATATTGTACATTAATCGATATTTCATATAAATATATTTCCTATAGAATGAAATATATTTCAGATGGAGTTACTGTTTCTCATCTTTCATCAACGTTTTCTAGATGTAACCTTGGTTTCCGGAGAAAATTAGCTTGTTCAGCATCTCCTTTCTGCTTTACATGTAGCTTTTAGCAAAATTATAATTTGAAACTGAATGCGGAGGAATTATTGCCCTTTATTTGTGAATAGCGACACAACACAGCGGGGAGGTTGGCGCGATTTCGTGTTGCCATGCATTGCCGACACTTCATCGTGCTCCGACTCTTGTTTTAAGTTCGCTCTAATCATCAACGATTACCATAATCTTCGCCATTCGTATTCGCCTTGGGAATTTGCTGTTTGCCGAAATCATACACGTAATTGTAGGCAAGGAAGGGTTCAGGTGCGAGTGGGTGAAGAGAAGAAGGAAGGGGGATGGGGGGAAGATAAGAACCCAAAGAGCAGATGTAGTTTTAAGTTTTCGCTAAAAGTCGTACTGAAAACTTTTCTGCAGCCCCAGATGCGCTGATTTAATTCAAAATTCATGGATTTTCCTCCCGGCAACAAACTTAAATGTGGAATTATTTGCTCGCCTAGCGGCTAGCCGTCTCCAGCAGTGCTCTCACCCTGGCTGCTCCCCAGGGACCTCTAAGACTCGGTCGCGCATTTGACCCTCTCGGTGGCCGTCCATCACCGCGGCATCAGGTGTTGGTCTTCATAAGATCAAGGCCCGTAAAAAGCCATCTACCTACCTTCCAGAAAAGGAGAATTGCTTGCAAATTCTCCTGCGCCGAAGTACTTGAGAAGAGGAAGAGTGCCGATTAGGAAAGGTTTATTCCTCTCCTCCTCCTCTTCATCTAGACCTCTCCTCTTCTTTTTTTTCTTTCTCTCTTCTTATTTTTCCCCTTTCTCTTAAAAGAGCTGTTTAAAGTTAAGTCGTTTCCCTGTTGCACTTCGAATCCCCTGTGGTTTACGAAATGAGCTCCTCCCGAAACTCTTTTCCCCCCAGGGGTTTCCCAGTCTCTACCATGAAGAGCTCTAAAAGTGTGCTCGGGGAGCTCTCCGGTCACAACTGTCTCAATTCTTGCTTGATGACACCTTCCAAACAGGCAAAAATACGACCTCAGCCAAAGAAATTATTAGGCAAGAACGCCTTCCCCAAAAAGTGCTTCCCTACGGTAGCACAGAAGTTTTCCAACTATCAAAACCTAAAAGAAAGATAAATTAATTATATGATAATAAGACGATTTCTTGATATTAAAATAATTTAAATGTAAAATATCCTTTAAAAGATTAAAGAGTAGGTGAAAAAATGAAGAAATTATTGATAAATTATAAGATGAATGAAAGATAAGATTCTGATAGAAAATATAGGGGAAAGCGAGGAGAAATAACAGGGGTAGGAAAGTTGACGCGGTCTACAGTTTATATTTTTAACACAGCGCGGCGATACTTACCCTCAGTCGGATTGTACATTGGTGTGAAATATACACGCTATCAAATTCTTCTATATTTTTGTTAATATTTGTGGATTCTGCGAGGGAATTTCTACGTCTACTCACCTTGGCAAGTGTCTGAATTTTCAAGTAATTGTTTTATTATTTTCACACAGCATATTTATCGCAGCGATAAAGGATTTTCTGCTGTTGTAAGTTGACACTGGATTCTTGGCGGGATTTTATTCACAATGCTTTCGTTTTCGGCCATGTTTGTTGGGGGAAAATTAGGTGCGTTGTCTCTCTTATCGTTTTAGGAGAGATGACTCCTCATAATGTGAGGAGAGATGACGCAGTTTTGATTTTTCAAAACCAGGAACAATAATAACGATGAGACCTGAAAAGACCTGTCTTGCAAAAGATGGCAACCGGAAATCCTGTTCGCTGTATTCAAAACTATGTTCTTTATGTGGAAGATTGGGGAGAAAAAAAAATTAAGAAATTTCATTAAGTTAATCAGAGGCAATACGAAAAAATAATTGTCTCCTGTTAGCATTAAACTTTATTAATATAGACTGATTAATTGATGTCAAATTCACTTTCTATTCTTTTCAATTACCTGTCAAAAACGAGGAAAATACATTAATAATGTTTCAAAACTTTAATTTCTGGCTTTTATATTTACTATACTTTAATTTTTTAATAAGGCTTCTCTCCTACCCATAGCGCGTCATCTCACCTACCGTATGAGGAGAGATGGCAAAATATAGTATTTTTAAAAAACGTAATTTTTTATATGTTTAAATGATGCAATGGGTAAACCCAAATTTTTTTTTAGGAATTAATGTCTATAGAATGATTTGGCATAATTCATTCTCAAATGAATTCCAAAATTTTGGAAATATAAATTATTATCAAAATGTGCGTCATCTTACACTCAAAGTGCAGACATTTCTATAATTCAGTATTCATTATTAAGTTCTTTATAATTCTAGTGGGAAAAAAAACAATATCAAAAACAATTTAAGATGCATATGAAGGTATATAAAGATGATGAAGGTATTTAAAGTTTAAAATTTGAAATTATCACTGTTGTTTTGCCGTTGTCAAAATATTATTTAAAGAGACTGTTTAGTGGCCCATGACACTTTTTTACTTGAAGCTGTCCACACGGTTCAGTCAATGGCCAAGAAATTAAGGAATAATAAGTAAAAAAAAAAAGCAACATATTCTTTAATACGTAGTGGGAATACAAAAAGATGATAGCAGATGGAGGAAATTTCCATAAATACTCAGTGATCTAAAATAAAAATTGAAAGCCAAGATAATAAAGAATAGGGATTAATGTAGGCCCTATAGATACAACGAAACTAAAGAAATTGTTTGCAGTTCATCAGAAGAAACTGAACATACACGACATAGTTCATTTCCTATATAAGTGCAAAGTGAACATTATGTAGAAAACAACTTTTTGAAAAGGAAATTTATTGAAATGTAATAGCAGTATCTGATGGTATCAGGGAAGTCCCTTGTATTCTCCGTCCATCGCTTAAGTTACCCTGAATAATTTTGCGTTGGGCTTCTCTGTGTGGGTTTCTACAACTTGAGGGGGCATGGAGAGAGATACGAAGAAATCCTTTAATGAAAATTTCAAAAGATGTACGCTGTGATACTCAAGGTCCTAGACTATTATTGTGCAAAGTTTGTTCCGATAGATATGTAGCCAGATATTTACCTATATATCAAATAAAATACTTTTTATATTATGCAACTGATTCAATGTGAATATCATTGAACTTAAGTTAATTATATATAACATTGGAAGTTAACTTACATTGGCCTAATATTAGAAGAAAAGTAATAGTTTGTTCACATATTAACGTTTATTAAGAAAAACTAACTTTATATGTTTTATGACCGAAATAAACAAGAATCCAACTGGAAAAGTAAATAGAGAAAAGAAAGTTTTGAAGATCGAATTCCGTCGTCCATCTTTGGTGCTAGTAACGACAATCCTCGGCATTATTCTGTTAGGGCGCAAAATAACCAGAGGGCCTTGACATCCTTGTCAACGGTCTTCCCACCTTAATGGACGCTGTTCTCTTTAAGACGGTGTGGGAGTAGCCTTAAGCAAGAGCAAACGATATTGCACAGGGAGTTTCGTATCGGAATTCCTTGGCTCTCTCTCTAGTGGACAGCGCTGAAGACTCTCCCTGGAAAGTGGGCTACGGTGTGGGACAAGTGATTGAAGCAGAAGACCTCCGCCTTCCACGAAACTTGATTTAATTTTTCATTGGCATCAATAAGAAATGTCACGTTTACTCTGTGCAATCGATTCATCTAAATTATCCAACGGTTTGAACTTCAATGCCTATTTTATTATTATTTCCTTCCATTAAGAAGAAACATTAAGTTACTGTAGCAATTAAGTTACTAAATGTTGCAAAAAACAATAAAGGCAACATTATTAATTTCAAAAGGAACTATCAAAAAAATGAAAAAGTGAAATGTTGAATCATTGAAATCAAACGTTTAGATAACAAAATTAATTTAGAGTTTATTACATTTAGATGAAGTTAATTTTAATTTCTGTTACATCTGATTAATTAATAATATTTATTATTTTCATCTGAATCTAGAACATATTGTTTTAGTTACTTAAAGTTTAAATATAAAAACACATATTCTTCTTTCTTAATTCTTAAATATCAATATTTCAGTATCTTTCGCAGAGATCCTCTCAGGATCTAAGAGAACAGATGTTTATGCTGTATGTTTTTGTTTGTATAATAAAAACAGGTATTATGTTTTTGTATTGTTAAACACAGGTTTAGAGTTATATTGTTTATTCACGGGTTGTGAGATATATTGTTATTTTGTAATGAGATCGTTATCGAAATTCCTGTATAGGAAAAGAAATTTTCCTGTTCTCATAGATCCTGAAGAAGATCTCTGGAAAAGAGATCGAAATGTTGATGTTAAAGACGTTAAGAAAAAATAACATACGTTTTTACATTTGGAAGAAATAACATGGTGACAACCCTCACCGCCAACAATAATTGACTCCGCTGATATTTACATATTGTTTGTTCTTCACCTAGTCATATATAAGGCTGAACTTTGTAATTATTTGTACCTTTGCTTGAAAATGCCATATCATGTATTATGGCGAAATCGATTGCGAGAGTGTAAGCTCTTTTATTTTGTATTTTAATCTTTGTGCGTTGGCTTAATTATGTTATGTTATGTTATTAAAATAATTTTACGCACGTTAAAGCTATTTAATTAATGAAATAACATAAGTTTTTGGAGAATTATCTACTTAAAGTTTAATTTTAATTAATTTTTAATAAATAAAGTTCAGTAGAATTTTTGACTAATTGAAAGGGAAGAGAAATATTTCAAATTTCATAATTTCATAAAAGCTTCATAATTGTATTTATTACAGATCTTTATAAAATTTAAATATTTTAATATATTTATCATTTGCCTTATATCCATGTAAAAAACGTTCAATTCTTTATTAGTAAAAATACTTCAAAATGCACAATTCCATTCAAAATTTATTGATACATTTTCGTTATAAAGGAAACATCCTTTGAGAATAGAAGTATAAAATTTTAATGGAAATAACCGTATGTTGTTTTGTTTTTTGTTTTTTTCTTTCTCTTTTGTATATGTTTTTCCTGAAGAAAATCCTCGCTTCGAGGATGGAAATATCGAAGTGATAAAGAAGTTTTTTTTAGATGAAATGGAGTTGTAAGTCTTTTTATTTTATAAGATTTAAGAAGAATGTACGGTAATATTACCGTATGTTGATCTTTTATTCATGTTAATTTTTATCAAAAATAAAAAAATGAATTCACAGAATTTATTTAATGAAATACTGTTACTTAAGTCATTTTAATAGTGTATATTTAAACTCACAATGATTAATTGAAATTGAGAAATTTAGGTTCTGATAGATAAATATTTTTGTAACTTTTGGTTTTTAGTAATAAGTGCCGAAAATTGAGCCTGTGCTGCTGAATTTGCTTTAATGTTATCCACGATGTTTCTGATATGTTTGTGAATACTTTGTCCGCAGAAAATACAAATTTAATTCAGAACATGACGTGATTCGAGTTTTAAGCTTGTAGCTGGTGGTCTGCCAGCTGTCATTGCAAATATTATTACTATTTGTAAACATTATTCCAAATGGAAATGAGATTCCGAGCGAACATTAAAAATGTATTAAAGGCCAAATTCATTAAAATTCATTGAAATTATATTGAAACTTATTTCTCGAAAACTTACTTTCCGCGTCTTATTTTCGCTGGTTGCTAGCAATTCAAATTGAATATTAATTACTGCGATTCGTAATTTCCTGCTCTTAAAAATGAATTTTAATGAAGAAATCAAAGCTACATCCTCTCGAAGAAATGAATTTCAAACGAATGATTTCAAAATATCGTTCCGTTTAGGAATTTTTAATTAGGTTGAGGTAAAAATATAATTGTCGTTATTTAAGCATTGCAATATTAAGGCCAGTTACCATTCCCTGGGGGTTAAAAGTTTCCCTATTTGATATTAAATGAATTCATTTAAAGCAAGCATGGTAGGTACGCTTTAAGTATTTTTTTTAAAGAATAGGAAAAACGAATATAGAGTTTAGTCGATATTTATTGTTTCTTTAAAATTATATACAGTATAAATGTTATTGTCTCATTGCATAGGTGCTTTTTGACTTTTCTTTTGTGTGTATGTGTGTTTGTGTGTGACAGTATTATGTTACATATTTTCAGATCTTAAAAGTTTGTTCAAATCCCTACACTACGATCTGAATTGCCTATTGTGGAATATAAAAGTATAACATATCGATACAGTTATTTCTCTATCAGGTTCAGGGGTTTATATTTTGGAGTATTAAGGACAACATAGGAAAGCCAACATATCTTTTAAGCTAATGCAACGGTTAAAATCATTCGGATAAAATTGCATCCCTTCATCTACATTTCGCACAAATTGGGTCATAATCCAAGAGATATATTCTTTTTGGATTCATTTTTTAGTCAACAATGGTATCTCATTCGACAAATGATCAACTCAAAATTCTTTAAGTGTTTGTATTTTATTGTTTTTATTGCTGTTTTTTAAATCCAAGTGTATTTTTTTTAATTATTTTTTTCAAAAAAATATGTTTCTTTTTTGCTTTTGTTTATTTTTTCTTTCTAATTTTTTAAAAGAAGAATTCTTTAGCTAACATATAAACTCTGTTTTAAACAAGATCATTTCTATTGTGCATTTACTGACTTGTTAATCTTGGACTAACAAAAGCAATTTCTACTTCAATTCTGATTTTGTATTTCTAATCTTAATTATGGATCAACTCTCTCTATCTTTTCTTTATTATTATTACGTTATAGTTATATTTTCTGTAAAATTATATATTTTCGTATATTTCTGTAGTTTTTATTTTCTTAAATTACCTCAAAAATATCTCAGTATTCTCAATAATGTATTCCGGAAAGCGAATAGAACATCTATTTTAAAATACCTATGTTGGCGCCGCTGTATTAGGACAGTCGACAACTTTTGACAACTATTTCGTGTTGGTAGTTATATTTTTTTTTAATTTCTGAAATTTCTGAATAGCTGTGGAACTCAGTTTTAAGAATTAGTGTCATTCCGATACAGTTTTGTGCTTTTCTATTACCATTTCTTAATGTGTAACGATGTAAAAAAATTACTTCTGACAATAATCGTGATTTACTACAAAATTTTATAACATCGATATCAAATAAAAACAAAGCAAAACATCGCTTTACTGTGAGTAATAATAATAAAAATAATATTAACAAATTTTTGCACACTTTTTTTATACTTGGCAATATGAGCTTTGGCCCTTGACTGCTATGTTGTCTTTGCTGGAGAAACCCAAGGTTTGAATCTTTTAAATAACAATAGTAAATTCTATTTAATGTAATTTTATATTTATTAATTCATTTTTTTATATTAAGTTTATACAAGTTCTACTTTTTTTCTTTTACTTTTCAATTCTTTCGTTATTTTAAATCATGTTTTGTTTTCTATATGATTTATCAATTATTAACTCAATATCGTAATTACCCAATCATTTATTTCATAGTCACAAAAGCCACTCAGGAGCTTCTTTGGCTATTTATAAATGCATTAATTTCAATAAACCGTGAAATTGTTTTAGTGTTTGCATCAAAATCCATTGATAATCAATTTATATCCAATCTATTGTTTCTCACATCATTTCATGACATCCAATTAATCATTGAAATCTAGAAATTGGGCGAATGTTTTAATTAAATTTGTCAACGAAATTATTCAACGCTTCACTGGATTCGTTACTGAATGCTAAAAGAAGTTAGGAATCAAATCATTTTGCCATTTTTAATTCTGATCTGAGCATTGCATTGAACTACAACCGAAACTTGATTCAAATTGTTTTATTATTTTTTATTTCAGAAATAAGAAATGGCATAAATAATATTTAAGCCTAAAAATTATCTCCTAAAAATAAAATAAATAAATAATTGTTTTATGAAGAATGTAATAAATTTTCAATTTCTTCACAATTGAGGATGTAATTTTTTCGCTTGTACCATTGCCAATTACGTTTTTTTTTATATTACAGTAATTTTTATAAAACTGTTTTTAGAAATCTTCCGGTTAATTTTGTTTGACAGTTAGTGAGATTTCTCAAGATTTAGACATCTTTCTTCTGACTAATTTGTAGTTTTAACTAAAAGATTGGTTGTAGAAAGTAATAGAGACAGAAAATCACAGAAATCTCCCAAACTGTATCTCACCGTCGCCTCGTAATCCAAAAGAACCAGTCTTGACGACCACCACTGACCTGTCACAGCAGCTGGCAACCTATGAGTCTGGCGATGATCCAACATCAAGAACAACTCTTTTCTTATCCTTTTTTTGTGGTATCGCAGAGAAAAGAAATGAAAAAAAAAACCCAAAAAAGTAGCTTCTGCTTAGAAATATTGCTACAATTACTATCTCTTAATTAATTATATGTCTGTAATTTACCACTGATAATGAAAAAGGACAGTTAACGATCTTAATAAGACAAATATTTGAAACTTAGAGATTTTTAAGTTGAGTAGTATCGTATTTCTAGGAAATTTTCTAGAGAAAGAAACCGAAACGTGGAAACAATGTTAGAAAAACAAATTTGCAATGGTGAAACGCAGCAACTCGTGAAATATAGATCTAAGAATAACCATTGGTTGATTAATATTTCTATTTCCACGAATTTTAAAAAACTAATTGTTTTCTTAATTACTGATTACTGTTTTTCATTGAAGATACAAAAGCCCTATAGAACTGTAATTAAGCTTATTTGCTTTTGTAAAGTTACTGCTCTAACTTATTTCCTTTGATGCTGTTTTCGTATTTTAGGCATCTTTTCCAACGTTTTCTGAACCTAGAAGATGGTATTTTACATTTTTTTTCTTTATAAAAGGATATCTTTAGAACTTTTACATTTGATAGTTTACAATATGATACATACAGATATATCAAGATATACTGAGATTTTTATGTTTTTGTTATCGATTTTCCGGCACTTTCGGAGATTGAGGTGCAACATAGAATAAACCGTATTAACGCTTGCTAACATTATGTATTTTATACAATCTTGAGAGAATTCAATTGATAGTTCATCTTGAATGTAGAAACGTAATAATTTATTATTCATATTCTGTAGCTAACACTACATATTTGTTCGATTTCATGTTGCACATTTAACTAAATATAGAATAACTGAATTTTATTTGTACAGAAAGTATAATAAAGTAAAATCGCCAGTGGGAATGAAATGGGCTATTTACTAAAGACAAGGGCATTTCTAATGAGCTTTCTGGAAAGTACAGTTCAATGAATGCCGGTCAATCGATATTATTTGTAAATATAATTTAAATTCTATATTTCGGCTTTCCAACATAAAAAATACATTAAAATATTTAAATTAAATACATCTCAGGATCCCTTTAAATGGCCACTTTGTAAATACAGAGATATAAATATTCATTGGCTTAATGGGTTTGGTGACTTTTATAGCCACTCCATTAATGGCATGAGGGTAGTGGAGAAAAAGAATTCTCCATATTCACTGAAAAAAAAAGAATTCTCCATTGGCAGGGGAGGGTAAAAAAATATATATTTCATAAGCAACAACAAAATTATAAATGTTGCAATCCAAAGCAGTAAAAACAAACTGAGAATCCTAGATTTGTTGTGTTTGGACTTCAATGTAAAATCCATAGGCTTAATAACCATAAGACAACAATTCACACATGTACAATAGCTGGTCATTGCTGGAATAGTAATGTTTTTATAAGACTTTAATACTCCAATTGTTTTCCATTCAAGTAACCATAGATTCAAAAGAAAAATGTATGAAGAGCTACTTCACTTAGAATTGTTGTATTACATCAACATCCATAAGAGAAGTCGAAAATAAATATCATTTGAAAGCAATCTAATACGTAATTTATTTAGGTACTAACTAGTTAACCTGTCAAGTAACCTGCCGTGATTTCTTTTATATACAGGGTGTCTCAATGTTCTACCACTTCGATAGTTAGTATATCAAAGTGTTAGTACATTTTTTTGAGACACCCTATACTTACACAAAAATCTGCACAATTTTTACTGGCTTCCCTGCCACCCACTAGGCTTCCCATCAAGACTGGGAAATTGATCTCGGAATCCAAGGTCGAGTGCTCGTCGTGTGGGTGTATGTGTGTGCATGTGGTGACACGTTGCGGCAGGGAAGCCGACCAAAAATGAACGGTATTTGTATTTCTGTGTCTTTTATGGCTTCGGAGGAGTAGAGAGCAGAAAAAAACCCAATGTTTTCTTTTATAAATCTGGATTTATATTTTTAAATAAAAAGTGATCGTTCTAATATCTTTAATATTATATTTATTTGCTTTATATATATATATATATATATATATATATTTGCTTTATCGGGCATTCTTTACCTTCTTCTCGTTTGGACTGTTCTTTTTAAAGTAGTCAACTCCCAATCCTTTTTCGTTAATTGCCTCACTATATAACCTATAAAAACTTTTTAAATGCATCGAATTTTTATATCTGTGCATTTGAATGGCTCCCAGAACGAAAGTGTTTTTAAGTGCGTCAGCCAAGATATGAGAATTAAATCCAATTTCACACAAGTCAATCGACCTGTACATAAAATTTTGTTATGACGCCTAATTTGTAGGTGGTGTAAGAATTATTAAATTTTGAGGTATTTCATTTCATATTTAGTTGATTCTCTTATTTTGTTACGGGTTTGCTTTCGCGAAGTTGAAAGATAGAGATTTTGAAAAAACGAGAAACAGTGAATTATGTTCTGAAAAGAAAAGGACCCTTAAAAATTAATGCTCTTTTTAATGAAGATGCTTTTCAGTTCCTGATATTTGGAAATTCTATGATTCATTTGCTCCCTGTGGCGACTTTCAGTTCGTAACTAGAATAAGTCTAATGGTGTTAGTATAAAATATCAATTTTTTAATTCAAGTTCTCGTTTTGTCGCTTAGGCGATCTTGATTCATGAAGTTATCGAAAGATGCTCAACTGTTATAGGTATTACTTTCCTAAACGTTTTATCTGGAAAAACGATTGGTTTAACTAATCAGCATTTCAATCAACGCCTGCTTATTATTCTATAACTAATAATAAACTTAACAGTTTTGATAATTATGTAATTTGTTTTATTTTTTGCTGCGTATCGCTGTAAGACAGCAGGCATTTTGAATCTTTTCTGAAAAAGATTGAAAAGCTTTTTACAAAAAAAAATATGGATAAACACATTTATTTGTATTATTTTTTACTATTATTATTTGGTGATATGTCGTAAGCCAGATAGTACATTAAAGAACAAATTTTTAGAATGGAATCTCCTGAACTGATAATAACTGTTATTACTATTTCATTGGACTCATATTTGATTATAACTGCACCGATAGTCTTCTGAAATAATTGTGAAATAGCAGTTAGATTATTTTGGGCAGTAGATATGATGCCAATTTTTAGAATAGCTAGAGTTGGTTTTTGAATTTACGAATTTCCTGGGCGTAGAAAAGAAAAAAATTGCCTACAACGGATTAAGACAAAAGCCGAAATTAATTTTCCACTTTAAGGATTACACAGGATTATAATAGGATTAAAACTTTATCATTCTAGTGAAAAAGAAGCAAAACTATCAATCAACATCGATTCTCATTAAACTGGACGGTGTGGATTATATTAGGGATCAAGTCCGATTATGAATCTCTAGTGATATCCATAGGCAAAATACATTCCCATCTTTTCATATTTAACGATCTGCCTCCTTTTCATTGTCGTTAACTTACAGTTTATTTTGGCAACTCTTCCCGTTTATTCCTCTCAGAACAATTTCAATTTATTGCTCTGAGAAAGAAAAACAATAACCATAAATTTACAGTTCCAGTCTTTACCACGATAGTCCCATTTCGCTGCGAAACGATTATTGAACAGTTTATTGGGTTTCTGAAGTAGTTCATTACGGTGCCATCGAGAAAGTGATCAATATAATAGATAAAAGTTTCACGAAGACACCACACTTAGTTAAGTTATTCTTCGTCAAAAATTCATCGCATTTCTGACGAAGAAAGTTTTTGTAAAATAACACAAATCAAGTTGAACAGATAGGTATTAATAAACTATTAAATGCAATATATAATTTCATGATAATATATATAGTTTTTATGGGCCATTAAGATATGGGTCGCATCACGATTTCAGAAGTATTAATTTCACATAAAAACAGCAAGTTTGTTCCCCTCAACGTATTTTTATTCTGATATGAAAGAAAAATGTGTCTACAGTAATTCATGGAACTCTTTCTTACTTTAAAGTAATATTTTATCTATTTTGAAAATTCAGAAAAGAATAAAAACATTTATATTTTGAAGCTCATTACATAAATTATAAATAACATAATCAATCCATCCAAGAATAAAATGTATTTATATATATTCTATAATATAGTATAAAGCCTGGCCATTATAAAGCCATCATATATATAATGTGAAATTTGAAAAATGCCAATACAAAAATCGTATCACTGTTTCTGTGAAGATACGGCCAATCTATCATCACGTCATCAGCGGCAAAATTTAGAAACAATTTAGAAAACAAAAACGCAATATTTCAAGACTTTGCTGTTTTTTGTTCAAAGAAACCACAACCAAAGTACCTAAATCTAAAGGACTAAATAATAAAGACGATAGTTTCTTTTATTACTTATTAAAAAATACTTAATTATATTTACTTATTTCATCTATTTGAAAATTAAAAATTGAAAAGAGCAAAATCTATAATATTGAGTTAAAGTTATAAAATAAAATAATATAAGTAAATAAATACCTTAATAAGAAGCAATAATATATAAACTTCAAAATTAGGAATACATATATTTCTAAATTGCAAAAGATTGATTGAAATCTTTGCTTTGCGAAACTCGAAGAGTATGCTTTGTGTTTTGCCTGTTCGATTATAATACAATATAAATATTGCAAATTAATTTAGTAAATTAGTCTTTTGAATAAGACATAACAGTATCTAAAATATCCATTTAATAAAAGCCTGTTGTTTAAATAATTTACATATCCTTCAATCCAAATATAACATGACGTCAATCATTTGAAGTCAATTACAGATGTCAGTTAATCTTAATTAAATAAATTAAGTCTCCAAAATTAAATTCCAAATCAAATTAAGATAATTCAATAACTAATGATGTGCCTTTCTAAAATCTAATTAAATTTTAAAAATCTATTCTTTTTAATTTATTATTGGAAATGAAAATCCAACTTTAATATTATATTTAGAAACGTTTATTATATTATATCTCACTTTATATTCGAAAATTAACTAAAACCTTCAGATATTTGTCAGCAAAAAAAATTCCATGATTCCCACACTCATAAACAGGATATGGGAAATTTCATAAATACTTCCATTGTTTGGCATTAAGGAGAATTGAAAGGTATTTTCTCAAACATCCAAAGCATTCTTTAGGACATTTGAAGAGCAGCTTGAGGATTGTAAGGAATTCTGTTGAATTCCAATTATTGAAATACCTATAGGATGGTTTTCCCGCTGTTAGTTTGTTTTTGCCTTTAGTCTTCTTCCCAAGGGAAAAGACGCTTCATAGGAACTGCATTTTCGTATAGGCTGCAATAATTTCTGACCCAGGCGAAAGGATGTTCTTAAAACTTGAAATGCATATTTACGGGTAAAAGACTATTTTTTTGTTGTTTCTAGCCATTTTTAATATTCAATATGTCATCTTTTCAATACTTTGGGGCATCAACTATGGTCTTTAATATTTCGATATTTACAAACACTGATCAGATTTTTTCCATTGAATCATTGATGAGAATTATTGTTGCCTTGAATTAAATAAAAAGCTTATTTCTTGTAAAATAAAACATTTATTTATTTATTTATTGATAAGCTCAGTCCCGTTAGAAAAATGTTCCTATCAAAAGGTTTTGAAAACTAATTTTATGATTTTTTTTTTTTTTTTTACCTGCAAAGTAAAATTAAATAATAGATAAACTTAAAAGTCTATAAGTGAAATTACATAAAAAAGTAGAGTAAAAATAAATTTAATAATAATGATAATAATAATAATAATAAAGAGTGGGCATTAAAGCAACTACATGGAAAACTATAATGAATTACATTACAATCACATCAATAAAATGTCCTCAAATCTTTCGCTTACTGATTAAGATCCTAAAAACAGAAGTGTTGATTCCAGCCATAGAAGACCAAGTAATTAACAGCCGAAATTACTGAAAACACATCATTAAGGATCTCACATTATCATCAGATGAATGCTTGCAATGCCATGATGGTCTTGAAACAATTAAGTTTGCTGTAGACCCACCTTAGCTCAAACTTACCATAAATGACGTTCAAAATCCAAGTTTCCAAAATCTCCATCGACAACTCAGTATAATGCTTAATCTTCTCAACAAACAACCTCCCCCACATTATAAATATAAGTGTGAAACTATATTAGAAAATAACAAATACAAATTATATTGAGACAGATCTACTCTTAAGGACAAGACTATTACACACAATAAACATTTCTGATAACAAGCAATATATCATCAAGGTATCATAATAAAGTAACCCAAATACTCCGATCTTGCTGTGAGAAATTAAAAAACAGTAGCACATAATAAAAATTTACAATGTCCCGATCATTATCTTAGTAATCGGCCTAGTTCCGAAGAATCTTCTTGACAGCCTTATCCTCCTGAGGATAAACAAATGCAAATGAAAAAAAAAACCAATGCAAAAAACATCACAATCACAATACATTGCGGAAGGAATTGAACGCCCTTAAAATCCACAAACCACACATCTCACCATTCAACAGAACCGCCAGACTCAAGTGGTATTTGCAAAGTCGCAGCTGAACTGTAGAACAGTGGAAAACAATTTTATGAAGTGTAACGTGCCTCATCACCTTACACTCTCTTCCAGTCGGATGGACGTGTTTGAGTGTGGCGAATGCCAGGCGAACGTCTTTTACCCTAGTGCATCGTTCCAACTGTGAAGTTCGGTGGTAGGGGAATCATGCTGTGGGGGTGATTCTCATAGTATAGCCTGGAACCATTGCATATTGTTGCGGGAATCTTGAACTCCGAAGGCTACAAAGACATTTTGGACAATCGGGTTGTTCCTTTTCTCTGGCAAATGCTTGGAAATGAAGAAAGTTACTTTCAGGATGACAATGCTCCATGCCATGTTTCAGCCTCTGTCCAGCAGTGATATACAGAGATGGCTGTAAAGCGGCTTCCATGGCCTGCTCAGAGTTCCGACCTAGACCCTATCGAACATTTATGGGACAAGTTAGAGCATAGATTGAGGGCCAGGGGACCACGTCCGACATCTATAGCTGCACTGGCCATGTTCTTGAAGCAGGAATGGACATAAAAACCCTTAGCTCTGTATCAAAACTTTGTGGAAAGCAGGCCCCACAGGGTGGCTAATGTAATTTCAGCACATGGGTGCCCATCTCACTCTTAAATCAGTTACACTTTCACATGTTTCCAATAAAGCGCACTGTCCGGTCCATTAGTGTAGGGTAGTGTACATCAAACGTTCGAGTTCTTCATTTGTCATTGCAATTTCTTGTAACAACTTTATATAAAGAACATGAACTGAACATTTTGCAACGTATTCCTAAAAGCAATCAAGTATTCGTCTTCATACTATATCCACTGCAAATGTAATTTCCTATTACTTATTTAATGAAATAAATATCGCTTGTCTTCTATCTAATAAACGTAATTCTCAAAAAAAAAAAACATTTATAAAATATTAGTGATCCTAATTCATGTCAGAAAGCCAGATATTTCTTTTCCGAATATCGATTTCGATTATATTAATATTAAAGATTTCGATTGTAAATTTTACGAATGACACAACAAACATTAAAACATTCCTTAGGAAACAAAAAAGTTGAGCTCTATTTCTATATATCATATTTTTAGCGACCCATTTGGGAGCTATTACGATAGTAATCGTAGATATTGCGTTTGTCCTGTCCATTCGTCCGTCCGTCTGTTTATGTCACCCGAACGGAAGGTCGGATCGACAAATGGATTTCACCATCGTGTTCAGAGGCCCAAACATCTAGGAATATTGTATTTCATGGGTCAACGCCCAATCATGTTCGAGATATTTGGCATTTTTTTCATTGGATTTCCGGTATGAGCATAAATGGTAGAAATGCAACTATCTCATTTCAGTTATCAGCTGTAGCTTGATGGGTAAGGTTTCATATACTGAAGGTTGGTCGGTTCAAACCTATATATATATATATATATAATCTTAATGTCCGCGGGGTTATTTTTTTTGTTCATTTTCTTAGGGTAATAAGAGTTTTTTTGTTTATTTTTCCTTAGGTTATTGTACTATCTTTTTTTTAATTTTTTTAATTATGATGGGTCACCCTTAAATTTATGCTTTAGCACAAAATTATATTCACTTGTTTTTTTTTATTTTTTTTTATTTTTATGTAACACTTTGTTGAGAGAATATTTTTTGAAACTTTAATCGAGCAGAATGATATATTTTTTGGGATTCTGCTGAACCACAAAAATATACTAAACACCTTGATAAATTACATATCTCTCTTAAAAATAATATAGAACAATGAAGGACATGAGTTCAGAATTGATAAACTCTTAAATATTGTTCTTGTCTTGATTCTCACAATTCTTCTGACAATGGTATTGGCTACAATACCATTTTTTTTTCTTTTTTTCTCTTCTTTTGGGGGATGGGAAGGGGATAGGGCTATGTTAATATATTCAAAAAGTAAACTCGGAATACAGATTACTTTTATTTTTTTGAATGGAATAATCTTTAGTTTAATCTGAATTAAGCAATTTTCCCTTTAATTTCATTTGGAATAACATTTCAATTTTTTATTCCTATTATTTTTCAATTTCGTAACATCTAATGTATAGCTTTGTTGATTTTATTTGTATGTTACTATTGCTAAACAGAAGCTGCAGTCTTGCTATTGGACCATGGGATATTTCCACATTCTTAACTCCTTGCAAATTGGATTGCTTGGGAATCTTGGCTGTGCTTTTGTGTTTCGTGGGTGGGGTGATATTGACATTCCTAATTAAGTCCAAGACGGAATTCAATTAGGAATAGAAAATAAAAGCAAGATTTCAGCTCAGCAATGAAGGACTTTCAAAGTAATTTTGTAATAAACAACATTCTAATCTTGATTTGCTTTCTTTTTTCGTAGGTAAGCTGTTCTTCTGGAATCTCATTTACCTCCTTTCCGAAAGTAAAGTAAGTGAAAGAAAATCGGTGTTTTTTTTTTGGTAATCTATTTGTTAGAAGACAGACCGTTTCTTCACTAATGGTTTTTCTTTTCCGAAATAAATTAGGCACCAATCTTTATTTTTATTTTTTTTTTACTACTGTTAAAAGATACTGCGAATCTTAGGTTATCAGATCTAAAATATCTTAATAGGAATGAAACTTCAGTCCGTAAATAGTATGTAACGTGTGCCAATTTCTGCCTCTCCGATAATTTGCAATTTTTCAAAAAAGACTGTTGTATTTTCTTTTTTATTTTAATATTGCTTCAGATAAATCTTAAGTAATATCGAAATCGGTCGCATCATTTCTTTTTAAATACATAATTTCTAATTTTATTTTTGTGTGTAGGCCCCATTCTTTTATTACTTAATCTTTATTTCGTTCTTAGAAAATAATTTGACTTGAATTTCAAACTTTAAAAGTTAAGTCTGATCAAGTTTCCACTGGTATTAATGGGAGCTGTAAAAGGGGACGTCAATTAATTCAACAAAGTTAGCAAATATAGGGGAGTTTGATATTCACATATTGAAACAAGAAAAAAGAGAAATATTGTGCAATTGTAATATTTCCCTTTTTCAATGTTAAAAATCTTTGTTTACTAAAATTTAGGTTGATAACAGTTTTGTTAAAATTTTAGGATTTCTATCAAAGAATTAATTATCCACATTCTGGTAATATAAATTGTAGAATTCATATCTTCGGTAAAGGACTCGAGGAAAACTGATTTTTTTAAAGAATTGCATGACTGAAACATATTCTTTTATATTCAAAACAGTGTAAGATTAAATCAGTACAATTTTGTGAACTGTGAGCTAATTTAAAATTGAATGCGAAGTACACTATTTCATTTTACAATGAAAATACATAAAATAATTGATTTTACGTAAAAGAATCTGTATATCAAGAATTTTAGTACACTGAACTGAACTACACTGAAAGCTCAATGAAATGAAAACTTACTTTTAAATTTGATGCCTATTATACTTATAAATATGAAATTTCATTTTGAAAGCTTCGTCATTATGTGAAATATTGAATTTTCATGCTGATTTGTGTATTTTCAGGGTCAAAAAATGTAAAGTTTTATAGCTTACCAATATATTATTTTTAATAGAATATATTACTTTGAAATCAGCATTGTTAAATTGCATGGATAAGATTAGATATATGTATTGTGTAAGAGTTACTTTGTTTCTGACTGAAAAAGTAAATCTCCTGAAATCCTTGAAATTATGAGATTTGAGGAAATTTCAGTGTTGCTATAAAGTCTTGATGATATTACTGAATTAACTAAGGCATTAGATTACGTCAGAATATTCGAGAAAACTTTTCGAAAAATCTTTGAAGTTACATTAAGAATTCTTAAAATACATGCATTAAAAATATTTTCGTGTTTAATATTTTAAACATTTTGATTAAATCATTGATGCAAAAGTTAATATTTTTAACCAACGCCCATCGTTAAATCGTTTTGTGATTCACCGCCAAAATGAAAATGCATAAAAAGAACAGAAGAGGTTTTATTGCTGTTGAAATTCACCACCAGAGTCACAAAAGTCGATGTATAATTCATTATTCCGCATTAAATGCAACGACTTCATAAAAACATTGAACTTTTCTATTACAAATGTTCCACATTTGTTAGCTAATTTCTGAACGCAGTAAAAAGAGATTCGTTTTTATGTATGTTAAATGGTTTATTAAATCTGCAATCTTTTGAGAAATAGGTTCAGTATTTTATTCGTATCTAAGCCATCCACCATTTCACTTGAATTTTTGTTGTATTCAACAGATTTTGCATTTAACTAAACCTGCTGTTATTCTTTTGTTAAACCTGTATGTTTTATGTTTTCAAAATATATGACTATTTTATTTTCTGTTAGCTTTGTTAAGACTCTCGTTGGCCGTGAAGCTCCTATCGGCGATCAAATCATGGCTTTAGATGGGGTTCTTCTGAAATTTTCAACAAATGTTAACCTATTCACACATGAAAACATTCCTCATTGGTTAAGTCGTTAGAGGATGTGCATCAAAGTCGGACCCCTCCTCCTAAGTAGGACCCCTGGCTGATTTTGTCAAGGAAGTGCTACATACGAGTGGTAACTGGCTTAACTACTTGACAAGGCTGCCATCAATCCGTGGAATCACCATTACTCAATTCGTCTGTGAGTGGTGTATGGGTGTAAGAAACCCATTACCCTTTTGAAAGAGGGCTGGGTGAATCTTGGGACCTGTTTGGAAAAATAAAAAGGAAGCGGATAAAATCACAATCGCCATCGGCTTCTTCAGCACGTAACCAAATATCTTAACCCTTGACCTACCTCGGATCCACTGATCTAATACATAATAATATTTAAGGCTAACCTATTGTGACATTAACTAAAATTTTTGATTTTCCGAAAAGCCAGTATTCATTTCAGTAGCTGAAACCGTAAAACCTAAGTGCATTAATCCTAATGCTAATTACATATATAAGGAGCCTTGAAGGTTTAGGGAGCCAAGCGGAATTGATTTTTTTTTATACAGAAAAATTGAGGAGATAAAAAAAAAAAAAAAACCTTTCAAACGTTGGAAAGACAATAAGGATCTTTAAAAGATTAAAAAAGAAACAACAGGAAGGAAAAGAGATATTACTTCTTATTATTATTAAAAAATAAATTCCATTTATTACTAAAAACATAGGCTACTTTTTACTGTCACAGAATTATTAATTTCAACTATATCTATACAGCAAAAGTGAATTGTTAACATTCTTTTTCAAAGTGCTTGAAATATATCATAGAAATACACTTACAAAAGAAACCAAAAAGAAAAAAAATCAACAAAAACTACAATGTAACAAAAATATATACATGTATATATGTATTGCAAGATACCTCAAAACATCAGAAAGATAATATTGTTAATGCTTCTTCTAATCTATTTGTATGTTCTCAATGAAAATTGATAAGAAATCTTAATAAAGTATGTAGCTTATCTTTTTTGTTTTTAAATATATGATTGTAGTTTGAATAGTTTAACAATTTAGTAACTTTGAATAAATTAAATAATTTATGAATCGAATAATTTTTTAGATAACATATTTTTGATATTTCTAAATTTATTTCTAAATTTGTTCCCCTCCCTAATTTTCTTACTTTTTTTTTTTTATAAATTCGAGAATTAGTTTGTTTGATCTTAGATGTTATCGCTTTAAGAATATCTTCTGTCAATTGCTAAGGATTTTCAACCGAAATGGCATCTTCCAACTGTAAATTAGGCTGCAGAGAGGCACAATAGCTTCAGGTTTTCAGGACATGAATGCCTGTGGTGGCCGTGAAGCACAACCGGCAAATTGCATGCTTTACAAGTTCATATACATGAATGCATAATGCAACAAGCCATTCGTCAGGGAGCGACAAAAGGATTGTCCTTTAAGCATTCCAAGCATGCGGATTGGCCTTTTGTTTCCAGTTACTTTCTGTCATGTGATATATGACGCTTTAGTTCGTGACAACGGTACGCAAATATGCCACAAGGACATATGCTGTTGACGTTGTCCAACCTGTCTGCAAGGACAACCACGCCAGTCAGTCTCTTTCAAAGAAAGACAGAAGCTATGCACATGACATCTATGATCATTCATTCATCAAAATTTACTCTTGAAGTATTATTAGAGAGTTTTCTATTCATTTAGTCAGTAAGCAGCAAGGCTTGATTGGTAATATTCATGCGCCTTCGTCAATGGGGGTGAACTTTCGAAAACTTTCTCAGTATTAATGTATTAAGTTAAACTTAATTTCTGCCCGTGATTTATTAAAGCAAATCTACTAATTCGCCTTTGCAAAAAAAATAAAACTGAAACTAATTCTAAAATTTATAAGGCAAAAACAAGACAACATGCAACCATTTTTCCGATTTGTATTTTTAAGCAATCAACTTATGACTTAATAAACAAAATAATAAGCGTAAATTTTATCAAAGATAAATTGTTAAAGAGTAAATAAAGCAGAAGAACCATTTTTTTCTTCAAAATTTCAATAAAATGTTAAGTAACAAAGAGCTGTAGATCCCCACCAAAAAAATAAAGAAGAAAACGAGTAGCGAGCCGCTGATAATCCCTTACAAACCAGAAGCTTCCTGTACTGAATGTCATGACTACAATACTAACAAAACTTTAAAGCCGAAATTTGATTTTTCCCATTTATGGAGAAGTGAGCGTTACTTTCCTCCAAACTATCAAAAAAAATTTTCGATAATTTTTCTATTTCGATCATATTAAATAATTTTATACGATTGTGGTTTAGGAAAGTTCATTTGAAAAAGTGCTTTGCTAAAGGGCGAATTTCAGCTTCATTTTGTTATGAATGGAGAAATTATTGTAATAGTTACGTAATAGTTACGTTTAATTAAAGGTTGATTTGATTTACTTACATTTTCAACTCGTAATTTTAAAACTTTAACTAAACATTTATATGAAAAGAAATTAACATGAAATGCTCTAATTGATCTAAAATTACCAAAATAAAAGGAAAGTTGAACCTCAAAAATCTTTAATTTTCTTGATATTCTATACTTATATTCTAACTTATCCTATTCTATTCTTAACTTTTATTATTCAAACTTATGGTCTACTTATATTATTCGTAAATAATTATATGTTGCCTTATCTTTCTGTTCTTTTTAAATTCTTTTCTTTCATTATTTGATGCTGTCTCATCTTAAAATACTCAAGTATTTGAGTGATAGGTAAAAGCCTTTAAGAAAGGCTAAGCGACCTTCTTAGGCTCTCACCCTAATGACTCAATGGGTTTTGCTTTTTCTTTTAAATGTTTCTTTCGATTTTTTTTATTGCTTTTGTTTTCTCTTTTTAAGAACATTAAATTATCTTTTAACCCTATCGTATAACACTTTACTTTCAATTAATACCGGAATCTTTCGATGAATACTGATTGCGATTGGAGAGGTGTTTCTTTAGACAATGGCGACGAGGCTTCTTCTTCTCTCTTTACAGTCCTAGTGTTTGGAAACTCCGTCGGTGTCTAGCATACCGAGTAGATGTTGCACAAGAGCTTCTTCCTCTCTTAATTTCCTGTCCCTTTCTTTGGGATCCTCAAGAGAGAACACAAGAATCACTCGGAATCATTTGCATGAATTACCCTTAGTAGCTTGCCTTTTGAATGGCGCAAATAATCAGCTTAAGAATGCTTCAAAACAACAAGTTTGTTATTTCCAATGCTAATTGAAGGATTTGCAAGAGAAAGGGTGGGAGGATTAGGGGTGGGAATTGCTAGTTCGTTATTGGCAACCACATAGGGCTTAAAGCTACACAGTCCCACAAGAAGTTTAATTCATTTATCAAAATTAAAAAAAAAGATAATTCTAAAATTCCTTAAAATAATTTTATTTAAGAATAATAGTAATCCTACAATAATTTCTACGATGTAGAAAATATACTGAACTAGAACTTCGAAATATGAATATCTTTCTTTAGTAGTGCTTTAATTATTATTACTATTACTATTCTTAGGAAAATACATTCGTATAAAAGTTCTTTGTTTGCTTATATTTTCAACTCGTAATTTTAAAGCTTTACATAAACATTTATATGAAAACAAATTAACATGAAATGCTCTAATTGACTGTATTTTATTTCTTTTCTAGTAATGTATTTTATTTTGCTATTTGCTGGCAATGTATGATATAGGCTAAACAAATGAACATTGACATTTAAATTTTAATCTAGTAGGCTATAATTAATGAGTTTTTTTTTAATTTAACAATAATTTGAATGTAGTCCCCGTGGCCTAATGGGTAAGACTTCTGACTTCGGATCAGAAGGTTGTAGGTTCGATTCCCGTCACGAACGTTTCATTGTAGAAATTATTTCTATTTTCACCGGAAATTAAAATTATTTTCGAAGCACAGAGAAATTGCGTTGCGCACAGACAAATCTGGAAAACTATATAAGAGATAATGTAATCTATTATTTTCTTGAAGTACTACGGACGTAATATTTTGGTCCTTACAGTGATGAGCCCCATAAAAAGAGGCTAATACACCAAAATTTAATATGGTTGGACAATGACATTTTGCTCTTAAATATAAAATCCGATGCTGATCAGCGCGCCACACACATCTAATTTATTTTTAGAGTAAATTAAAATCTCTTAGAAAAAATGTATTTGCCTATCGCTAGTATATTGCTGTACTTTCCCGTTTAAATCCGGATTGAAAGTAAAAAAATGGAAAGTACATAGGAGTACAGTGGTGTTAGTTATCTTTGAAGGAGCACTTTTCTCAAGCAGTTTCAAAATGGTACTGAAAAAAATTAGTAAATTTTTTTATTGTTACAAACAAAGAAGCTATTAATTTATGTATCTTCTTAAAATAGTTCATCAATAATTTGAAAATAATTCCTGTGAAAAATTCGAACCACTTAAATATTAATTTATAAAGATATTAATAGAATCTTTCAAGTTGGAATGATTCTTAATTAACATTTTAATTGAAAATGAAGAAAAAAAAATCTACCTCCATTATTAATTTCAACATAAAGACTTAGTTTTTGTTGGAGAGTAATTTATCTTCTAAATAAATTGGTTCCGTTCATGCAGAAGTAATTTACGGTTGCCGATAAATTTCTTCCGTTTCCAAAATATTGATAGTTTTTCCAAATTAGTCATCTCCCAATTATCGCTTCTCTTCGCCTAAGATAGATTTCCTGCCAAACTGTGTTTTTGAACGGAGAACGAAAAATTATCGGATATCGAATTTAAGATAATAAAAGAGTGTCTAACTGTCAAGATAAGAATCCTGATTGTTTTTTTTTATAATATTTTGTTTTAAATTGCATTGGAGAACTAGAAGTATTGATTCAAATTTTTTTTTACCAATCTTTTGTTGGGAATTCACTCAGTTGGTCAGATTTTATAAATATGAGTAGATTATTTTATCTAAATAGTAATAAAATAAAATTATCACCAAGTTAATTTACCATTTTAGACATTATAGAAAGTTACAACATGTTACTTCCGTATTAGAGCATGATGTACGGTACTATAACATTGCGTAGATTGATGTAGCTTGTTAGAGCACAACAAGATATAACAATAAATAATATTGTATAATACAATGGTTAGAGCATCTTATATTTTATAGCTAAACTATGGTACAGTAGATTGACTATATACCAAACCTCAAACTCAACTGAATGCATCTGTCAGATATGCATCAATCCCTATTTTTTAAATTAATTGGGTATTTTGAGTATTGTGATTGATACGATTTCTATAGTTCTGTAGAACGAGGTTTGCGTACACATTTCATAGGAAAGTAGTTTTAAAAAAGAAAAACCGACGTACGTGACTGAGTGTCGGATATGTCCTAATTCGTACCTTTATATTTTTTCTTTCTCTCATCCTCAATGCTCGTGAGACTTTTGAGTGAGATTCTGACAACAGGAAAATCTGATAGAAGCATCTTTTATTTGTCATGTTACACTCGTCCAGCAACTTGGGATGTTAATCAACTTTTGTCAATTGAATGTTTGATTCATTGATGGAACCCAAATTTGATTTAGTCAGTCAGTAAAGAAAATGTGTTTAACTGTTTCTATATAATCCTCCAGCTCGGCGTCTTTACCACTGCACTACAGGACCCAACTTTTATTTTTTTATATGCACATAACTAATTACTGCAATCTAAAAAAGACTTAAAAATAATAGCATATTTGTAGCATCCTGAATTGGAATTTAGATTTTTTACTTATCAACTTTAAAACAATGTAATCGAGCAGCAGAAAAAAAAACAACAACCTTTGTTTACTAAAAAGAAAAGGTTGAGATTTCTTTATTCGGTCTTCTTTCCGTTCTTCCTGAGTACGTATCACGCTAAGACCAAGGGGAGAGGAACGGAGGCTCTTCCCGTCACTATCTGCTCCAATGGAGCATGTCTGGGCTGAAGAAGACAGCTTCGTTTTCACGTCATCATCTCCCCATCTCCCAAATTGTAGTCTTAACCTACCTGAGAAATGCACCAGAATTTTAGGCTTTATAAGCATATCTAAACAAATTCGGTATCATACAAAAGCGATATTTAGGAAAGACATTAAAAGTTTATCATAAAAACAGGCCGAAAGATCCTTTAAAAACACATCTATCCCAATTGAGGAGTTTTTGCATCAAAGTATTGAAGTTACAGGTCTTTTTGTTTGTTTTATGTAGTGATTTTTAGCGTGTTATTTTGTCTACATACATAAATAAATAAATAAATAAATAAATAAATAAATAAATAAATAAATAAATAAATATAGATATTTAATAAATATATAGATATTAGATGTGCATGCAGTTATTTTAAGATTGACATTCAGATTGCTGTAAAGATACACATTTGAACATTAAACTTTTAAAATTGGTGATTATCGTTATATTTTGATATTTTTCCACAATGCACTTGTTTTATATAAAGTAAAATAATTATTTTAATTGATCTTTATTTATTTGTTTTATAGTAATTACTAAATTTTTCAATTATGTGATAAAAGTAAAGGCTGGATATCAGCACCCAAATTACAAATTAACGAAAATAAATAATATCACAGCAATTTTTTTTAACCGAAACAAATATGTGTATAACAGGAAAAATATATGCTTTTTTTATGATGATTTATAACGTAGTATTTCTAGAAAAGTTTTTACTGTATTTGTAATATTGAATATTTTCATTATTTTTTTTGGGAGGGGAGGGGGTTTGCTTTCTATTTGGAAAATAATCTATTTTACATTAGTACTAAGATATCAACTAAATTTACTGTAATTAAATTCAAATTCGGAAATATTCGAATCCTATATTTTCTAAATTATAGAGCGCTTAATTTCGAAGCCATAGCAAAAAGTCCTTTTCTTTTCAGTTTTGAGTCAGTTTTTCAGCATACAATATTCTCCTTTCATCAACATACCATGAACTTAATTGAGGATGTCGTAATTATCACAAATGTTATTGTTTCCTACCTTTTTCGTCTTGTAAATAAGAAGAAAGAAAAAAGTGGACACACGTTGCTAATTAATCTTGTTTCGTAATTGCTTGACAATTTGCAACAATTTTCGGTGGAGACATCTGGAATATTGCAACCATCACTTCGGATTTTAGCAACGGCGTAATCAAGATAACGACAGCGCCGCAGACAGGAACCCAGTCGTCAATTGGAGGCACATCATGTATATTTATGACTTGCATTGCTTTTGGTTTCTTTCAGTTGTATCGGTCTGGCATTTTCAAAGCTTTTAAAGAAAATGCTTCTGCTTGCTCAAGACGAAGGAGAAAAGAAGTAAATAGAAAAGAAAACGTGTATGGGAATATTATTGCTAATGGGTTTTCTTTGCCTTTTTTTTGTAAAGAAAATCTAACCAGATATCTTTGCTCCATTTATAACGGTAGATACAAATTTGAAGACCGAATAAAATTTTTTGCAATTTTCCGAGCTAGAGATATGAAAACCGAAGAAAATAGTGAAAAAAAAATATCTTGAAATTCCAAAAAAAAACCCAAAAAAATCGAGGCATTAAAAGGTCCTGAAAGGTGGTGGAATTGTACCAAAAAATTACGAAAATGGAAATGTATCAATATAAAATAATATTTAAAATTAAATATTATAAATGTAATTAATAAGGTATCATTAATTAATAATATATTTTTAGAACTTATATTGTTGTTGTATGGAAATCTCTATTAGACTATAAAACTGTATAAAGTTTATTCTGGGACTGAAATAGAGAATAAGGGTAATTCTACAGAAAACCTGCAATTTCAGTCAAAAATTTTTGAGATTTTAAATTTCAAGATTTCCTTTTCAAAAAAATTGAGATGATTGCTTTTGACGTTCTTACATTCATAATATATGTGGTTCAGGTCAACGCATTTTGGTTATTTAAAAAAAAAAAAAAAAAATGATGTTAGGCTATGTCCACAGAAGTGACTTGTGTTAATAATGATGTCGAATTTTAATATAAATTATATTCGAAATAGTGAATTTACGCGGGAAAAACTATGAAATAAATAAATAGAAGACTAATTTATGAATTAAAATAACTTTTTATCAAAAGAGAAAATCGTATACAATAAAAATGAATCAGACTGTCAATCTTAAAAGTCTATAAAAATGTAAATATATATTTACATACATCATATGTTATATATATTTATATAATTATAAATATCCTTATTGGCATTTAACAAAGACTGGAAGTGAAAGACAAGTCTTCGTGAAAAACATAGTAGCCGCTATTGTTGATGATCATCACTTCCATGGACCCCAAATGTCCACGGAAGTGAAGAATACTTATGTTTCTTGACCCATGTGCTCTTCATTTTGAGGTTAGGAACACAAGTCATTCAGAAAATTAAGTTTACATATTTCAATTATCATGCCTAGAAATAATCATTTTTCCATAGAAAAATTAGGTTCTAAACATGTCCACAGAAGTGACGGGATGAGCTGTGCAAATGACGAAAAATGAATAAAAAGGTAATATTTTCCTGACAAATGTGCGAATAAAATCACTTCCCAATCGAAAATCGCCGAGTTAACTTTTGTTTTTAAGTGAAATGGAAGACAACTAGCGCATCGGGTGGATTTTTTAGAAAGTTTAAGAATATCCACAAAAGTGATGGCAAAACCTTGTGACAAGACTTGAGGTTGCAAAAACTTTTTACTGATAATTTGAAAAAAAATTTCACTCAATATTATGTTAAATTTATGTATTTTCTGATTTCACAATATATATATATTATTTGAAAAATATTAAAAAATAAAGCAGTTTGGATCTTTAGAAGCTATCCAACTGTAGCTTGTGACAGTCCACGGAAGTGACAAATCACCATTTGTGGACAGCTTTTTTTTTGGAAATTCCATAAAATTAAAAAAAATATATATATACTAAACTATAGTATATTTTGTACTTCAATGTGTAATTTTGAAAAATGACAAATATTTTCAATCATTTTCAATTTATTGCTCTGTGACACGAATTTCAGGTTTTCCGTAGATTCACTCATAAGAGATAATGTTTTTTAACATTTTGATCCAGATTAAATCTCACACTTAGATCCAAACCAAAACAAGCTAAACTTCTGTCTACTGAGCGTTGGGCGTACTTTCAGATCAGTCTAAGAAAAAAAATATGGTAAATTCTCAGCGAACTCCAAAACTCGAACCTGGAACTTCTAGTTCGAGAAACGTGTTCTTCCTAGAAGAAACTGTAATAAAACAAGAAATTCATAAAAACATTAAGTTTCGTTTGATAAAAATTAAACTCGCAAATTTTGGGGTTCTGTTAATTTTAATCACATCAAACATATTAAATATAAAAGGATTGCTCTGTATTGTTAGACATTGAAAGAAATTAAATGAGACTCATGTGTTCTACACCATGATTTTAAAATTTTTTTGGTAAAATTTTTTGTATGTTTAGGCATTAATTCTCCACAGTGATTCACACAGAGAAACCTCAAATTGCAATAAACATTATACCGTCAGATATCCAAAAACGTGCACGTTAAATTGCAAGAGGATTCATTCACTAGTTCAAAAGTTCTGAATCAAAAGTTCTTATAACGAGCCTCAACTTCCTAAGATTCATTAAATAAACATAGTGCAATGAAAAATATAAAACTATAGTAATGATAAAGAAAATTCATACAGTCTGAGAGTACTTTTATTTTATACTGAACAGGATTTTGTACTTAACAGGGACGGAGTAAGGAAGAAGTTAAACGTACATGAAAAAACTTATTCAGAAACAGATAAATACAAAACGATCTTAAAATAATGGACTTTCTAAGACCGGTTGTAACTTTCTTTTCTAGTATAGTATTAATTTTTTCGTTCTCTTTTACAATTTCCTGTACATAAACATTGAAAATCCTAAACTATTATCAACTGTTCCTTAATAGTCCAACTTCATAGAAGGATAACATAGCTGTAAATACGTCAATTTGAAGCTTGATCTCGGTATAAATATTGATACAACAATTTGATATAACTTTTGGTAAATGTACTCGAAAGATTTGAAAAGCTTTTTCTTTTTTATTTGCATTACATTTACATCACAGAATATTGTAGGAAAGTCTTTACATTTTAAAATACATTTTGTTGTTTGTTTTTACAATTTATTTTAATAACTTTTATGTGAATTTGATTTTATTGATTCTTTGCTAGATTTTTTAAATTAAGTGAAACCTATGTAATTGAAAAGCTGTGAACTTAACTTTGTCAAGTCAGATTTGTCTAAATGAAAGGTCAATATATGTTAGTGAAAATAGCTTAAGATCACTCCTGAACCATTCCGTAAAGCTCATTTTTACTTTCGTCCTCATTTCCTGACAGTTTTCTCATTAACGTTTTGTCTGTTGTGTATTATTAATACAAGCACACCATCATTGATTAACCAAATAAATAAAACATTTCACGAAAATTACAAATACACTAAAAACTCGCTTTATCCGAATTTGATGGGACCGCACCCGTTTCGAATAAACGAAATTTCGGATAATCCGGAGTATTTTGTATCAAACATATTACTAATATTAATTGCATTAATTACTATTAATGGTAATTAATATTTGTTATTAATGGAGTTACAGGTATAGATACAAAATCACTTGTGTATGCTGTTAAGTATTGATTACAGCGATAGAAATATGTTTTTATGTATTTTTTTAAACTATGCTAAAAATAGTTTCGGATAAATCACATTTTCGGATAAACGAATTTTTAGTGTAGACATTGAAATAAAAGAACGTCAAACAAGAAAATAAATAAAAATGTAAGTTTTAATGTTGTATTTTTGTCTATATCCGCCCTATCAGCTGACCTGTAAGGCACCTGTGTGCCTCTCCTCCCCTTGAGGAATAATTGCTAATTTTCTTATTGAGATTCAGACTAGTTTGAAGTAACTACGACTATTTTACATAGTGTTTAGAATGGTGATTTTTTTTTTTAACTGAATTTTGTTATGATGCCTTTGTGCAATGCATAGCCTGTACATCTGCTTGTGGGGGCCCTGTATCTAGGCAAGCTTAGCAATTATCTGCAACGTATAATTGCACTCGGAAATTTTTTTTGTCATTTGCGCAGAACGCACTTTTGATCAGTAAACAAAACTAATGAAGTGTAATAAAAACGAAACAGTTCGAAAAGTACAATACTAACTATTTCAATACTTTCGATAATAAAATTTAAGAAAACTTTTTGGTAAATAAAGTGTGATTTAAAGTAGTTCATTACTATAGAGTGATGGCGTTAGATCTATTTTGAATAGCAATTAAAAAGCTAAATTTCCGATTTCGTTAGTCTTAAGATATCTTGGAAACAAAATCAACGCCATCTTAAATTGGAGGTAATTTGTTTTTATTATTATTAACAGTATCTTAGCGTAGTTTATGTTCTTCATTTACAAACTTTTCTCAATTATGTTGTCTTCTTAGAAGGTTGTTGTTATGTAGCAAATTCCGGTATTGTTGATGTTTCTTTTAAAAGAGTCTATTTAGAGAACCGTATTTTGAACTTATTACAGCGAATTGACTTCTTCCGGCCGCCTTCAACGCTGTCACATCTTACGGAAGTAGTTAGTTTGCTTTTGTGCAGCACAATGGCGTCTTTTTCGTAATGACTTAATTAGGGCGGACGAGCGTTGTGTGTCGGCAAATTGCACGCATGCGTACATCTTGGATGGGGGTGTTGTTGCTCTCAGGAGAGAGAACCACAACTTAGGTCGCAGCTTCCGCTCTTATAACTTTATCGTAAGAGATGGAAATGGCATTATTAAGTTGACCACTTTCTGCGGTGAAGAAGTACTTGGAAATATTTTGTAGATACCTCTCCCTCAAAACGAAACAAAAATGAATCACGCTTACGCAAAAGCCTGTTTCGAACATTCAACGAAATAAAGCACCAACAAGTCTTTACCAAAGTGCTGTTATTTAAGGAATGCCTGACATTTTTATTACTGACTCATTAACTTAGTAAATTCTAAGTATTAAAAAGTAATATTAAAAAAATATCAAACATGAAATAGGTTCCTGCCTTCAAACAAATAAAAGTTAATAATTCAAATAGGTTACCGGTAATAATCTTTTATTATTATTATTATTATTATTAACCTATTTGAATAATTAATATCTAAAATTTAACTTTCAAAATTAAAAAAAAAATACTCAATAAAATTTTTAGTCTTTGTACATTTGTATAATCCTATTTTTAGTAATAGCATCACATAAAGCAATCTTTATTTGTTTTGCATTGTAACATGGTTGTAAATGACATTTGAGAGCTCCTATTAGAGTAAAGTCTTATTTAAGATATAATGTTAAAATAAAACTTTAAGTTTAAACAACGGAAATTATTAAATATTACGGAAATCTCATAATAGTTTGCTTTAACGAAAACCCAATAAGGACTTCTAGAAAACTAAGGATTTCATTGATTTAGGCTGTGCAATATTGCTTTTCGTATAATTTGGATCCGAAAGGAAGGATGTTAGGACCGTAAATGTATTTTGTACAAGAATACTGTTCCTGTAGTTATTCAATTGATTCTGCATCAGCAGTAAATTTGCTTGAAGATTTGTTACATTCCTTTATTTAAATGCTGTTTAGTATCTCAGGTACATTTGACAATTCTACTGCAATGTTAATATAATAAAAATTGCATTTATAATTATAATAAAGAATATTAGTTTTTCTGTTGCTAATAATCGATTTTTGCATTGATGGGGTCTACCTATTATTTTCATTTAAGTTCATTTGATAAAACTTGAGATTTAACACGAAAAACTGTTTCTGAAGATTTTGAATGCATGGTAACTTAATGTTAAGGACCTGTCCATTTTATGTACTATTGTAAGAAGGTTTAGTTGGCCTTTTTAGTGCGTGAATGGAGTTGTCACTTACCATTTTAAGTAGCTCCTAGCTGCAAAACAATGTCTTGAAAAAAAGAAAAGAAAACTAAGATCTTGAAAAATAATACAGATGTTACAGTAACTATCTACAATAATAAGGTATCGTGTGTGATTAAATTTTAAATAAGTAGAAGTTTCTGTAAGGAATCTTGTTGCTGTTTGGCATTTTAAACTTAGGTTCACCAGATGTAACAATTTAACAAAAGATATTCCTCATATAGACTAAATTATTTTCTGTTAATATTACTAAGAGCAAATAACAATCAAACCTATGGAACTTGCATTTCTACTACTGTCTATGTTTTAGATGTGTGGCTACATTGTAATATGAAAGTATTTCAATAAATGAAGTATCTGAGTAGTAATTTAAACGATTGATTTCTTTTTTATCTGCCAAATAAAATCGACCTAACCTTTGTCTTGTATATGGCAACAGTTTTATAGGGCTTTTAGAAAATGAAAAACCATTTATTGCTTTGAAGGATTTCGACTACTTATAGGTATGGTCTGAGAAAAGACCCTCACCTTTCTTTTTCCCTCTAGATGCCTCAGCATCTTCGATGTATGATGCCATTGGAGCGTTGTCTTTACAGTCGTTCTTTACGTCGCACGTACGGACATTCATTTTCGTCAGACTAATTTTTATCAGTTCCTCGAGAGCTGTATCGGTTTTCCATTCCCCCTACGCGAATAGGTCTCCATGCAAGAGGCTCAGGAACGCCACCTGTTCCCGTCTCGTGGTTGATGCGAAGCTATGTCTTAACGAGTATCGGGGGGAGGGGGTAGATGAAAGTGAGGCAGTATCTTCTACTCCCCATCTGACAATGACACATGATTCGGCAAGCAGAAAAAAAAAGTGGGGCGAAGAGAAGTGCTATTGTCCTCTCTTCTTCCTTGATGATTGCCACTTCTCGTTTGGTCGCACGAGATCAGAACGAGATAGAACACGTCACATCATCTGCCTATCTCATAGTCAAGCATGGAGAAGTTCAGTTTCAAAGTCATTTCCTTTAACCCAGAAGAAAACATTTTAAAGCACACGAACACCCCGCAGCTTTCCTTGAAATTCATGAAACCTAGTTGCAGTTGCACGGAAAACATAATTTCAAAGGTTTAACATTCGCTACAGTTTTAAAAATGCGACATGGGACAAAAAATAAATAGTAGTAGTTTAATAATGCCCTTTTAAGTAAAGTTTATGATTATTGCTTTGTCCGAATATCTTATACACTTAATATATCTTAAATTCTGTTTAATTAAAGTGCAGAGAAGCATCGGTGTATTCCGAACTTCCATCTCTTCCATTTCTTGTAGCTATGTAGTCTGAATAAAATGCTCAAGTTCTTGACTAAAATGATAGTTGTTTTCACAGTACATTTCTTTACTAGCATAAAAGGCCGTCAACAAAAACGGAATAACATTGAAGCCTACGGCGTAGTACATGTGAGACTTGTAGGGCAACTCTCTAGAGTTACTCACAGAAGCATCACAAACACAATTAGATGAGACTTGCCCGGTAGCTTTCTCTTACGTTACACACAGAGGGCTACACACACAGAGAATTGGAAAACTAGATAGTGTTTGTCCGTCATATAAATTCCAGATTACATAAAATGTACGCATTGCTAGCAACATAAATGAATTTGTTTATTAGAAGGCTTGATTATAAGTCACATTGAGTGTCAAAATTCGAAATAATAAAAAAAAAAATCTGTTTCGTGAACGCGACAACACAACATAAAGCTGGCCATGTGAAAATGTGAAAAATGTGAAAATAGTCATTGCGAATGTGCGCTTTATTAAGAACTTGAATGGCTTCTATTTGAATGGCACTTGAATGGCAAATTGACGAATGAAAATCGATCCTGGGAATAGTGACGATATCACCTCTGTTGCTTTCCGAAAGAACTTCTGTTTTGATTAAATTGCGGTGACAATCCCTAAAGACTAATCGTGTGCCATTACAGAATCCTTTCTTTGGATTGCGATTGCGAAGAAGTATCACAATTGATACTTTCTTTACGCTCAGCTGATGAGGTGGCATGCCGGAAAAAGTGACAGTGTGAAGAAACTGCTGGTTAGATTCGTTCATTATTTGGACTATACGACATTAATATATGTGAGACTTGTAGCTCTCAGGAATCACTGTAGTACATGCAGCGACATACAGGGTAGCTTTCTCTTGTGTTACACACAGAGGGATACACAGAACTGGAAAACTATATAAAATCGTATTCTCCAAAAGATCGTAGCTGATACTGTCTCAATAGTTTTTTTTATTTTCTTTTTTTATTCCCAAAGCTTCTTATCGGTGGGTTTGACTTCGTTCAAAGTAATTGAGAGTTCATAGCCAACATATTAATAAAATATTACAATTTTTGAAATATTATTATTATAAATTTATATTTTGTAGTTATCTTAATCACAATGCTACAAAGTCAACAAAGTTCAGGTTATGTTGCGTTTATCTATTCTTAGACGAGGCATCATATCTTGCTGCGAAGCGGGGATTATTTACAAGAAAAGGTTATGAGATGCGATACTCTTCAATTTTTCGGTAATTATTCCTCAATTACACAGATTTCTTTTTCAACATTATTTTGATGAATATCTTTTTACCTGCTACACATCTATTATTTACAGAAAAAATGAATGTTAACACTGACTTGGTTTCTAAAATCTAGTGTCTCATTCATTTTTGGATATGCAATTAACAAATATCGATATTTGTTTTAATTTATTAAAATGTTGGATCCTGAAGGGCATTGAATTTATGCGCATCAGTTATTCGAGGTGTCTGACACCTCATTCAATATTTTCGGTTCCCATTCATGTTCGTTAAAAACCGATTTTTCAGTGATTACATTGCGACGATCGAAGATTACCACAGATTCTTTTAAAAAAACAAAAAACTCTATCTTTCGATGATTTCTACCTACGTACAGTATATCAAGCACATCACAAGTGTATTTGGCAAGTTTTTTGTTGATTATTTTTTGCAATAGTAGACATGCAATACCTACTTTTTTATAAAAACTCCTCACATTCACAAAAAAAATTATTTTTTATGAGGCTAGTTTTTAAATTAGAAATCAATAAGAAAATGATTTACATTGAAATAAATCCACTATAAGCACTAAACTTTACAAGATTAAATATTTTTTACCTAAACTCAGTCACAGACTGACAGATGACTCTTATTTTAATGTTACGATTCTCAAACTTTAATTTTTATAATTGTTTTTGGCATTTTTAAATAGTGTTGGAATCTATAAACTTAAGATACAGTCCTGTTGTTTGCAATTCATGTGTAGTAGAGCGAAAAAAATATACATTTACAATGTCATAAAAAAAATTTAAAGAAATCTTAAGGTAAAAACATTTTAATAAAAGTTGACTTTAGGTTCTCACAATCTTTTCGATTTTTGTTTTTGTTTTTTTTCTTATTAAAGGTGTGAAATAATAAAACGAAAAGCCTAATTTAGTTCCAAATTATAATCCTGCTGAGAATTATAATACCTTTTCCATTTCTAGTAATTGAATCCGCTATACTTACTTGTATAAAAATGGAATTAATTTTAATTTCTCAATATGGACTCAGTTGAATTAGTTTGAACTGTTCAATGAGTTTATGTTAGGATAAAATTAAAATCTGCATATTAAATAAAGTTCATGAATTATTAAATTGGCAATGAGAGGACTGAAATTTAATTAAGAATTCTAGGTTAAAATTTTATATTCGGTAATTCTCTCTAATTACACAATGAATGGCATTTACATACGATCGGTGGTTAGAATTATAAATCTTAAATTTCTTTTTGTCTGTCCATCTGTTGTATTCCGATGAGAATTACATAATTAAATGTGTTATTAACAATGTGAATCTTGTTTGGTGCCTAAAATTATACGAAAAAAGTCAAATTTAATGAATCCTTGATCTGTAGAACTTAACAGAAAACTTTTATATCGGTAATAATAGAAAGCCAGAGAAACCTGAAAATCAATTTCAAAATAGTTTTATTACCTGTAGCGGCCTTCTATTTTAAATAGCGCAGTTTCTACGCTATCGACATCCTATTCGCTTCAACAATGTGGAATCCTCATTTTATTATGATATCTATGACTCAGGAAAATGTCAATGACAATAATTTACACAACAGTAACAAATCTGACCAGACAATTATTTAGAACGTACTTCAGTCAAGATAAATATATATATATGAGGCTCTAATATGATTTTTTTTCTTTAGCTTACATGTAATAGCTAGGCTGTGGTAATATACAAACTAAATCTCTTCGGTATTTTTTAAAGAGTAAAAAATAACAAAATTTTATCATTTCTTAATTCATTTTTATTAAATATTAATACAATTTTCTTACTATTATTATTGTTTGATAGAATCTATTCTTGTTGCTCTACATAACATTCATGAATCTTAAAAAACTAAATCCTATCTTTAATATCTTAAGTGTTTATTCATATATCAGAACGTCACTATTACAACTTAAAACAATATTCCGGAAATGTTATCTCAATATATTGTGTTTATTTAATCAAACATTACAATTTATATACTCTCTTACCGCTTGTATGCTATATCTTATTAACAACATCTGAAAACAGAGATAACGTTATCTAATAGGAATAAAACAGACATCTTTCTTAATAATAAATAAATAAGCTTATTCTTTCTGTGAGATACGTTACTGTATCATTTTGGACAAATTAATTCATTGCGAAGTTAAGAAATCTGTAAATTTTTATCCAATGAAAGGTTATGGCTATAAGTACCATCCATTATCGAATCATTCGTTATCTATTCGTTTTGTACATAATTTAGATTAAAAAGAAATAACAACTCCTGATTTGTATCTCGAAAACATCGTCTATTGAAACGGCGCGAGCTGAAAAGAGCCGATGTTTCTGCTTTTCACTTATTCTTTCAAATTAGAATCATCAACTGAAATTGACGGCAATTGGACTGGCACTGAGTCCTGTAATGGAATTAACTTCGGCCTCGTGATTGTAATATTGAAATGAGATGCCGGGTTTTACGGTGTCAGACAACCATATTTTGTCTGGTAACCCGAGCCCATTTCTCCCGCCTGCTATCAACCTGCGCTGGTCAGAGTAAGTCGATTTATGTCAACAGGGCAGCGACGCACAAGCGCCAAAGATAATTTAATAAGGCTTGTTTTGTGGCTCGGTGTCAGAAAAGCGAATAGTAATAACGTTTTCCTAAACGGATTCATATGACAATTATCTCTGGATATAGAATCTTGCCGTAACCTAATCAGCAAATGTGGTCCTCATTAGGAGAAAGTAGAAAAATAGAGGACTGCTTGATTAGATTATAATGGAGTTTGAAACAAAATCTCAACACTATTATTGACATTAGAAATCTGCACTTTAGTTCAGTACAGAAAGATCGCTAAATCCGCGATGGTAAGTCTAAAATTTTGTAAAGGCACAGATATATGTTATTGGTACCATATATATAGTCCCAGTATAGATAGATTGTGGGGTATAGCAAGAGCGTAGATCAGTATGGATATACAAATATATACAAATATATATATATAATCAGGATACAGATTATCAGGGGCGGTCAGGCATCATTGGGGGCCCTTCGGCTGGAAACGAATTTGGGCCCTTTAGGCTTACCGGGAAAGGGGGGGGGGGGGGGCTGTTATATTTATATTTTTAATACTACACAATATTTTTATTATTTTATTTTTATTATTTTACTTTTTTTACTATATAATAATATTGTCATTATTTGCATTATTTATAAAATTTCTGTCAACAATATATTAATATATAGAAATATTTATAAATAATGCAAATAATGACCAACTTTCAGGTGCATTCCATATGTCTTTTTCAAATTATCAAAAGTGATCAGATGAATAACATAACTATTCACAAGTTTTACTAAACCGTAGCCTACTTTATCTATGATTAGATCTTTATCTAAATTGAAAAACAAATCTCGTTCCACCATTCATTAGAATCAAGTTGGACAATGCATTTTGAATCAAAGTTGATCTAAGCCTGTTTTTTACAATTTTTACCTTAGAAAATACTCTTTCAAATGTTACTTGCGTACATGGAAGGGTAACAACAAACTTGTATGCTGTGTGTAGGTTAATAAAAAGCCCTGAGATCGAGATAATTCATAAATAATGGGGAAAGCACAGGCCAAATATTTGAGGCATTGTCTATTTTCGGTGCAGTGGACACAATTTTCTTCTTCTTCTTCTTCAGAGTCAACATGATCATTTTCACTGTCTTCTTGATTAGGCACATCTTCTTTTTTATCATATTCAACTTTTACACTCTCGCATCTCGTTAAACTCTCCTATTGATCTGCAAACTGTTTTAGCTCTATTAGTAAAAGACTTCTGTCAAATTTACACAGTTTGGGAATGGTGCGTAGAATGTTGGGAGGGAAAGTATCTATGTTTGTTATTTCATGAAACTTTTTAGGGTCTAGCCCAAGAGCAACCTTTTTAAAATGTCTTTGCTGGGTACGAATATTTCTTCAATACTTGTTTTGGCACAGACCTCTGGCCGACCAAATATTTCAGTAAATTGTAGACATGTTGAACTTGCTTTTCCCGGTTTCTGGGGTTTAAAATCTGTGTTTATAAACACCAAGGACATGGGTATATCACAAAACTTTATTAAAACTCCAAAATACTGCACCACAGACCAATATTTCGTCTTATTTTTCAAAGACTTCCTCAAGGTTTTTTGATAACATAATAAATAAAATAAAAAAATAAAATTCAAAATGGAAAGAGAAATAACTATCTCAAACCTTTACAAATCAATAAAAAAAATCATGAGTTTAAGATCGTCCATATTAATTACTATCTACCTATATTAATTCTCTTACAAAGTTTAATCTTATAGAACTTAAGGCAGTTATGTTGATTTTGGGGCCTTGAATGCAAAATTTAAAAAAAAAATTAAAAATTGTTCGGCAGTAATGTGTAAATCCCCGTTCAGGATCCCATCATAGTGCTAGTAAAGAAGGCTACGTTGGGTCCCTAACAGTGAAATTTTTATTGAAGCGTAGCAATCTAAATGCAGAAGCCAGATTAACTTTACCTTCCCACGGACTGTACTAATTACGCTTAGTGTAGTCTAGTAGGCCCATACAAGCCCATTAGCTGACGAGCAAGTCAGTTAACGTGAGACGCGCTTCTAGGCGAACTTATCTTCTAGTCTTGTTAATATTAATGAGTTATTGTAAACACAGTACACTATATAGGAACATGAATAATCAGAAATTAAAAGTAAAGATAAATCTGGATAAAAAAATAGTGTTTCGGCTGTTCTCGATTGTTTGTAACTTTCGAGTGTGAAAATACTAATTTTACTTTCAAGTATCTGCCCAGTGCCCTGTCGGGGACCCTTCCTGGGCTCTCTGGGTTTGGGGCCGTATGCGATCGCCGACCTGCCGACCTGGCCAGACCGCCCCTGCAGATTACAGATCCACATAGAGAAATTATGAATAATACCGTCAACATCTTTTCAATCCAAGCATCAAGAAATTGTTGTGATCTCATATACAAAGAAGAAAGTTTGTAATGAGCTACAGCCATGAAACTTCTAATGTTACATCGTTGGGTTTAACGGAACAATTAAATACAGAAAATACAGAACTGGAATGGAAAAAGTCTTTTTTTACGCCCTCAAATTAATACAAAATTACCGAAAAGAATTCGGATTTAAAAAAAAAAAGTCATAAATACTAAGCAGTTTCAGAAAATGTGAATTTCTGTAAGTTTTGCAAAGCGAAATATACGTTGTCCTATTAAATAAATCCTAGAATTATTTAAACAGCTTGTTTTTGTTTTTACGATATTAGTGGAATCACGGAATTTCCATATTTACTTTGAAAGAATAAAAGTTTCATTGAAAAATTTGGCCATAGATTCTTATTTTAAAATATTGTTGATCTGAAGATATATTTTATTGACTGTACAAATTTATTTCCTAGAAAAATTGGTAAATATCTCAAAAAAAAAAAAATGACTTTTTTTCTTTATACAGGGTGATTCTAAATTCATATGACAAACTTTATGGGGTGGTAGGGCATGCTAAAACATTTTTTTTTTTGGTCAAACAATGTAAGACCGCAACTGTCGCGTTTACATTCTACGACAGGTTGAGGAACGTCCCGACACAGGCACGAGCTGCACGTAGCGTAGATGTTATCCAAACCACCGTATGGAGAATTTTGCACCAGGAGCAATTACACCCATTCCATTTACAGAGAATTCACGCATTGAAACCTGAGGATTATCCCCGGCGAGTAGACATAAACCGCTGGTTTATGATGCCAGATTTTCTTCACAGATGAAGTATCATTTATACATGTGTGGTCAAACGGAAATCCACACGCTACAAGGCCTCATGCATACCGGCAACGAATCTTTCTCAATCTTTAGGTGGGTACCGGAGGGACCAAACAGTGCCCTCTACCAAGTGGCAGTTGCGTACATACATTGTTTGACAAGAAATGTTTGTTTTAGTGTGACCTACCACCACTTAGTCTGTCCTATAAAGTTAGAATCACCCTGCATTAAGTCCTTAGTGCCTTTCAGTGAAAGGACAAAACGTTTAAAGCTGGTAATTTCACAGCTTTATTTTTTATTGTTGTCTTTTATTTTTGAATGCCACTGCCGGGAATGCTATCCATAATCTTTGGCACATTCTGAGTCAATCATCAAGTGTAAATCCGGCTAACGATTCCTAATAAGGATGAAACACTGTTGCAGATGATGCCTCAGGGTGCGAAAGCTGTGTTAATTGAATTTATGTTTTAAAAAAAAGTCCTTTGCCTAAATCACTCTCTGATTTCGTATCTTGAAATGAAAGTGGCTTAATAGGAACGAAATGAAAGGGGGAAAAGTTTGTATTACAACTTAATTCTGATTACGAAGTGTATTCAAATAAAATGTAAAAGTGTAAAACATAATTTATGAATCTATAATCTGTTTGTTCATTACTATCATTTAACATGAAATTTTTAAGTATTGGAGGATGAATTAGAGTTAATGAAATGAATGGTTAATTGCAACGGTGAAAAAACAAACTAACAGCTTTGCACTCAATTTGTATTGGAACCATAAAAATATTCATAAAATGTAGTAAATGGTTTCAGAGATCTTTCTGTTGCTCCATGCGAAGCAATGTGTAGACTATAAATTGAATTTAAACGAATTCCTTGTGAAAAATCACTCATTTCTTTTGCTATGACGTCAATCTGTCATTCGATTTTGATGAAATTTTATATTTAAACAATTTATAAAACTGGTTGTGAAAATACAAGGCCAAGCAATTTTTAATTATTTCCATCATTAAAGAATTCTTTTCGGGTTTCCAGCCACAATTAGATGGTCTAGTATAGATGATCATTGAAGCCTATACCTTCGGATCCGTATAAGCTACGAAGACGACATATTAAATTTATTATTTACAAAAAATACTTTACAAGTATTAAATTTCCATTTTTATGATATTTATATTAAGTTTCTTCAGGTATAAATTTGGTTAAGTGCTTTTTATCTACAATTTAATCCTATTGAATGTGAAGGAATTCAGATTAAACAGATGCTTTTTAAAGATTAATTATAATTATTTATTTTTTTATTTCTGCAATTTTGAAAGAAGTAATCTGAATTGACTTCCACGATTAAAATTTATAATTCAAAATTGAACGAAAGAATGTGTTACCTAAATAACGAAATAAATTCTTGTTCTGTCTATTGATAAAACATTATTTCGTTTGGTTTCCTGTAAATACTTCTTAGTCCATTCATTTTTTTGTATCAGTTGAATGATTTTCGTCGAATCTTCTGAACTACTCAGGATGTTAGGATTCATTAATTCAAGAATTTTCATTTTTCGATTCTCTCCATAATACACCTTATTCTCTTATGTCTTTGATAATATATTGCTGTGACCAACAAAACTGTCAGAGATTTTATTATGTTCCTATCATAAATTTATTGTAGGCTATTTACAATCTCTTAAATTTATGATTGTTATACTGGTGATAAGACAACTTTAGAATAAGAGCTAAGGAGCAAATGTTTTTTCTGTTTTAAAGTAGCTTATGGTTGTAGATGAAAGCAGTTTTGCGTTGCTCCTTTCTTCGTTTCTTTCTTACCTGCGGTTGGTGTCGTCACTTGCATCAAGTGCTTGATTTAAGCGAGAGCAAGTTTACCAACCACGTCTGTTTACTTGGGACGAGCCAACAGCCACGACCTCCGGGGAATCAGCTGGTGCCGGTCCTTGGGCAATGCCTTCCCGATGGGAGACCAGATTGAACGGACGGATCAGTTTCCTCTCGGCTGAAATTCTTCATCCATCCTCGAAAAGCCCTACAATGCTTGCTTGCTTGCGTTGTCTGCTGGTCCTTTTCAGGAAAGATGTTTGCATCGGCACGTACTTACACCAAGAATGGAATTCAATTCACGATCGAATGCGTTTGAAAAAGAAGAATCAGAAGCAAAAATAAAGACGGAAAGGCAAGACAGAAGAAATTTTTCTTTACTACATTTTCGCAATTTCCGAATTTTCAATAACTAGATTTTCTTTTGTATTTCTTATGAAGACGAATTTATGCTAGAGGAGAGATTCGGAAATAGAAAATACGTAGGAAATCTCATGATATATGCTGAAAAGGAACGGAAGAGCTTTCAGATTTACTTCAGACAGACCTAACATAATTCAGAAAACAGTATTTCCAACTAAGCAAAATTGCAAGGTAATGTACAATTGCGAATTTACTTGTAATAATAACGAATATCGTACAATATTCCTACAATATCCCTACAATAAAAATATAAAATAACTTCTTTCTATTTTTTGCCAGACTAATTATAATAACAGTTTGGATTTCGGAAATAAGAAGTGAGAGTATCTTCCAGCTTCTGTTTCATTGGCATGGGGGACGATAAGGTGAAAAGTTGTCGGTTCTGATGCGTCCGTCATCACTGTTCTGCTTTGCTACACCTAATAATCACCATTTCAAGAATAAGGTTCGAATTTCAAACCTCACCTTCACGTCCTCATCTATGCAATAACATCTACACAATAAAAGCTGTGGGCAATAAGGGATCAGAAATGAGTTTAGTTAGTAAGTCCACTTTCGGACGTCCTTACATCCACAGTGAAATTGTGATTACTTATCGTAAGAATACGTCTAAAAAGAATCGTACTTTCTGAATTTTTAGACCATCCGGAATCAGTTGTGAAGATCGCTTCCTGCAGAAGATGAACCTTCTAATATTAATTATTTCTACAACAATATGATTACTTATTGTTGAATGGTAAAAATAGTTTGGCGATTTAGTTTCTGTCTTAGTATTTGTAAGTTCCTAGTCTACTAGTGATAAAAAAAGAAAAAAAAGTAATCTTCATTGAAGTTCCAGCTTCAACTGAATAATTGTTATAAGAAAGGGATGGGTAAATGCATTTCAACTTAAAATTGTAAATTTAAAAAAAAATCTGTTCTAAACCTTTCTGTTTCTCCGTAGCATGTGAAAGAAAGTTACAACTTCAGGCAAACAACTTAACTATTCTTTTCATGAAAATATAAAGACTTCGCAACATGGGATGAAGATTGTCAACAGTAGTCTCTTTCTTAGAATGAATCAGCAACACCACATTCCTTTAGCTTAAAAACTGTAGCTAAAACACAATTCACAAAACAAAGCATAGAAAAAAAGACAGTGTTGTCTCCAAAAATAATTAGGAAAATAGAAAAAGGTCCACGATGGAAATGAAACAATTACTCGTACGTCAAGACTAACATTCAGGCTTCCCACAAATGAAATTTCCATTTCTTTAAATGCATGAATTGAAGAATTTAAGCTTCAACATTTATCAATAACATAAATAAATGGCTAATCTTGTCTTTACAAGTAACTTTGTACCACAGCTGTTATCATTGTTTGACTCGTGTATTCGTAGATGACAGGTCTTGCGATCAGTGAAATACAATATCTACATTTAGTAATAATAATAAAAAGAAAATAAAACATGAAAGTTGACCTTAATACAAAATAATGCTACTTATGAAGAAAAATATTTTAAGTACTGAATCTAATCATTTCAATTTTGTACTATCGAAAGACAGAAAGTAATTCCAAAAGGCTATAAGGAATTCTAGCGACAAATTCATCAGTTTAGAACATTCATTTTTTTCTGATAGTCAGTGGGTGTTTGCTTCTGTTTTTCTGCAGTTTTTTTTTCTTGAAATGATAAGACCTATTTATCAGCAAAACAGAAAAAGAACTAACTAAATAAAAAAAAGTTCTCAGAGAAAGTGCAGAACAAAGAAGTAAGAATCTAGTAAATAATAGCATAAATCGGGGGCGTTGTTAAAATGGAGGAAAGAAGAAGTGGTCTACGTAGGTATTTGATGATCGGCAAGGCTCTCATCTCTTCGCAGACCCGATAATGCATCCGACGCACTGCTCTTAATGGCTCTTAAGAGATTCTTCTCCAACAGCTGCAAGTGACCAGCAGAAAAGAAGCTTTTCGGATTCCCGAAGTTGCACATGCGCACTATGCTCGCAGTAGAAGATTGAATAATGTTGAAAGTATTAGAGGTCGAATGAATAAAATTACAGCAGTGATAGAATAAAAGCATCGAAGAACATCATTATCAGATCAAAGTGGAACTATCCATTTGAAGTCACAAGAAACCATTTAGTTACTATTAATGGTTATTTCTTTCTGTTACCCGTTTTGTCTCATCAAAATTCGGTGTAAACATCTACTGAAATAAAAGTAAATAGTCATTAAAATAGTATATAGTAAATAGTATATAGTATGTAGTCATCGAAAACACATTAAAGTAGTTTGTGTGTTTGGAATATAAGAAAAATCTTTATTTTTAAAGGTTATTAGTGCAAGCTGAATAGTTTGAATATACCATTTAAAATTCCAATTTTCTAAGATATATATATATAAAAAAAATTAAATTCGAGATTAATGATTACGCTTTTGGGCATGAGATTCAAACTGTAACAAAATCAATAGAAAATTACATAATAAACTTAAACCTAAGTTTTGGTTATTTATCACCGGCATAATAAACAATTGCTGTTGTTGTTGTTATCACAGACAGACGGACAAAGAACATAAATGGAAATAGGAATATATATAAGTTAAAACGGCATATCAGATATTTCTATTCTTAGAACTGTATTCGCTTCATTGAATAATGCGAATGCTAAAGCATATATATATTAAGAGAAATTTTGGTAATAGTATGAGTGTCTTTCTTATTTCTTGCGAAGTTATGCAGCACCTAAGCATTGCTGATTTCTTTTAACTAAGTGCCATTGTGAAAAGTAAAGCTGCAGAGTATTAGTCAAAGTTCCAGTACTGGCATTCGAAACAAATAAAAGAAATTTAAGATCTTTATTTTTCTCAGAGAAGCTGATGAGTAGGTCAGAATACTATTTCTTTTTGGAATAGTGAGAATGTAATGTTACAGGACATCAGATGGCGCTAAAAGCATTAGATATGCCTGGAGATATCTGTAAATAAAGTTTATTAATAATTTCCTGAAATCCTAATTAAATATTTTCGTTAAATTTACATATTTACATATTTGGCTTTTTTAAAAATCAGATACATGGTTCTCCAAAAGTGCGAGCTTAATCAAGAGAAAATACGATAATTAACTTCTCATCTAACATAAGAGAAACTATTGAAATACCAGGAAATCATTAGCAAAGCAACTGACAACAGAGTAAATTTCTTATTCTTTATGGACAGAAAAAGAATAACAATCAAACCACATGGAAAAAAATAACTAATCTGTTTCTTCTTTGAAAGCGTGTTTGGCTGTGTTTCAAGTGTGGAATCTGTCACTGGAGTCTGTCCAGGAAGCGACATGCTGTCACGACTCTTTTTTTTCAATTTCTCAATCCAATTGATTGAATTTTAAACTTTCATTACATCTGAATAATTGAGAAGGAAAGATGCAAACGCAGAATAAAACTTAAGTTACATACTTTTTTATATGTTCTTTTTGTTCTGCGATTGGTTCAAAAATAAGATATTGAAAGAAAGGAAGGACTTAGAGTGACTTCCGATAAGACTTAAATTTCGTAAATTTCTTATTTCTTATTTTTAACATTTACTTTTTAACGCTTTTCCTTCGATACTTTCTCCAGTAATTGTCTTAGAAATCATTTCCTTCGAGTTGACACTGTGCTACTCTTCATCGATCTGCTACTCTTCTATTTTCTGCTTGCTGAGTTGGAAATATATATAGTCAATAATTTTTTCTTACAATTAAGCTTAAAATTTGATATAGAACAAAATGATAGAAATTTAAAAAGTGAATTGCTTTAAAAACACTGAGAATTGTAATAGGAGATACTCTTCTGTCGGGGATTTTCCCACTCTGGTTGAATTTTTCTCAAAATTTCGGCTCGGTTCCTTGAGCCTTCTTCAGGAGATGATGAGATTTACATGAAGTTGTCCGAGACGGATGAAGTAGAAGCGTCAACCTTCATGCAAATCTCATCTCTTTGTTTAGTCATTAGTGGGAAATCCCTCATAGATGAGTATATCCTATTACCATGGCCCACTTCTCCTTTAGAATCAAGTTACACTGCTAATTGTTTTCAGTCGCTTATTATAAAAAGTTAATTTTTTTTCTCATGGCATTTTAACAAAAGCATAAATTATAAAAAAGTAAGGACACAAATAAAAAAAACACAATAATGGTTTTTCTTCTTCTTTCTATGTCACTTCGGCTCGTATTCGGGTCTTTGCCTCCCCAATCTTTTTCTTTCAGTCTTCTCTATTAAGTGCGACTGTCTTCCGGTTGCGAATAAGGAGCAGGTAAGCAGTATCCTTCGTACTTCATCTTCCCATCGATTTCGATGTTTACCCTTAGGCCTTCTTCCCCCAAAGTTTCCTTGTAAGACTTTTTTCGGTTTACGGATTGGATTCTCCAAATAATAATATGGGCGGTCCATTGTAATCTCTTGAGCCGAATTACTGTGGAAAGTGTCACATCCGTAAATAAGTTATAGAAAATGTTGATAGTTTTTACAATTATTAAAAACAAACAGTTTTTCATATTACAATAAAGAAAGCAAAGTGAAGAATAGAGAACTCGTACATTCTTAAGTATTGTGAAATTTTCTTTTATATGTCTTATTTTATATATACTATAATAATAATTTAAGGTATTACAAGGACTAATTTACAGAAGATGTTAATCAAAATTTGTATAAACATTCTCATCTTAATAGATTGGCTTCTCTTAATAGATTCTTGTCATACAGAGAAGTAGCAAATTTAAAAGTTGAGATTGGGCAAAACCAACATTCTGTTAACTTCTTTTTTTTTTTTTTGACTCACAGAACTCTTCAAACATTATATTTTTATCACGATATTGCAAATCATCCAACCAAAAAAATCCTGGGTAAAAGATTTCATTTAGACAAAAAAAAAAAAACAAAAAAAATAGTTTATTGTCAACACTTTGAGTTTCATCTAAATACATGTTCTTTTTAAATCCACAAACAATCTGCAGAATTATTTACATGATAATTTTATTTTACTTTATTAAAATAAGAGAAAATGGATTTCTAGTCGTATAAATGTTCCTCATTGAAGAATAGAATTCCTTGTAAACAAACGCCATAATTTCTTATTAATTTACTTGATTTCTCTGTTTTTAATTTAAAGTTAATATCTAAATAAAACAAGCAAATTTTAATTGACCTATCATTTTTTGAATATCCTAATTGAGTTTTTGTCATCCTTTACTCCTCTACCTGCTAACAGAAGGTCGCATTTAATTAATCAAAACTTTAAAAAGGAAAAATTGAATTTCGACATCTTTTTTTTTTATATTCATATTTTTACGTGTGTTAACCAACACACGTATTATTATTATCATCATTATTATTACCAGGGAACGGCCTCTTTTGTTGACCGGTAGAACAACGCACTGGGCATCTACGTAGTGGTGTTTACATTCAATCCTCATTGGACATCAAAGTTTAACCAATGGGATTCACTAATTCCATTTCCTTCTTTGAGGGACAGAAAGTATGACGAAGGAAAACATCTTTTTTTTTAAAATTTAGAATTATCGTAAGAGGAACTGAAATTTTCTTATTACTAAAATAATCTAAAAATTAAAGGAAATCAATCGGGCAAAACTTAAGATACGATTGTAATTTTAGAAGGGGTAAAGGAGATCATAAAGAGAGCAAGTCTGTTCTTACTGCATTAATTAATGAGTGCACCTGAAAAACCAAATTCTTACCTGCTTAAAAACACATCAAGTTAATTGACACGTTCTAATCTGCTGATTTAATGGTTGGTGAATAACAACTTTTAGAAGTATCTTTATCTTTCTAGAAGTAACTTCTATCTCTAGAAGTACTAGTGTTGCTAATCTTTCAAATTAAAATTTATGAAAAGTTGAAGGAGTTAATCTTCGTCCCAAACAATATTTATTGTTACCATGGAAATGGTGAAATGTTATTTCTAATTTTTTACCATCATAGTTTAACTTAAATTTTAACGTGTATAATAAACGATTTTTTCTAAAAAGAGAACACCGAAACACACATATAGTCTAAAAATATAATTGACATATTGAAAAATACATACCGGACAGTTTCAAGGACTACAAGGTCCTCATCATCACAGAATTCAATTCACCATACAATTCAAAAGGAATTACATGCATATATTAACAAAATACAAAAAATAATTCATAATTCCAGATTGATCCATTTTTAAGAATGAATAATTATCTTTTGTATTTTGATAATATAAGCGTGTAATTCGTTTTCAACAGTTTTCTGCTGATGATGAGGACCTTGTAGTTCTTGAAACTGTCCGGTCTGTATTTTTTAATATGTGAATTATATTTTTAGACTATGTGTGTTTTCGGTGTTCTCTTTTTAAAAAATACCATCGTAGTTATAATTTAAAGGTCATTCAAATGAAAAGGAGCCAAAGGATACAGAAAATTGCCGAATGAGTTATTGCGATATTTTCGAACCGAACTATAGTGTTGTAATGTTAGTGTTATGGCGCAGCATAGTGATAGATGGCGCTGCTAATCACGTGACGACAGCAGCAGTCTGCTTTTGTTCAGCACGTTGTACTAGTCTACCGTTCAAACATGACTGAAGCAATGAACGTTGAATAGCGGACGATTATCCGTTTTTAATCGCGGAATTTATCGGGAGTATAGAAATTCATCGCCGCATGAATAGCGAGTGCCACAAATGCAAATGTAACAAAAATGTCTTTGTCAAGTGTTAAAGAATGGAGTAAGAGGTATCGAGAAGGCGGTCATTGTTGACTGATGATTCGAGGCCAGGTCAATCACACCAGTACGATCACTGATGATTCCGCAGCGGAAGTTGTCAATCTCATTCCGGAAAACAGGAGTCACGGTTACTGACAAAGTTGAAATAAGTGTTGTGAGTGTGCACACCATTATCAAGGATCGTCTGCAATATCGGAAGATTTGCGCGCAGTGGGTGCCACACAAAATAAATTTTGTGCAGAAAGACATTCGTATGAGTCTTTCCCTGCAACATTTGCTCCGATATCAAAAGGAATGATTCGACAGAATCATTGCGGAAGTTGAACGTGTTTTGTTAAGAAACTCATGGGCTCGTTTTCATTTGAATGACCCATACATGTTGTCAAACTCCATTCCTCTTCATTGTCTTTGTGTGAATGCTTGTTCTAATTCTAAGTTTTAAAAAGTTCCTTTTTACACATTACTGTTCCAGGTAACAAAGACATTATTTTTACGAAGTAAAATCGTGTTTATTTCAATCTGAATTCATGAATTTTTACATATTGCAATTGCTTTGCGGTACGATTACTAGGCCAAGTGAAACTTTTAAAATTGTTATATACAATTATTACATCTCTTCGTTATCGATATTACGCCGAGACTGGAACTTTACCCTGAAGATGTTAAGGCAGAAAAACTTCGATGTGGCTTTCTGACCCTTCAGTTCACCCGTTAGGCCAGTGATTTCCGGGGCCTTTACCTCCTATGCTATAGATCCTTATTTCAAGTTAATATATTTTTTTAAATCTCCCTACTCTAAGAGTAGATATGAATTCTAATTATACACTGACTGTTCAATTGAAAGTGGACACCTGCCGCAGTGGAAAACCAAGGCAAATTCGGGCAATCATTTGAATATAATTCGTTATAAAACAACACGATCATGTGTAGTTGGAGTATTTTCTTGATAATAACGTGCTGAAGTAAAATGCCACCATCAAAAGCTGAGCGATTTTCAACGTGGAGAAGTCGTAGGCTGCCACATTAGTGGCCAGAGTGTGCGAGCCTTAGGAGAGACACTGAACCTGCCAAAGTCGACCGTGGGTGCTACTGTCAAAACTGTTGGAGAGCATGCCACGCGTATGGATGCTGTGCTTAGGGTAAAAGGCCACAGTACGCGCTATTAGACACTCTGTAAATAAAGCGTCCGTTCCATACCACAGGTTCCACTTTCAATGGAGCAGGCAATGTATAGTTCAGTATTGAATTCAAATCAGTTAAATCTTTTTTTTTAACTATAAATGGCTCTTTCTGCAGTAATTAAACACATTATTATTTTTGATTCACAGGAGCTAGGCTTTAGGTTCGATAAGTTTAATTCAGTGTCTGTGTGCGAGAACAAAAATGGCGCTGGGCCAAGTCAAAAGCAATTTCATTAAAACTTAGCACAGCTGTTCATTAGTTATGCCACTTCATTGATTAATAGCTGTTACATTACAATCCTTTTATGACTCGAGTTTTTTTTAAAAACAATGGATAAATTCATTATTTCTTGAAGATCTCAAACAATAACAAAATTCAATTAAAATGCTAAAAAGTAAAATGTTCAAATTTTTATTTCACTTTTTTGTCCTACATTTTTGTTATTTTTAGATATTACTTTCCGTATTTCTAATTTTTCAGTATTAATGTTAGATTATCAAATCTCCAAGGCAAACATGTTACTAGCAAAACTTTCTTGTTAAGTTTTACTGGAACAAAAATATGTAAAGTTTCAGCATGTTTTTATACATAATTTATGGAATGCCAAATATGTAGTAACGAAACATCCCAATATTAAAATTCCATAAGTGAATTCTTCCAACTTGGCTCAAAACGCCCACGCTTTAACCAGATTGTAGATGAATTTCGGTGATTAATTTCCAACAAATCCATCCACAGCGGATTATTATGAAATACTTTCAACATTTACAGATTGTAAATTTGTATGTTTAAACAGCAAATTGTAAGATGATAAAGAACAAGTGAATATAATTTTGTGCTAAAACTAAATTTAACGGCGATCCATAATAATAATAATAATCATCATCATCGTCATTGTCCCTAGCTGGCGGGTGGTGGGGGTTTTCCTCTCAACCAGTGCGCTGCTGTGGGTGCCTTTGAACATTGAACTTTGCAAATGATCTTCCTCCAATCATGGCGATTTGCGGCTAGGACTTTGGCTTCGTCTACAGATATGTGAAGGCTCTTCAAGTCTTCCTTGATGATTCCAATCCAAGTTTTCTTTTGGGCACTTCTCAGGGTTTTCCAATTGGCTGGTCGTTCTTTCCATAAAGCTTTGTTTGGAAGTCGGGCATTGTTCATACGACAAACGTGTCCAAACCACTGTAACCTTTTCTTCTAGAATAATAATAAAACATTAAAATAATAATAAAATAAGGAAGTACATTAATGTAAGGAAAAATAAAAAGAAGAGTGCCGAAGATGAATCTCATGGGATTCGAAAGCTCCACATAATTATGTTTTATTAAATTGTGTGTTTTTTAATGTAATTTTTAATTGACAAAACTTTTTAACACACGTTAAAATTGATGTAAAAAGAAAAGTTAGGAAAATAAGACAAAAAAAGCACCATGCAATACATTGAAAAAAAAGATTGAGAGAAAAATATGAGTCCGACACCTTACCCATGAAGTTACAGCTGACAACTGAGATGAGATAATTGCATTTCTAACATTTAAGCTAATATCGGAAATCCAGTGAAAACAATGGCAAATATCTCGAACATGGGGAGGGAGGCGTTGGCCCCTGGAATTACTCTAATGGTGTTGGGCCTCTGAACAAGATGGTGAAGTCCGTTTGTCGATGCGACCTTCCGTTCGGGAGTTGTTAGGGGAGGACAAACACAATAGCTACCAGTTTTGGTCGCTATCACAGTAGCTCCCAAATGGGTCACTAAAAATGGAAGTTAAGATAGTAATTAAGTAACATTAAGATGCTACTCAAATATTTAAATAAGATGCAAGTGTTTTATACGGACAAAAATGCGGACTTGGAGACATTAGTAAATGCTTTATCAAAAATGTTTCTTCCAAACGTATTTCTGAAATCATGCACTTGAAGAAAAGAGTACGGTAGGCAATTTCATTATACTTAGTGTTCATCGGAATCCTATTCATCAAAAGAGGTATTAAAACAACATCAATTGGGCATCTGTTGATGATGAATGAAAAATAAAGAAAATATACAATAAATACTTGTTGGTAAGTTTTGTACTGACAAGATCTAAGAGATTCCTAAAGCTGTATTACATGCTCTTGGTTCCACATGACTTCTTGTGGACACGACACCAACCAATCAACCAACCAAGCAACATATTATGGATCATTTTATATATATATCACAATTAACAAATATACTCAACAAAACAATTTAAGTAAACCAATATGAATTAATCACAGATAACATGTGTTCAACTTGAATGTAATTAATTTTATTTTATACTGCGCTTTCGTTCCACTCATTCATGATATCTTTTGGTTCCCGTAAATCAAGAATCACCTTTATAGGAAGAAAAATCTTTATTTATTTGAACTAAACCTACATTTGGACTTACATTTTCATGCCTTTAAATATTAATCTGTTTTTAAAATTTATCTTACGGCTTGATTTTTATATTACCTTGAATATTTCAGTTTTTCATTTTTCATTTTTATTTTTTCACGATATGTTAACAAAAGTTGAGATTATCTCAGGTTATCTCTTCATTTATTTATTCTGTAATTAATAACTAGTTTATTGTGAGTTCCGTTTTTTATCTTTCTGATGTTCCTTTTCAAAAATTATTAATACTTTAATTTTATGTCCTTTCAAAAAAAACTCCTCTCACAGAAAAATAAGTGGCAAATTCTGGTCAGAAGAGAGCTATATTTGTCGCCGTTATCTCGTTCGGTTCAGACACTGCGCTAATTGGTGACAAAGAACATGTGAGGTGATGACCCCTCCGTCCAGATGGATGTCGATTCGGACAGATGACACAAAGTTTATACTGAGGGATCATCATAGGAAAGGGAGCACAATCTATTCTTTCCCATCCTCCATTTTTCTTCTTTTTTTTCCCCTTCTTTCCGTTTTAGTCTTTCTGCTCTTCCTTTTTTTTCTCTTCCAGTTCTTTCGTGGATGATAAATCGTGCCTCCACTCTTGATTGCTCTCCACCTTGAGCTTCTTCTTCGATATCTTTTAATTAAATTTTTCCCGCCCGAACTAGCACCGATCGTCGACTGTGAATCTCACTGGGGATTATTGACAAGAATAGCAGAGCCGTGGACTCTCTTTGAAGATGAACACCGTGATATCTGTTTTTATTTCTCTCTTTTTACGAGCGTTAATACGAGATCTCGAACTGCATTCAACACATCACCATTCTGAGATTCTGGCTTTTCCTTCAAGGACCATTAATTTGCTACTTAAGTCATGGGTAAATAAATAATTTCATCACTGAAGACTAGGTTTTGAATTCTGTAAGAATGTTGAGTAATACTAGAGCTGGATTCAAAAAGAAAAATGTTGCAGTAATAAAAATACAAGGATAAGAATATCTTGGGAACTAATGCTCAAATAGCAAAAAAGAATATAAGACAATGCTAATAAAAGGATCTATTGCAAATGTATGGCATCCATAATGCATTACTACGTAAAAAAGTATATTCCTTTATATTTAGTTCAGTATCCTATAACAACGTATCGTAGTAATATACTGAAGTAAGACAACACAGTAAGAATACGTCAAAGAAAGTGAAGAAATATAATGTAAATGAAATAAGAAACATATAATGGAGACAGTGAACCCTCAATAATTAAAAATAAGAAAATAAAAAACAAGAAATAAGAAATATATCGAAAAAAAAGCAAAGCATAATATTACAGAGAAGTACAATGAAGTATTCTTGTATTTTAAAATAGGATAATACTACTGCAAGAATATATAAAACAATAAAGCAGAACTAATGATGTGCAGAAGCAAGACAGTAGTAAAACAGGAATATTTCTGTTGAGAAAAAATAAGTACAATGAATGCAAAATTATGTTAGAAATTTAACGTAGTTCTGGAATTCTATACTTGGAAATTTTGGCAGAACTCAGAAAACTCCTAAGGATATAGGATTTACAGGAATACCAGCAGACAGTTCAGGAATGAAAATGTATAATTTCAAGATTTTATAATATATTCATATTGACATGAAGAATATTCGACACCCGATATTCTCTATCAGGTATTCCATAATAAGGTCTTCCTAAAAGCAACAAAATTCTATTTCTGTGAAGGATGTAGATAAAAGTTTAATAAGGGAATTGGTTATTAACACTACCAAAGCATGACATTTTACTGAGTTAATAGAATCTGTATTTGATTACAGGGCACTTAAGTTAAATCCATTGTTTGAAACACAAATGTTGATAATATTGCTATAATATTGCTTTTGCTGAGTACCATAAGACTAACTTTATTAACAAATCGGAGATCTTACTCTTCTTTCAAGCTTTACGGGAATAAACAAATGGAATTTGAAACACTTTTAACCATTTAACTAGTTTTTGTCTTGGCAACACCGAGTATTGTATTAATTTTGTAAATACACTGAAATTCGGTTATAACGCGGTCGTTTATATCGCGAATTCGGATATAATGCGATTTGGTCTTGGACCCCTTCTATTTTGGAAAAGGTGTATAATTGTAAAATTGCAAAATTTACCGTTTTTTCGCCTAAAATCAAATGTGTAAATTATTATGTTTGTTTCCTTATTTATTTACAGTAATTGAGACTCTATACCCACCCTAATGTCCCGAAAATGCGTCAAATACAATATATTTAAAAAAAAAAAAAAATAGCAGAATCGCGGACTTTTTCGTTAACCAAAATGAATATCGAGATCTATTTTTCTGCCAAGGACAACCAGTAAAGAGGCCCATGTAATCTAATAGGCGTATGAATACCTAGTTTCGATCCATGTGACTCGTCGTTTGTACAAGATGCCAAGATGGCGGCGCCAAATCGATTTTGGCTAATATAACCCATCAAAGTGTTGAAAAGGTAATGATTTATGTATTTATACGTATAAAATTCTCTCACATAGCTCTGAATGATGTAGGTAATCGCGAAATGACCATTTTAAATCGATTTGGAATCGTGTGTGCGATCAAAGGGTGCGATATACGACATTTGACATCGCGAAGTAATAAAAGTTCGGTTATATCGCGGTTATATCGCGATCTTCGAAATCTTGGATCCGAAAGATCGCGTTATAACCGAGCTTCTGTGTATTAGGAAAGTATGCTTTATATTTGATTATATGGTTCTTCTAAGATGTATATTTTAAAGTTAGAGTTGTTTAAAAAAAAAGAGAACCAACATGTCGTAAAATAAAGACTCGGAAATATTTACTTGATAACAATTAGCTTGAAACACTAAAAAATATTTAATTCAAGTTTTCAGGGTTTTTGTTTACCAATTTGATGAAAAAGCTGAGTTTTTTTCAGTTTACCAAAATGCATTAGTGTATAAATTACTAATGTATGTGTTTTGTTCTTTGTATTAATGTATAAATTACTCTTTAGAAATTTTTAAATTGCGAACTCTTAAATTATGATGTTTGTTCAACTTAAAGTTTGATGGGATCCTAAATTGGTTTCCCATTTTAGTTGTGGATCAAAGCCATCGTTAACTTAAATATTTGATTTAAAATCAATTTGTGACTGAGGTTCAACACAGGAAGCAATTTATAAAGAACAACAGTTTCCTTTTCAATCTGGGATTTTGAATCCCAGCTTTGCTTTTAGCATTTATTGGTTAATTCCTTGGGCAAATAAAATGCTTGCATTTAGTTAATTTGGAATTTACAAAATATAAAAATGGAGGTCATTCATTTTAACAGTTACGAGAAAAAGCTTTTTAAGCTGTAAATGGGGTTGTTAAGTTTATTTCCTGCGAGGTTCTAAGGGATTTTGAGGAACCTTGTTTTTAATTTGATTGAATGTGTATTGTGCTTACATTTGCCTGTCTGTGTATTTGATAGAAAAAAAATATACAGAATTTCCTGAAATTTTGAGTTGAAATTTTGCCACTGTTAAAGAGTTTAAAGTTTTTTAACGTAAGTGATGATTAAATATCAAAACTCATGTCATGATTAAATATTTCCAATATTTGAGCTACAAGAAATTTTTTACTTTAAATATAGTGGTAATAATCTTTATATAAAAATATAGGGATTTAACGATTATTCCAGATCCGCATTAATAGCTTAGCTTTCAGTTTTAATAATTGTAAAAGTTATTCTAGAAGCTAGAGATTATTTAACAAAGCTTGTATTAAATAGCTATTTGCCCTGAAGAAATATGCTATTTATCTATCCGACTTGAAGCCTATATATAAAGTATACATTATTCTATTCGCTGTCGGTGAATTATCTGACGCTATAAACAAACAGGAAACAGAAATCCAGAACAATGCTAATGAAATTTCTGTTTATATTCTGAATAAAAAAGAAAAGGTTACCGAATCTCCTATCATGTTATTGCTAGAAAATGATTGGTCTGGAACCAGAGACATATATTCTCTTTTTGCCGCATACATTGGAGCCTTATTTTGTTGCTCGAAAAGAATAAATAATCTTAAGAATCGATCATAAATATGAAGGGGTTTTCATAAAACGAGTCTTTCATAATTCGTTGGAATTCAAACCGCAAACATTCACAAATATTATTATTACAATTGCTTGAATTAACGACCAGGGGCAAGCATTAATCAACGGAAACACAGGGGGAAAATATTATAAACAAAATTGCATCCATTTAATAGTATCAGGAAAACAAAAAGAAAATAACGTTGAAATAAATATATTTTTTTAATTCAACAACTGAATTTTATGAAAGAGACGGAAAAAATTTCTATTTCTTTGAAATGACAAATTCGAAAAGACAGTACTAATTTCCCCGCGAAATACAAACGTTGTACAGTCACTTGTACGTATTTTTCATGTTGCCGTGCCACTACTAGGTTTTACTTCGACTTGACTTAACCTGCAGAACAGCAAATGCCAGATCAGAATGTCAATCAGTCGGAAATGCAGTGGCTGCCATCCGATACATACCACGCACAGAAATCAGCAAAAGAGTTACATTGGCTTTAAAATCAAAGTTTCGTTTCAGTTTACATTCAAATCTCAGAAATGTTTACGACTGCTTTTAGATGCTTATTGGGTCAATATTGTATAACGTAGCGATAAGTTAAATATAAATACGACAGTATTTATATCAAACTGAAGTCTACTGATAAAAATACAATTGAATTTATAAATAAGTATGTAAATATTAAATTAGAAACGGAGCAAGTTTCTCTCAGTAAATAACCCATTAATTTTAAATTCTATTATCTATTAAAGTCAGAACAGTGCTGTATTATAGAACTTATATCACCCACTTTGCTGTAATTTTGTCATTTTGAATCTCTGTTGTTAGATCTCAAAATTTTTCTGAAATGAATTCTTCAGTTAGAGATTTCCTTTTCAAGTCAAGGCAGAAAACTTTGAACTACGTCTATTTATCATTCAAGGTTATTCATTTCTGGAAACAACTATAAAAATTGCATTACTAATGTACAAGTCCTTTTTCAAACATATCAATAGTCTATAGAATCTATGTATTTCCTCAATAGGCGCATGGCTCCGCTGCAGAAAAGCACTACCACCAATGAAATATTTTTGACTTTAACTACACTGACAATATTACGTTGTTTCAGGTAAAAGAATATCACACTTTTCATTCCTTAATAATTCCATTATAATATTAGCATAAATACTAATTCACTAAGAAAACATAGTTGTTTTAATTTCATAACATTAACAATAATATTAGGTATAAATTAATAATTTAATTTATACATAATTAAAATATTAATGCAGGATATATAATATTAAAATTGATATATAAAATTAATATATGCATTAATATTTTAATTATGTATAAATTTCGACTACATTTGTAATTAGAGATATATAAAATTGCTTATGGCAAAGGTTTGTAAACAATTTCCAATCGTTACTAATTCCTAAATGCGGTTTCTGAGATAATCCTTCACTATTTCCTAATCTCTCCTTAATCCATTTCCAATTGAAATCTAGTAAATATAAGAGAAGATTGTAAATATTTAATGCAAAGTTAATTAAACTGTGTTGAGAATTAATACCAGTTTCATATCCTTCAGCGAATGTTGATTGAAATTTAAGCTAACGGGTTAGTTGATTAAATTATCTCTCTAAGTTATTCTATGTGGATTCTAACTTATAATTGACCCTCAGCATTTATTATTACGTGTTTCCAATTGCAAATTGAATATTAATAATCATTTCAAAACTTCTTGACATTTTAATACATTTGATGTAATCTAGTTCTAGTTTGAAACTTGTAATCATGAAAATTAGTAACTAAATAGGAAGTTAGAAAATTAACTTGTTTAAATATTTAAAGGATATTGTTTACAAAATAATAAGATCCTATTACTTCTTTTGCAAAAACATATTAAAATAAATTATTATATAATTCATTTTCTCTTCAGTTTTACTAATAGACGCTTACACTTAAAAGAGGAAACACGAAGTTTTGAAAATATTGGAATAAACATAAAATATTCTGAAATAAAGTTTTTTTTATTCTGACGACTCCGTAAAGGATGATTATCATAATCTCCGCTTACCATTTAATTTGAGAAACGGGTCTAGTTTAATAGTTGAGCCTCGAAACGTCATTTTTAGTAAGTCTTTTATTCTTATAACTTTTAATATTGTGCTTTAATGGTTGTTTATAATATTTTTTATATATATCAAAATATAGTTTAACTTAATACTATTTTGATTAGGATTATCCCTAATTCGTTTCATTTATCTCGGTAAGTTGCAGAATAAATCATCATTTGGATATAATTTAAACTCATTATTTAAATACAGATGCTTTCAAATTGATATTGCAACGACAATTAAAGAATGCATTTATTTGTGAAATGCTTTTTCCGTCTAGTTGTAGTCACTTAATAAGGTGAGTTGAAAAAATATCATTTCAAAAAAATGCTTCCTGCAATTCCAGGAAAAAAAGGAAAAAGACGCGCCAATGAGTTGTTCGGAAATGAAGTCCAAGGATTACCGTTTAATCTTAAAGAACATTGAAAAGAATCAAAATTTCAAAGAATATGAAGGGGAAAGTCGGGTAAGATGACGAAGCGTAAGATGACGGACTCTGTATTTCTCCGACGCATTCATAGATAGGAGCACCTGTCCAAGCACTTTCTGAGACTCAGGTGATTGGTAGCGAAGTTCACTGCAAGGGATGTCGGGCCAGATTGTTTTGCGAGCAGTAGCGGTTTCATAAAATATTCTTACAATACAACTCATAATATAAAGAACCATGTGTCGTGTAGGTTGTTTACGATAAGCTGCGGTTATGATAAATAAGTTCTAAACCAAATTGGCGGCTTGGAGTAAGATGACGAGAAGTTTGCTTAGTTTGTCATTTTATCCAACATGTTTTTGAGTACCTTTTATGAAAAGCCTTTGTCCTATTTTAAAAATTGGTTTTGAAACTGAATTTTAGTTGCAGTTATTTTTTTCTTTTATTTTAAATGCTCATGTATGACTGTTTATCTATGAATGTTTTAGGTATTATAAACAACATGCCACGATATTATACAAGGAAAAGTGACAGGGGAAAGTGAGATAAAGAGACAATGAATGCAGCTATTGCTGAAGTAAAAGATAAAACCTCAAGTGTAAATGCTGCAGCAAAGAAACATAACGTGCCAGAGCCAACACTAATGTTCTTCTAAATTTTTGTTGTACCTAATTCTTCAAAGTTTTGTTTCATTACGAGCAATCTGTTATTGTAATTTAACTGTTTCATCTTTGACTTTTCTAATTCATGCCACACATAGTAAGTGAAATTGTTTCTCTTCATTTTTAAAATAAAATGTTTCTATCTTAACGTATTACTTGTATTACTTTTATCTGTTCGTCATCTTACCCACCACCCTTCGTCATCTTACCCCTTAGGTGGGGTAAGATGACGAAAATTACTCTTTTTGTTTTGGTGAAATATTTTTCATAATTCGAGAGGAGATTATAGTGTTTCATAATTTTTTATTGAACATAAAGGTTAAAAGATTTGTGTCCTTTTAAATTTCAGTTTTTAAACCACTTACTGAACCGACGGAAAAAATTTGAAGCTTAAGTTCGTCATCTTACCCTATCTTCCCCTAAGTTCATAATAAATCTGAATTTGAAACCTAATGCTTCACAGTAGAATCCTATCCACTTTGAATAACAGTTCTTAGTAATTATTCAGCTTCACCCACCTGTATTCAACTTAAGGATGAAATAATTATTACAGATTAATTATTAATCTGTAGAGCAACTTTTTTTTTCAGTTTCTCCTCACGTTAAGAACTCGATTATTAACAGATCACGATAATCAGGATTTCATGGCATTTTTTTTTTAAAGTGACTACACGGAATTATTAAAATCACCGTGAATACGACTTATTGAAGCCACTAGTCATAGATTCAAAAACGAGAAAATAAGTAAAACGTTTCGAAAGAATTTTTGTAAAGCTATAATTTGGATAAAAAGATAAATTTGAATAAAATTCTAAATTAATATGAAACTAAATAAGAAAACTTATTTTTATAGAATAGGAGATGACTTGTTTTAAATAATATTTAAATAAAATATTTCTTAAATTGTCAGTTTTGTTTATAATTTTTATCGAATTAGTATAGTTATTAAGAATTTATTATACCTTAATTTTTGAGCTAATTTTATGATTTTTTTATAATCCGTGTTACCTAATCCCCAGTTAAGTCAACAATAGAGTTATGACTATGAAATCTCATTAATATCTAAATAATCACCACTGTGTTGTCAAATTAAGTAGAATTCCATTATTAAAATAGTTATTTAGGGGGAAACAATTCGTTAATCTTATTTTCGACTTAGTTGAAGTAAAGAAATGGAATTGGATTCAGAAATTGTTAGTAATGTCTAACAGATGGATGTTGACGATCACGTTTGCGCGAGAATTACGAAAAATACGAGATCTCGCCTTTAGCCTCTTCAGCAGGTCTCAAGGAATTTAGTATTTTTAATGTCTGTCACTAGGAAAATGCTACATAATGAATTTATTGTTTGTTTATTGACTGTTTTCAATTTATTAAAACTATATTAAAATGTAATAAAAGTCTCATGCATTTCCCCGTATTATAATTCATTTAATATTTAAATATTTTGTGAGAAGACATGGATAGAGACTATTCTCGCGTAAATTATGTGAAATCACGAAAATACGGGATCGTCAACATCCATCTGTTAGACATAGTCTCTTTAATTCGGTAATTACAGATATTTTCTCTTTGTTATCGTTTTATCATATTTTACTTAGTCACAGAAAAGACAACGGAAAAATTATATTATTATTGCTGAAAGTGAATTTAGGAATTTTTTTTCCATGTTCCCATCAAGCATTTCTGGGACATGTGACGACATCAAAAGACATCCATCATCGAATACCCAGCATTTGGAGCAGAAGTTGCAGCAGGATTTCTGTGATCTGCCACAAGACAACATCAGGACTTGGTTTCACTCCATGCCACTCTGTTTATCACCAGGCAGAGCGACTCGACACAATTAATATTGTAAAAACAATTCTGCTACTGTTTAGTAAAAATTTCACTGTGAAATTTGAATCAATGCCATTCCTCTTCGTCCAAGAGAGGCTGTACAAAGTTTCGTTCAAATCAGACTCTTTCTTCATGGTTCTTCGAGTTTTGTTTTGTCACACAAGTCAAAAGCATTCTAAATTACTTACTTGAAACGCTTCTTTTGTATTAATCTAAAACCTTTTTAAAAATTCCGGACTTTTCCACTGTGAATAAATTGTAACCCAATAATAATGGATTTTAATGTCTGAGAGTTTTTTTTACGTCACAAATTACAATCAACTTATTACAAACTCCAAAAAATACTTGAAAATAATCTTCAAAAGCTTAAAAATATTAATTTCATCTTACGGTTCTAATTAATAGAAACACCGTAATAGGGTTACTAAAATTTACGTAAAAGATTTTACGTACTCCGGTTTTTAAGTTTCACAATAGAGCCAAAAAATTTAATTTAAGTTTAGCCTGAAGGTACAAAATGTTATTTATGTTAGGTACAAAATATTGAGAATATTTTTAGCAAAATATTCACAATTTATATCCTATTATGTTCATGTTCATTACAAAAAAGATATTGAATTCTGAATAGAAGATTTTCTCCGTCATTCTTTTGAGAAGGGGTCCATTTGGTTTTTAGTCTATTTCCCTGTTGCCTCTGTTGAAAACTAAAAGCACCCATGAATGTCGGCGTAAAAATCTCATCCGTATTCTTGAAACGACCTGACAAAAAGAAGGTAAGAGCACTTCATTCGCAAACTTAAAAAAAATATGGAAGATACAAGGAATATGGTGCATTCACGATGGGACATAAGGAACAACAAAAATGGTGCGTCCCACTCTGCACCATCTGTGTTCCATTACAGGAAACAATTGCGAATGGACGGCGTTGCAGCGAAGGAGACCCAGGGTGTTTCATCCATTAAGACGAGCTGGAATTTACGAGATAATTGTGATACCGAGTGGTTTTGAAAAGATGAATGTATTATGCGACACAAGAACAGTTAAAAGCAGCATTAGATGATGGCTCACAGGAGAAGTAGTCGGATTTCACTTTGAATCGATTCTCAGGAACTTAAAGCAGGATAAGGTTAGAATTACTAATTCCCACTTGCCAGAAAGAAAGATTTTTCAGAAGGAACGAAGCTGGAAGTTAGTAAGTACTAGCGTGGGTGTTTCAAATCAAACAAAAAAGTCTTGTGAAATTTCTTTGCAGTAGGCATATACAGTGTAGTGAGAAGAACGTGAATTTCACCTAAATAATACTAATTACTGTAATGTTATTGCAATACTTTTAAAAGAATTTCGAAACCTAGGAAACATTACAGTTATATTTTCCAAATACTTGCTCAGACGTAACAAGGAAACGAATAAAGGCAACAACGTCGCAGGCTGTAATTTCTGCGTAGAAATTAACTGCAATAAATTCACTTAACACAAGCTTATAGTGATGTTCAAGTTGGAATTTCAAAATCCTTCCTACTTCATCGCGATGAAGTGAAAAAAAAAATTTCCAAGATCTACCTACATAAAAAGACTCACTCACTCATATATATATAAGTCATGATCATATCATAACTTCTGTTATGATTTTGATATTTCATGACAAAAATTGTCAGAAATTCATTACATAGCGGATTTTGCTGTTACGACACATTTGTAGATATATCATCTAAACATGCTTGAAGTTTATATTGGTTATTTATTAAACTCAATAAGTAATTGAAAAGTCTTCAAATCTTCAAAATAAAAACAAAATAAACGTATAAAACCATACATTTATTGAAATAAATATTTCTTAATTTTCGAAAAGACATGACTTCTTTTCTTTTTCAAAGCCTAAAAACAACAACAACAATACGTTACAAACAAGTAGAGGAAAACGATACAGATATGAGACATTCATGAAATTGTATTGTTACAACAATACTTACAAATGCAATTCTCCTAATTCTTTAATTTTCACCTTATTTTTACAATTT
>JAFIDM010014012.1:10728836-10760504 GCA_023159025.1 Thereuonema tuberculata | reverse complement strand
CATATATATATATATATATATATATATATATATAAGTCATGATCATATCATAACTTGTTACGATTTTGATATTTCATGAAAAAAATTGTCAGAAATTCATTACATAGCGGATTTTGCTCTTACGACATTTTTGTAGATATATCATCTAAACATGCTTGAAGTTGATTTTGATTTATTTATTAAACTCAGTAAGCATTGATAATGGAATGTAATTTCGGCATTCCGAAACATGTATGCTCATTTTGTTTATTAATGTATTTTATTTAGAATTTGTGTGTCTGCCTTTTCTTTTAGTAAACTATTTTAACACACGCAAAATGTTTTAATCAGTAAGTAATTGTTTGCAAACTTATTTAATGCAATTTATTCCGGGGGCAAAAGTATCTTTTGCGGAAAGATTGAAATATTTCAAAATTAGAAAAGAAAAAATAAATAAACTCTGCATGAAACAAGTTAATCATCTACTTAAAAAAAAAATAAGCATTCTTAATTATCAAGCAAAAAAAATTTTTTTTCAGCTATTGATTATTATCGGTGATTAAATCATGTGTAAATCGTTTGAGAAATTCCTAACACTGTCCATTAAACTCTTTTTCTAAAATTAGACAGTTTTTATCTGAAAATGTAAAATATTAAAACAAGTTATTTAAAATTCCGTCTTTATTGGATTAGGTAAAAGAAGTCAGCAAGTGGACCCTAAGGAACTTACCATCAGCAGCTATCTAAATACTTGATATTCTAATACTCACAGCTAAGTTTTGAGCTTGTAACGGTAGACATAGTTCATTATATGATTCATACAGCAGAATGAAAAATCATTTTTACAAATTAAAATACTTCGAGGGTGGGATGCCTAAACAGTGTTTGCGGACCATTAGCTCGTAACCCTCTTTTAGAGGAAGGTAATTTACACTTTGCTTAGTTTAAATTAAAAATATGATCAAGTTACCTATCTTGATATATTTACAGTTATAGACTATTATTATTGGGAGCAATATGTTATCATAGCACTATAATAGAATATTGTGGTTACCGTTACACCGATTCTATTAAGTTTCTTTGATTATCGAAATCATTAAAGAATGAATTAAAAATCATTAAAATAAACAAAAGATCTGCCGCGAAACCCTTTAGCATCGACTCCGGCTGTTGGTGGATAATTGATATTTGGTTGTTTACTAATTAATATGGAAAGTTTGCTTTCAGTTTCGTCAATATCTGTCGGCACATAGATTCGAATTAATTCTGCTTGTGTTCCATTATTTTGTTGCACAGGAGGCTTTTGATGCAAATCTTTGAAGTTCCAATTATCAATAGGATTAAAATAACCACACATCTTCACACCAATAAAATATATTCACTAAAATACATTTATTCAAGATATTTAATAACAGCAAATTTTTGGAAAGAATATCTTCTTTCCTTTTTCAAGCCTAGTCAAAAACTAAACAATTTCGGGCGGTAACAAATCATCAGACATGAACATCAATATACTTTACAACATATTATAATGTTAAAATTAACAATCTTAAATGCCAAATCATTATTGACACACAAACAACCCAATAATAGCAAAAACTTATTAGTTCAATTCTTCAAATCTTACAGTTTTTTGGGAATCAAAACAAATTAACCAAATCTCCTGCTAGTTTAACAAAACTGCTGTTAACATCCAGTCCTTCATCTCTATTCAGATTTTGACCCTTAGTATTTCTTATTATTGTTCTTTCCATAATTTTTCTAATCCTTGAATATTTTTCCACACCGAAAAATAATAGTAATGTTTTCACATTACTATTCACACAATGCCCCCATTTAAACCAGCAATATCCGTCTGCAAACCAAACTAAAATTTGGTTTCTGAGATACGTTGGAAACTCTCATTATCAGTAGCTGAAAGTAGCTATCACATTTTTTAAGTCGAAATGAAGTAAAATTTTAAGTAAAGGAATTTAAGTCTATTCGTCCATCTATGATCAAAATTACAGCTATTTGTGAATTAAAAATTTAAACATTAGTGAAGATTTAGAACCTACATGAAAGATCTCGATTGGTAAATATCGAATCAAGATTTTAGAAGCTACAGAAACCTGTCAAAACACACTGATTTTCAACTGAATATCATTCTATTTTTAAAAAAATCTTTTTCTTTTTTTTTTTTAAGAAGAAATCTCTGTTACTGTTTCTTCATTCTTCATTCAGCCACCAAATAGCTCTTTTTCTTATTTCTTATCTCCTCAATTTTTTGGTTTAGTAAATAAGTTTTTTTCTTTAATAAATAAAAATAAAGGATTTTTTTTTTTATTTCCTTTTTTTGTTTATTTTTTTAAGCGAATAATTTAAAATTGGCATGATAACTATTTTGGATTCGTAATAGTAAAACAAAGAGGGTTTTTACCATTATTTCAATCTGTCCCATGCAGACAATGAATGGTCTCTTTAAATTTAAGCATTACAGAAAAGATTTCCTTTCTCACTACTTGAGATCGTCTTTTTTCGAGAAGTAAAGTATCTCTAACTTAGAAACCAGAACAAATGGTTTACGCTATTCCCAGTCAGATACTGCCTATAAACTTGATTCGTCTCTCTCCTTATTCTTTTGCTTTAGTTCCATCTAGAGACTGGAAAGAATTTATGGTGACGTCACGCGAGGCTTAAGACTTGTCACCCAGTCCAGCCATTTGATAGTTTGGATTCATGACTCACAAGTGGCGCAGTCACCGCCTGCCTATTCAGCAGTTTTACGTTGCACCGCTAATTACAAATTACGGTCGACCGGTTCAACAGTTGGGGGAAAACTTCGCCAAGGAGCGGGAAGCCCGATGTTTTCCGACTCTCGTTCTGCAAACAGGAGCAGTGCTCTGCTCCGTGAACCGAGAAAACTTGAAGGATCGAGGGTCGGAGTACGGATGGACGAACGGGAAGAAAGGAAAGGGAAAGCATTCATTCATACGTTCGCCCATTCATTAGTCCGTTGCTGTACTTCCCAATCTGCTTTTATCAAGGGACTGCTTTCTATTTATTGCTTGAATGCGGGCTTTTGCGGGGAATTAATAAAGACGATAAGAGTGTAGCACAAAGGAACTATGCAGTGCACGAATATTTTTATTCACTCGTTAACTACAGTCTTTAAAGCAACAGTATGCAAATAAGCCTTTCTTCTGCTTTTTTTGTTTTTCAGGCTTCTGATCGTAGCAGAGAAAAAAATGTTTATTGGTTGGACAACACACTATAGGACACAAAGAATCTTTATAAGACGGAAATTAAGTGATTGTTAAGATTTGAACAAATAAGCAGTTAAGCAGTTAGTCAGCTAAAATTAATATATATTTGGTAAATTGATAAATATTGAGTATTTTACTAAAGTTTTTCATCAGATTTTCAAAGGAGAGTTACATAAAAAAATACTGCTTGCAATTATATGTATTTTTTTATTTAACTCTCCTTTGAAACTCTAAACTTTGATATATTAAGTGGAAACACAATAGATAAAACACTGAACTATATAAAGATGCCTTAAAGAGAAATATAAGTGTAAAAGTTATAGGTGGTTTCTGGTCAACTATTATTAGTCATATTTGTAATCAAAATTACTTTGATTTAGATCACTAAAATAAGGAATACAAATGAATTCTTTATACTTTGCTTGAATCATATTTCATATTAATCAAACACAATTCTTATGATCAACTTCTCCCGATGTTTTGTTTATAAAGTAATTCAATGTAAAAACAATTCGATCATTGTATAGGAGATCTGAGATCATATCTTCGAGTTCATTATTTTTCTTATCTTCCTAAAGTCTTATCTTTCCATCTGGACTTCCCTTTTTTACCGTTCCCTTCTATTCCCCATTTCATTCTTATCCCCCTTTATTTGGTCTTTATTAAAAATAAACTCTCAACCTCTTTGCTGATATAAATTGGTATATTTTGTTGTTAGTATAAGTGGATTGTTCGGTGTTATTGAATAGGTCTTACTTCATTTGTTCATCAATAAAAATCATCCATCCCCCTTAGCTTTTGCTGTAAAGTGTTTTTATTCTGTAGCCCTGGTAACAGAGGAACATTTCCTAGTTAAGATATTGTTATTATTTTTGCATATTCCACAAACAATTAATAATTCTACCATGTAATTCTTTGATATCCTTAAAGCACAAAGTTTGTTAGTCTATGATGCAAGATGTTAAGATTTAGTCTAAAGTTTTTTTTTCATGCTCCTGAACCATACTCCTGAACTCTGAGAGAAAAAAAGTTATAAAATGCAATTTTCAGTCGTGTAAGAATTACAAGGATTATTCATTTGATACCTAAGCATTCATTTGTAACGAGTAAGGGCAAAAATTGTCCATCTGTTACCGTCCGTCCATGATTAAGATAATTTAAAAGTCATTTGTCTTTATATGATGTAGATAAATCACAGACCAGTAGGTAATTAACTAGCAGTAAACTGCCAGCATAAGTGAATGAAGACATCTTTTGTGAATGAGCAACTGTTTTTTTTTCTTTTTAATATCTTTAATATGTTTTTATTGTGCAGGTATTCGAAAGTTGGCGTACCAAATGTATCTGGTCTAGCTATTTTTCTGTAAGTGCTTTACGTGACAGATTCGAGCCTGCTGCATTTTTAGAAATATCCGGTTGTTTTTCTTTTTCAAAAAAGATTTTCTGTCGTCATTCGTGACAGATTTGTTTCCTTCAATATGAAAAAAAACCTTTTCATATTCCTTCAAGAATCTTTCTATAAACCATCACCATCTATTGAAAGGAACTGATTCCATTAAATCATGCCTTTAAGATACTTTAAATTAAAAGTTTAACTAAATTAAATGTTTTTAGTTAGTATCTATAATAATTATGCTTCTTTGTTACTTTTTTTTTAAACGCCATCTTTTTAAATTGAGTTTTAGAAACTGTAGACTATACAGGAAATGATTCATCTGATTCATTAGATCATATCTCCGTAAAAATAAACGTAAGAATAGCGTACCCCACATTACATGAAATAGAAACTCAGAGTTTACGAATGTAACCGCGAAATGGCTCCATAAAACACGTATATCTGCACCTGCGCGAAAGACTGATTGTGACCAATTCCTAACCATTGGATTGGTCGCTGTCGACACGACGACAAGGCGCTCTGCAGGTGATCCGCTAGGTCAACCAGATCTAATCCCTTGCGATTTTTTCTGATAGGGTATGTTAAGGAAATATGTGTATGTGCTCGCAATACTATATGAACTCAAATTCGCAGTCATACTGCTCTGCAGTCATTAAAACAGACAAGCTTGAATATGTATGTCTGGAATTATATTATCATTTCGACGTAATTCTGGTGAACAGTGGAAACCACACAGAACGTTTATAAGTTATGAAAACAAAATTTGGAAAGTTTTTCCTTTATTCTATGTACATATAATTGCTATATATTAATAAACACAACAAGTACACTCCTTTGAAATCGGATGAATCATTTCGAAAGACCCTGTATTTTTCCATTGAAAGAAATGTACTCCTTTCAATACAAGCTATTGTGATTAAAAAAGATATTGAGAAATGAGGGAAATTTATAAACAAAAAAGTTATTAATATCCAACAGAAAACAAAAAAAATTATAAGTTATCAATGTTATACTCTTCTTGTATAGTTTTTGCAATAAATAGATTTAGTAAATGGATTGTTTTTAACCTCCTTTCAAATATTAGATAAAGATTTCCCGAATGTTGATCCAGAATGAAAGATATCTCAATTCAGATACAGGACAATTCAAGTTTGAGCTTTTTACAAAGAAATAATAACTGGGGGAAAATTACTGGGAATATAATAACTGAGAAATTCAAAAAGATCATGTGAAACATGAGAACATTTCAAAACTACAGTTTCCATTAGAAACCTATAGAAACTATTTTGATCCCACAATTCACTTTACATTATTTATCAATAGAAAGAAAATACCTTGATTTATCCGTGAACATCACAAAATCGACTCAATCTCTTTTAATACATACAATTAATTTAAATTTTTAAACATATTCCTTATTCTTAATAAGGTATTTTCCTTATTCATTGTATTCTTAAATTGGAAATGCACTAATCTTAAATGACTTGGCAAAAGAAACCTATTATTTTTTGATACGTTTCTTTTCTTTCCAAAACAAAAAAAAACCTAGGTTGAAAATTTTCGTTTCCTGAGTCTTATTTTTTTCTAAGAGGTTGTTGGTTCCATTTGGTTTGGTTTTGAGTAGGTTGAAGAATAATAAAACGAAAACCCTCCTTTCGTAAACTGTTTTGATGCAGAGGCCACCATCCTTTAGCGTGAGTCTAATATTTTCTTATATTTTTCCGCTTCGTTGTTCTATTTAAGTTGCTCATAAAGTGGACAAAGGACGTCTTCTCCTACACTTTCCCCAGCAGCACGCGACTGGAATGTTCGATGAGCTCTAATTTGACAGACGCCGACAGCGTTGGTCAAGAGAATTTAAAGTGCTGTTAAGTTCTCAGTCTTTAGGAAAAATCTTTGCGAAGACATTGGAAGCTTCAGTTAATATACATCGCCGTCGCTTTGAACAACAACCTTATGAATAAGTTATCGCAAAATAACCTTGTTTTCAAAGAATTTTTAGTGCGCATAAATATAATAATAGGGTAATATTTATAAAAAAAAATGGACATTAAACCATTTTTTTCTCATACCATTTTCGTATATAATATACGAGGTATGTGAAATTTTTTTTAAAGCTCTTGTTGCTATCCTGTTTAGATTTTTTATTAGTTTAATGACACGGTGCTTATTGGCTATTCTTTATTAAATAGAATTAAAATATTCTACTTAAAGTTAATAGAATTAAATCTACGGTTCTATAGATTTCTATAGATATTCATAAACTATACGAGGGAGATTCTGCTTCAGTTCGCTATCTATATTTATGCTCTCTAATACTTTAATAATACTGTCTTTACTGTTAACGCTTAGAAATTTTAAGATTGCAACGGTTCTAAATAAATAAAATACTTAAGATTTAAAAATACTAAATTTTGTAGGAAGAAGATAGTAAATTCTTATTAAATACTTAGAGTTTAAGTCGTGAGGATGCGATCTTTGCGTTTCAAGAAATTAGCAAAGACAAACACAAACACACACACATGAATACGGAGTTTCATTCGCTATATACATGATAGAATGTGAACTTCCTTATTACTAACAACCATTCTACATAGAAGCTTTCATTGTAGTAGAGTTTCCTGCAGAGAAACTAGTGGACTTCTGTTCCACTCCTCTTATGTGAATTTCCAAAGGCCTGCAATGGTCTTTCCCCCTTTGCTTTCCGAGTGCTTGTTTTAAAAGTCCAAAGCGGCAGTAGTCCATGGAGACATCCGGTGATCTGACTGGGATATGGGTAAAGGGGATGGCCCAAATTCCGGTCTCTGCTTACATGAAGGCGTAGAAATTAATCTAAGACTTTGTCGTAAGATTTGAGGCCTTATCCTGATATATAAAGACTTTATCTGAATCGTTTTGGTATAGGTTAAAGTCGTAAAGTGTGGTAAAGTGTTTCCAAGATGCTAGCCTGAATAACATAATAAGCAGCGTTGACTTTCGTACTGGAGGCAACACGACAGATCTATCTTTATGACAAAAACCAGCGAAAACATGAAGTCTTTGTCGTCCTTTTGAAAATTCTCTTTGCATTGCCATATAAAGTTAACAGCGACCTGTTTCGTCACGAGGGCGATATGAAATGGCTCGTCGCTTGCTACAATCTTTTCTGATGGTTGATGGAGTCAAATTTGTTCTGTCAGTTATTAGTTGGTAGATTTTCCATAGATGCCATGACACGTATCCGATGCACAGCAATGTGGTTCATCTTTGAGGCTGCCGTTTTTCGTGAGCGTTTCCTTGCTATATATGCTGCCATTACTGCACCGATAGATAATCTTTGAAATTGCTAACTTACTTACTTCCAGTCCATTTTCTTTACACTGTTTTAAGATCGTAGAATAACTGTACTCAACATGAAATAGTCCTTCCAATAGGCGGATATTTTTTTGAGCCATAATTAACAGAATAAATGTTATAACGCAATTACTGCGTATTACAAGGATTTATGTCTACTTTGGCATTTGCCGTTCTTCGGGTGCGCGCGTAAGGTTCGAGGTCACGTGCTTAGCATTTGTTATGATATAAAGCGAATAATCTTCCGTATACCAAGACTGTTTTAGCCCAAATTTCCCTTCGGAATTTATATTAAAATGAGTAATTGAAAAAAGGAAAGCAGATAATTGTAGTAAAAAATATATCAGTAGATGTTTTGATAGTAATCTACCACAATATTCGGAAAAAATTGATTTCATTTCATAGACTTTAGATGATTACTTTCTTAAATTCAACAAAAGTAATTTCCCATGACGTATTGAAATGAAAAACGATATGTAACTCTTATTAACTACAGGAAGGATAAAACAAAGTAAGTAGTTTATAACAAATCCTAAGACATTGTTGTGCTTTCTACGGAGACATTTGATTAAAATAAATGAAAATGAAAACATATAGAGGAAAAAGAAAACTAAAGAACATAAACCTTCAGAGATAAGGAAATCGGTAAATAATTCACTGTTTAAATTTCTTTTTCTAATATTTAATCTTTTAAGCTGACTTTTCTTCGAACTCTGAATAGCTCTTTTTTGATAACAAATATTTGTTGAAAAAGATCTGAATTAGTAATAAAAAGAAAGAACAATTTTTCATATTATGGCTAAATACAACTTTGTATTATGTTTGTCATAACAAAAAAAAATCAACTCTTATAACGGTCAAAATAATCTTTCTTATTTACTTATTATGATTTTTTTTTCACAACATATTTTTCGTGAGGAAATATTATTTTATTCAGTTGCTTTCAACCTAATGGATATTTAATAAAAAATTGTTGATGAATCTATATAATTGTTGATGATGCTATGCCGGAATGGCTTGTTGTATGGTGGCCCATGAGGAGATGCAGAATAGATCCTACCCAAACAAAGTTAGAAGTATATTCATAGTAGATAGATAAGTACATCATGGAAAAGCTGTAGTAAGGCAGCTTCCATTTCTTGATCATCGCGTCTAAGTTTGAACTCAATGTTCGCCTGCTTTTTCATCCATGAAAATAACTTGGTTGCCATTTTATAATGGAGTGCCTACGACCGTAGGATCCTTCTGGAGAAGAATTAACAAATGAAAAGTTTCCGACCACCGGAGATCCAGAATTGATTCCGGATTCTCTAAACCGCAGTCAAGTGACTTACGACCTGGCGTACACAATAATTAAACCGATATTGTACGGTTTTCTATACATAAAAATGAAGTAGATAGTGAAGTCAGATGAATAATCTTGACGTAGGAATAAAAAAAAAAAGAAAGGAAAGTCTTAATTCTACAAAACGAGGTGATCTACATCTCTAACTTGGTTTTGATAGAATTTAATTAAAAGTTAATTTATACTTGGGATAGCTATTTCGTCCTTATTAGGACTCATCAGCCAGATTTAGCTTTGATAATGGAACTCGAAATGCATCGTAACCTATGATCCCGCCTCCCCGTCAGGGCAGCGGTACCCGGTTGAAAGCAAACAACTAAAGAAAATACGCTGTAACCATCACAGCAAAATTACCTCGACCAGCATTCAGCTCGGCTCGAAAGGCATTTAATAAAGGCATAAGGCCCAACGAAAAGTCGAAAACTTAATAATAACGAAGGTTTAACGTGCATAAATGTAATATGAAAAGGGTAAGAAAAATCTGAAAATGCACAAATTCGTAAGAATTGTTTGCCATTATCAAAGCTAAATCTGGCTGATGAGTCCTAATAAGGACGAAATAGCTATCCCAGATTGCTTTTGATAATGACTCAATGCGTTAAAAGCAAACAATTCTTACGAATTTGTGCATTTTCAGATTTTTCTTACCCTTTTCATATTACATTTATGCACGTTAAACCTTCGTTATTATTAATTTATACTTGTTTAAAAAAATATAAAATTCTCAACAATGTTTTCTTTCTTTAATCACAAAATCTTGAAAATTAAATTCTTTAATTTAATCATTGAAACCGGCTTTAATTTATGAAAGACATTTATCTAAATTTAATGTTAAGCCAAATCAATAAATTCTGGCCTTATAATTTTTTTCTTAATTTGCAACGATTGCTCATAATGAACAGTTGGAATCTCACGCAAAACATGCATTATTCCAACCTAAGTCATTTGAATGTGAGAATGAAAATCAGAAAATTGTAGATTAAGGAAGAAATAAGTAGATTGATTACAGATTAAGGTTCTTGGCCACACTTCAGTCTGTTGCTAATATTGGAGAACGTTTCAATTAGTTGATCCCATTTTGTCACACACAAAAAATATATTTTTAGAGTGTCAGATAACCAATATTTTTTTTTTTGGACCACTTGGTATGGATTGACCCTGATTTAAGTTCCAAATTTCTCCATGGCATTATAGTCCGACCACGATATCTTGATGATTGGAAGGAACCCCACGTGATTATGTGGTATCTATTTTTCAGCCAATCACAAGCAAGTTTGCCTCAAAGCACAGGGCTTTAAAAGTACGTAATATTTACAAGAAATACATAAAAATTAATTATAATAGTTAAATATTATATTGAAAGCAGTCAACCTGTAATTAAAAGGGCGTCCATTAATTAGGTGAGGTTTTTTTTTAGAAATTCGGATTCCCCTTTCCCCTTGGTGAGATTTGGTCAGATGTGGTGGGACCCCTTCCCCCTCACGTTAGATTACGAAATATTATAATCTATAATAATATGTATATTCTCGGAATTAAAAAGTTGACGTGAGATTTTCATTGATTCCCCCCCCCCCCCCCTTCCTTTAAATGAGATTTGGTGAGATTTTGCGGGACCTCTTCCCCCCATTTTGAGCTCACGTAATTAATGGACGCCCCCTAATAGCATAGCATTTCCTTTAAACATCATTAAAACTTTTTTTGTTTTATTGCTGTCACCTAGCATTCTTCGGAACCTCTGAGATAGGCTAGAACTGACGTCGTGGAGCTCTGAAATTTTTCTAAGCGTCAACATATGGTGGTGGGACTGTAGATTGAAAAGTCGCGGAATGAAACAAAAAACAAAAACTTACTTTAATGTTTTCAATTTATTATTTCGATACGATATTTTTTAAATTCTACTAGTTCGTTCTATATTTCAGTAGACCTCCGTTCAATGGCTATTAAAAAATTTCATATATCAAAGTTCATTAATATAAAAAAGGCTCCCCCGCCCCCCGCAATCTACAATCCGGGCCAGATAATAGATTTGGTGGTGGGTCCATAAGTGCTAGTTTAGATTGATGAGTCTATGTAAGGCTTTGCCACATCTGGAAATCTGATAAATGAATTATCATGTGACTTTAGAATTACGTATTTTTGGTTTGTGTGGAGAAAAGCCAATATTTATATATGTTTTGAGTTGCGCAGCCTTGTATAATAAGTAATTTCTTTTTCATTCCTCGTCCTTTGAGATAAATCAAAACATAGTCTACATGCTGATTAAAAGTTTTTAAAAAAATCAATTTTATACTAAAACATACATAAATTCTGTGGAGCTTTCGGGGTTCCTTTGCAGAGCTCATTGCCAACTTCCTTTGTAACTGGGAGCAAAACAAATTATGTTCACTGCCGCCCAGACCTCTTGGACCCCTGGGTACCAAATTACCAGCAATCTTCTCCTGCTTCTTTTCCTAAAATGGGGAATAGACCCAATAGAAAGAAAGCATACATCAGGGTCAATTTGTTCCATTACTAAATCGGAAACGGATTTACTTGAAGTGAGCGGAGAAAAAAAAATGGTATAGTGAAATCTCTTCAAAATAAGCAGATATTTAAAATATACTCATGGACAAAAAAATTAGCGCACCAAGAAATAATTGCGGGATCGTAACGAAACTTGCAATGAAGGTAGATGTCGGGGAGATATGCAAATGATTAGAAATGCAGCGTGATTGCGCATTACGTATAGCCGGTAGAGGGCGTTGAACATCGTACTCTGTGGAGTATAAAACAGGTAACCAAAGCTTGTTTGAGTGTGCTGAATCATTTACAAAGGAAGAGCTCAGGTGGACATGCCATTACGCCGTGTTCGAAGACAGTATACGCAGTTGTCGCAGTTTGAGAGAGGGAGAATCGTCGGTATGATGGAAGCTGGGTGGTCAGCTAGGCGAGTACCTCGTCAATTAGACCGCTCTGATTGTGTTGTGAGGAGGTGTTGGGACCAATGGACCCGAGAGATGTCATGTACACGAAGACCAGGCACAGGACGCCCTCGACAGACCAGTCGTCGAGAAGACCGCCACATAGTCAGAAATGCACGCGTACAGCCAACTGCTTCATCGGCCGCCATCCAGGCACAGGTAGCACCTTCACTAGGGGCCGCTGTGTCTTCTCGAACCATATGAAGGCGCCTGGCTGAAGGACAGTTGGTATCGCGGCGCCCATTACGTGTGCTGCCCTTGACGCCCACCCATCGACGCCTCCGTTTGGAGTTTTGCCGCGCACGAGGAATTTGGACTGCAGCGGAATGGAACCAGGTCGTCTTTAGCGAAGAATCCAGATTCAATCTCGGCAGTGATGACAATCGTGTTCGTGTGTGGAGAGCCCGTGGTGAACGCTTCAATCCTGCCTTTGCTGTACAGCGACACACCGCTCCCACAGCTGGTGTGATGGTATGGGGTGCCATTGCCTATAATACACGGTCACCCCTAGTATTGTTCCGTGGCACCATGACAGCCCAGCGGTATGTTCATGAAATCCTGCAACCACATGTGTTGCCACTCATGCAACAGCTGCCAGGAGCCATTTTTCAACAAGACAATGCTCGGCCTCATACGGCAAGGGTGTCACAAGACTGTCTCCGCACTATTACTACCCTTCCTTGGCCTGCCCGATCCCCAGATTTGTCTCCAATCGAGCATATCTGGGATCATTTGGGACGACGAGTTGGGCATCCCACGAGTTTGAACGAACTAGAGGCAAGGTTACAGCAAATATGGAACGAAATGTCTCAAGACATCATACAGAACTTGTATGACTCAATGCCTGATCGTATCGCATCTTGCATTCGCGCTAGAGGGGGTCCAACGGAATATTAACTCCTCCGTTCTTTTGCCTTTTTCTCTGAAATAAATTATCCTTTTTCTTTGATTTTCTAATCATTTACTTATATCAAAGTAGTCATTACGTATGTAAATTTTCGTTTCATTTTGACGACTCCTTCTTGGTGCGCTAATTTTTTTGTCCATGAGTGTATACAGTACTTTTATATTAAGAAAAAAAATATAGTTTTCAGAAATTATGGGAGTTCCGAAACATAATAGAATTTAAAACTACGTTGATTTATTTATAAATAGTATTTTATGTTTCAGAAAATAAAAACACTCAATTTCAGTAACATTTAACTGGCTTGACTAACAGAGATATATTATTCCGCTTCACACAAACAACTTCAAAGGACAGTAAAAGATGAGAAAACAAAAAAAAGTGTAGACAGGGTAGGTTAGGCCCATCTTTCCAAGGGCATCTTGGAACAAGATCCAAAGTAGCAGGCTTTATATAATGAGGCTTTGCCATCTTTATTAGGGTAATTTAACGATCATAAAGATTGTAAGCCTAAGATATAGACTTGGAGGAGGAGGTCCATGAAGGCAATAGTCGAGCAGCTTTCATTATCGGAACCATTTCTCTGTTATCATGAACATTCCGAAAGATATGAGTTTTAAGGACGAGCTCTGTCAAAAGACAGTTACCCTGCGCCGTTAGAGGAGCCATTTCAATGAGAACCGAAATTGTTTAATGAATTTTAATCATGGCATCGATATTCATTATCACTTATCAATAAAGTCTTATCATTTCCGGATCTCTTTTTATTAAAAATTATTTTTACAGGTAGTTGGACAAAATAATGAATTATTAATGATAAGGGTTTCTCTTAGAGATAAATAAATAAATAAATACTAATTGAATATAATGTTAGTTTGAAAGATTTAAAAGTATTTCCAGTTTTGGTATTTTAAATTAAACAACATATCATGATATTTACTATTTTCCAAATTTAATAAAAGCAAAGATAAATAAGATTAACTTATTTAAATTTTAAAAAATCGCCCGTTCCGAATAGTTCAGCAGAAGTCGTCATTCTTCATGTGTCAGCAAAATCCAAATTAGGAAAATGGTATCGTTTATGGCGTTACTTTAGTATTTACTTGATAATCGAATAAAGAAAATCATTGTTAATTGAAGATGCGCCTATTTTTGAAGAACATTACAGACACCGTATCAAACCAGATATAGCTTAATTATTTCAATTTATTTATTTATGTTATTACACCTTTTCAGTTGTTGCTTTCTTCATAATTAAATGTCTTTATTCCTATCTATTATTAGATAAAAGTTTTCTTGAGTGCACTGAAGCAATTATTTTTTATTGTTGTTTGTTTGGTTCGGGGACTCTGTCGGATGCGAGGGTGATTTCCACATATCTTCCCCGTCTTTCTGGTTTTATCATCGGGGAGGGTGGATTGGGCTGATGAGTCCCAAAAACGACGAAATCGCCGTTCCCCATTCCTTCCGATGATAAACCCGAAAGGCGCTATTGTTTACTCTTGTGCAGCCTGGTTTTCATTTTTAATTATTTCAATTAGAAGAACGAAATAATTTTAAAAAGATTCAGAAGTTATTATCAACATCAATCCTGGACAAGGAGTAAAGTTTCAGGTAAAATGTAGATATATATCTCCAAAGTCTAAAAGCAATTTAAATTGCTGAGGAATTAGTAAACAAGGAAATGAAACGCAGCACTTGAATAAGAACAGAAATTGCCTTTCTGATTGCATTATGGGAAGGAATTGGGAACGGTCGTTTCGGCTGATGAGTCCATAGAAGGACGAAACGGCCGTTCCCAATTCCTTCCCATAATGCAATCAGAAAGGCAATTTCTCTTCTTATTCAAGTGCTGCGTTTCATTTCCTTGTTTGTTATAAAAGCAAATTGTCACTAAAACGTTTTAATCTTAAAGGTACGTCTCGTAACGAAGACTGTCGAATAGTCAAGTTGACGTAGCAGATAGTTGTTGACAAAGCTATTGGAAAGTTTGATTACGGATTAAAGATCAGAAACAAGTATGTAAAAGCGTGTTTAAACTGAATCTCCGAAAAGGGACTTTGCATTGATTTTCTAAAAATCAAATTAAATATGACAAATTTTCTAAATGTGGCAATGAACACAAAACCGAAGCAGTGTGATGTCTATTTTAGAACGAGTTGTTTAGTAGAAAGTGGAACACTATTTACTTTACTTTCTTTGGGGCATTATCTCTGTTGTTCTTGTCATCGCAGCTTTACAAACTTTACGAATGTTAAAGACGCACAGCAGTTTTTGAAGAAAGGTAAACTCCAGAAGGTTCAAGGAGGGCAAGATTAGCGTTAGAGCCTTTGTTCCCCGGGGAAACCAACGGATTGGACCTGGACGTTTCCGTCATCGAGGGTCAGGTGACACCAGGAGTTTCGTTGCGAGATCAGACGTGGTAGAGAAGTGGACAAATGAGAGATGGCTGATGGAGTTGCCATAATGATGCAACGTGGACTCAGTGCATCAGATCCTAAGGAAAGAGAGCACCGCGAAATCGCTCTCTTAAAATTCAGGACAGGTTTTTGTTTTGCAGTTTTCAAAGCTTCATACTTCACCAGATTTAAATTTATTGAACGTTCTCATTCATGTGGAGCTACAAACTTAAAAAAAATCAGAATTTTCAGTTGACTGTATAGTCTAAACATTTCCTTAAACTAATTTGACAAAATAACTTCCTTTGCACCCCGTCTGTGTGTGTATATTCTTCAAAAATCAAAGTAAAGTATTTTGATGGCAAAAAGTGGAACGAACCACACTTCACTGTCTTAGAAATTAAACCAATTCAGAAACAAGAAGCTCTTGAAGGACTTACAGCATACTTTCCTTTGAATTGGTTAAAAGAAAAGCAGGAATGCAACAATTAAAACATCTTCGTATAATGGGTGGATTGAGAATACAACAGTACCTTCAATTTATTATCAGTTAAATCCACGAATACATACTTAAATTATCTAAAATGCAATTAATTTTAATCGTATTGTAGCTTGCGAGGATAATATGGTGATTAAACATCATCAGATGCTTTTCCATGGGAACTTTTCTCATCTTCACTAGCAAAGTTCTCGACAGGACTCACCGAGGAAACTATTTTGTGGCCCAAACATATAATTCATCTAGTTGCCTTTTTTTAAATATGTTGGGAATATTCATTCAATGGTTCCCTGTAATAGATGAGATTATGTATGTATAGTAGTTTTTTAAAAAAAAGCGTTTGCCATATATGGTCGTTACTTAGCGATCGATTTTGTCTGGAAGGGTCAACAGTCAAGACGTCATCAACTGGACCTCCGAGCAGTCTCGTCCAAGATGGCGTCGTTTAATGTTCGCATCCATAAAGGACAAACTTTGCATAGCCAAGCAAGGGAAATAGTTTGGAACGTTCAAATTGTAATCATTTCAATTTGAATTATTATTATGTATTCGTAACTGTAGAAAATGAAAAAACCAGGATGTTTTCGTACTGTTCACAAGATTCAGTTACGGATTTTAGCAATAGATGGTGCTGTTACGCCCTGGAAACATCAATCTATAAGGAAATTACGTCATTAAAAGCTCTTCTTTCATGAACTGAACTGTAGGCCCCATACAAACTGATTTTATGTGTCTCATTTACCTACGTAAAATTTTAAAAAAAGATCGAAAAAAAAGTATATTTAAAGTTTCACTAATGGAGTAAACATTTAAGATTTGGTTTAAATGTTAATTCAACAATTGCAACTTGAATGGTAATCATTGCTTGTTGATATTTAATCTAATATTTTAAGCGCTTTTCAAGAAAGTCATAAAATATTCAACGGGAATTAAAGCCGTTTGTTTACATGGGAATGTTTTAATCGGTTGAAATTAATTCATTTTCTTATATTATGTTTAGATAAGAATGGTAAAAGTCATGATAATAAAATAAAAGCTCACGATGATTTTATAACTTACCTGAAATTATCGCGAAACTATGAAGTCCTTAGAGTTAATTGGGATGGGCGTCATTGCTAGAATTTTATTTAGATTAATTTTAAGATAATGCCACAGTTTCTTAACAAGGTTTCTGTTCTAAGGTCGTCATCGTTAATAAACATACTTATAATGCAGATTATTATTATGAAATCTTCAAAATCTTTTTTATCTGTGAAAAAGAAGACCGAAAATATACAATTTCGAATATTCTGTAAAAAAAAAAAATATCTAAAGATAAGGAAATTAAAATAAATAAATAAATTCTCTTATTATATCCTTATTATATATTCGGTGAATTTATTTATGTACACTTTTAACGTGTGTATCTTAATTACTTTTGATGCGATCTATGCATTCTTGACAGTGTTCAGTACTTTCGAGGCGGTTTATGCCTTTTTGATAAGTTTTGACACTTGACAAGGAGGCGAAGACCACCTCGAAAATACTAGTGCTTTATAATTTTATTAAACATAAACTTTTTAAATTGTGATATGTAGTGGCCTCAATTTTTGTCTTAAATATTTATTTATTTATTTATTTATTTGTGTAATGTTTTGATTGATATTTTAGAATACATTTATGATCGTTTTCAGTTATCAATTAGACTGTTAGATGATGAATGGAAATTAACAGAAGTATCAGATAATTTACCAATATCATTACTTTTCAAGAGGTTTATGGATGAACTTTAATACAAGAACAATTCAAGGAATTTCTAAACTTTTGCTTAAAGGTTTAATTACAAAAGATACAACTTAGATTGAATATGGGGAGTTTTTTTAAAAGTTTTTTTTTCCTTCGTCCATTTAGAAGTTCATTATGATTTTACTAGCCATTTATTTTATTGATGTTTTATTCTTGAAGATTAATTTCATTCCATCGTCACTGTTTTCCCTAGCGCATTTCAAAGGCACTTGAAAGTGTTTTCATTGACTCAAGTATTCACAAGAAGCTTTGACTAAAAGCTGATTAAAATTCTCCGTTAATCCCTTCTTGAGAGGTTCTTAAAGTGGCTTCTTAACAGTTAAAGAAAATCGATACTTTGTTACAGTTGAGCCACCAAGAAACCGACCAATCAGATTACATTTCTCATTTTTCCGCAATGCTCTAATATAGTATTATTATATGAGCTACGTATAAAGGCTAGAAATCATAATGGGGTTGATAAATTCGCTTTCAGTAAGTAGGCAAAAATCGATCAAAATTTAATAATAATTTAACAAAAGAAGGCACAAAGGAACGAAAGATTTCGCAACTCGAGCTGCCATCGGGGGGAGTCTGGGACGGCCGTTTCGTCCTTTTTAGGACACATCAGCCAGAGAAACTCCACCGATGACAGGCTCAGAAGTTGCGAACATTTAAGAATCCCAACCTCAACCCCAGGAGTGGGATCCCACAAAAGAAAACACAATCAAAAATACACAATAATAGAAAAAAGTTAAATCCTTGGCGTGCGTTTCGCTAGCCACAAAAGGGATTTAAAGAAAGCATAAAAGAAAGCTTTTAAACAAACCAGTTTAAGTAATAACAAATTTTACGTGCCTAATAATTCAACTAAAGATAACTAAGGACACGTAAAATTTGTTATTACTTTAATAATAATTTCTGTGAACCTATATCAAAGCTTTTTTTTTTCCTTTTGGTTTGTTTTATTTCTGAACAACAGTAACTATTTAAATCTAGCTACATTTTTGATGATTTCTTTGTTAATTGTGAGACCTTAGAAATTCTATATATATATTTTTTGTTTTTATGTATTAATATTTTATTTAGAAATTACGTGATAATTTACTTCGAAAATCTTTTCCTTTTTAATGATATATATTCAAATAGGTATCAAATGCTTACAAATTAAATAGAATAGAAGTGTAATTGTTGTAGAATTTTGTTGATTGCACCTTTAGTTCACAAAGTGAAAGTCATCATTGATCTTTTGGGTTGTCAATGTATTGTTTGCAGTATAAGATAATCTCTGGTAGCAATTCTAACAGCAAAGTCAATTGTAAAAAAGAAGACATCTCAGATCGTCATCTTTAATATTTTGATATTTGATATCTCCGTTTCTTTTATCCAAATCTGAATTTCTGAAATACTGCTTCAGAAAAATCTTTCAGAAGACTCATGTAAATTGTTTAGAGTAAATGATATTACGCAGTCTAATTTTTTTTCCTGTCTTATTTTCCTAATGAATACATAAATGCCTTATTGTAATTTCGTAAAGTAATAATAACGGCTTTCATATGTTTACAAAGGACATCAACAGGCTTGCATTGGGACATGGCCTGATAGTGAAAGTGACCAAGAGGTCAGAAATAGATTAACGGGGTCTTAATAAGGAATAATGTCTATGGGCCCACGTCTCCAGCTCTTACCGTTTCGTAGATAACGCCAAGGTCAAGGTATAATAAGTCAAGTGAGGTACAATAAGTGGGCCCATAAGTCAAGATTTTGGGGTAGGTACCTCTTAGGTTTATACATGGTATAATGGTATATATTGAGGTATATATATATATATATATATATATATATATATATATATATATATGCCAAGTTTGAAGTTCATAGCGTTTTGCTAAGTTGGTTTAGAGAAACCGAAAGTCTGCAAAGGGACATCGCGTAATAGTGAAAGTGACCTAATAGTGGGGAGATAAAATAAATAGTGGGGACAATTGGACCCCCCCCCCCCAATCGATAGTGTTCTAGGAGAGGATCATTTTATCCTCTAGCACCCATATTCTTAAACTTGGCTTTCATCCTTAAATTCGACTTCAAAATTAAAAGTCACTTGACAAATATACCAACTTAGGAAAACGCTGCGAACTTCAAACTTGGCATGCATATATGCCTCAAAGTATACCATTATACCTTGTATAAACCTAAGAGGTACCTACCCTAAAATCTTGACTTATGGGCCCATGTCCAGGTCATGTGGTTCTGGGGTAGTTGGGGGGTCATGAGGCATACTGTTAAAACCAATATCTCCAGGGCAGATGAATGCAACAAAAACCAGAGCTCTACCTACTACGATGGCCGAGTAATTTGCAATCAAATTTGTATCTTGACATGGGCATTATCCACGAAACGGTAAGAGCTGGAGACGTGGGCCCATAGACATTATTCCTTATTAAGACCCCGTTAATCCATTTCTGACCTCAAATGGGCCACTATCATTATTAGGTCATGTTCCTATGCAGGCTTGCTAATGTCCTTTGCTTTTGCGTTTTGTCGTTAATTTCAGTATCACAGTAACTCGTATCACAACTACAAAATTATAGCAACTTATGAGAAATATTTTACTTAAGTAAATACTATGTAAAATGTAAACTTACTTTTGATAAGTTTATTAGAATGTATCTAAATATAGCTTTGTGTTAACAAAGTGGATAGTGTTATCCTCCATCCGAAATTTCGTTTCTTGGAACAAGTTTAGCACAAAACTCACAAAATTATCTACGGCAGTTATCAAGGAAAACAAAGGAGCAAAATGGATTACAAGAATGAAAAATTGACATTATATATTAATGCTAACTAAGGATTGAGAATTATTGGTATTAAAAATCAGAAATCTTGTCTGTATAGTATTTTTTTCATTGTTTTTCTGACATTCTTCGTAAAAAATAAACAAACATATCAAACGAACAAATCCACATAAGAAACCATAAATATTGAACTAATAAAGCATTCTTCCATTTCCACGAATATTGGTTTTTTCATTGGGTTAAGTAGAATTTTTAATGGAGAGCTTCCTCCAAAGAGTTGGCAGAACACATTTAATAATAATGTCTGCATATAAGAAAGAACTGCAGAGATAGAAACATGCTTAATACAATAATGCTGTAAATATTTAGCAGAATTTAGGAAACAATGCGTAGTGTATGAAAATATAATTGGTGAAGAACAGAATGGATTTGGGAAAGACTGATCTTGAGTCGACTGCTGTTTTACTTATTGAAAAACACAGTGAATTTACATCGAAACCCACTTGGAGTTCATTGACTATACAAAAGCTTATGACATGTAGACCGCAATAAAGTTTTCGAAATCCTGAAAGACGACCGAACTAATGAATAACTCATTAATGCAGTATACGACAATAATCGCAATAAAAGTTAATAATCCCATCTCATACTGGAAACAAATTATTAGATGAGGCCTAATCGCCACTTTTTAATATAATATAAAAGAAAATATATTATATAATATAATAAATAATATAATAATAATATAATAAAAATATTATGTGTGGTCGGTTCGCACCGAAGTGCGAGCTTCGTTGCCGAAGCATCCGTGCTCCAGGGAGCGCTAGTGTTCCCAAGACGGCGAACCCCTAGCAGACTCCCTAGATTTACAAGGGAAAGATACTGGGGTGGTTTCCCGTGGCCTTCCCCAGGACGCCATTAAGGAATGACGTCAGACCGAAGAGAAAGTGAAGAAGAGGCTACAACACAGAAAAGGAAATTTTTGAAACATCCATGCTCGCTACCGGGATTTGAACCCGGGCGCTGGCACATTGATCTCACAACAGACCGACGCCTGAGACCGCTCGACCACACCAGCGCGGCAAAAATATTATATAATATATAATATATAAGAAAAATTCTGTAATAAAAAAAAAATATTTAATAAAATGACCGACAGGGAGAAATATGGCGCTGCCCGAGGCTACCAATTACAGTAGTATGAACTGGATGGATGAACGAGAAAGGAACCATAAACAACAGCATACCAAGTGTTATCAAGTGATTTTTATTCATTTATTCCATACATCAAGTAAAAAGTGGTTAATAGCACCGAGAGCGAACTGAGATTGCTTTCGATGGGTCAATGGATTTCCTCAAAGCACAACGGGCCGACCAGAAACATAGCCATAAATCCTATCCAAAGTATGATCTTTCCGTGAATGTAAGGGAATCACCTTACATTCGTTGAAACTGACGAGGATTCTCCATAGCCCAAATGCGGCAGTTTCTTGATCACTGTCCCACAAACATGAAAATGAGATTCATCATTCCACAGGATTTGTCCAGGACCAAACCTCGTACATCTGCAGCGCCATATTTCTTCTTGAAGGTCCTTTTTTCATTTTTTTTATTGCAGAAATCTTTTCCCCGTGATTTGGAATGTATACATTCAAAGACTGATGTTGTTTCGTACACTGGTTCACTCTACTAGAGTACTCTGCATAAGGATGCTTTAATCATCTTCTACAGTATATAAACTCGATTATCATGAACTGGAGACTCACTGTGCATGGAACAATTAAACTGAACAAAAGCCGGAACCTTGATACTTTCCTAACCATTGATGATCAAGTCTTCATGGCAATCTCAGAATTTGATTCACTGTATTCTATCCAGTATCTTAATATGAACAGTCAAAAAGTTTCATATGAAATCTCAATAGAAAAATCTAAATTAATGGCATTTAGAGGCAAACAAACCAGTGAGAAGTAATATACATTTGGATGACCACATTTTAGAACAGACTAACAATTTCAAGTACCTCAGTTATAAACTTTCATATAATAAACTCGAATAAGACACAAAATCAAAAACTTCAATAGGTCATCAAGGATTACAAACCAAACCTTTAAACCATCTTTAGTTCAAAAAACATATAAGGATTAGACTGTATAAAATTCTTGCAAGACCCATTTGCTGTATGATAATGAAGCCTGGACTCATGGGAAAAATTTTAGAGAAGAATTATAGCGACAGAAATGAAATTCCTGCGGATAACAGCGGGATATACATTACTGGACCATAAATGTAACAGGAAGATTACCGACGAATTAAAGATTAAACCCAATTTAAAATAAAATTCAATTTCACAGAAACAGATGGTGGTTACAATGCCTGCAAAACAAGAGAATCTCCAAGTAGATCCTTGATTACCGAACGATCGGTTGAAGAGATCTTTGGGAAGACAGTTTAAACGCTGGAAGGAGACCGTAACGAGCCACGAGACCTAACACTCAAAGGGAAGAAGAAGAAAAAGATTTATTTTTCTTTTTTTACATAAGAGATGAATAAAATATTATTAAATGAGTCGTAACTCTGCTATTTCAGGTAATTGTTTGGATGCATTATCAAGTAAAAGACGTCAACGTCAAAGAAAGCCTGACGTTAATAATTAAGATCAGTTACTTCTCTCTGAGCCGCCTTTACGTCATCTTTTAACCCGCTTATTCTGTCCAAAGAGGGCTTTACTAATTGACCGCACGTTAAGTCTGCATTTCCTTAGCTCTCGTGAAGAAACTCCTGATTATTGGATTACATATAAAGAATTCACCATTGAATTCTTCAATTAAAGTATTAATTTTCCGGAGTCTAATGATGATTGCAAGAACCCATTTAGAAAGACTGCTCCGAGTCAATCTTTTGAAATTAAGGTAGGATTAGTCAAGTGAAAAAGTAGAAGACATCCTTAGTGAAATGAATAAGTCCTTATTAATCAGCTTTTCAGAACTCTTTTTTGCGGAATTAAGGATTGCAGTAAATGATACCACATTAGAAGAGCTGGGAAAAGATAACCAGACATAAGCTCGTTAATGCGCTTGAAAACTTTCTTATTTGCACTTTATTTTCAACTAAGATTTTTAATTTATTACCTAAAAATTGAGACACATTAACATTTTGATTTACCATCATTGAAACTTTATTTGTATGTTATTGTAACAGTACATATGAGATTTCTTATTTTACTTTTGAACTTACAAATTATTATTGTATATTACAACATGCATTTGCCAAAAAAAAAAAGAGTATAAAGAAGAGATTAGTTGATCAGTAATGAAAAGATTGCCAGATATATAACTGAGAAACCGGGACATTTCTCTTAAGCATATAATAATATATCGTCTTTTAATAATTAGACATATGATTTAACGGGCGATAGAACATTTTTACAGTAAAATAAAACAAACAACGCACATTCCGGTAACTAAACAACTACTTTTTGAAAATACTTGATATGATATAAATAAAAATCGGTACGTTTGACCACCCTACTTAGCTCACACTTCTTTATTATTCAAATTGTGCACAGAAGTGCTCCCTAACAAGGGTATGGTGATTTTATTAAGGAGTTCCACGGTGTTTAAAAAATATCGGAAAAATTAACGTAAAATATATGATAATTTTAAGAATATAACTAAGTGATTTCTTCCAAAAATGTTGATTCCTATGTAAGTATCGTCGTATGGAAGATAGTTATTCTGAAGCAAAGGACTAAGGCCTGTCTTCAAGTTTTCAATGATTTCAAAATGGCTAATTCAGTTTGGTACATCTGTAATTTTTTTTAATGCACTTTAGTACATTTAAATTTAATTAACCAAAAAAATTAACTTAAGTGCTGCAATTTTTATCCATTTTAGGATGCCGAATGCATTAAGTTTCCGGCAAACCATTGGCCTGGAAGAATTATATTTTGTTTTGCATCTGACTGTGGCATTCCAATATTCACAATATTGTTAACAGAACATGGAAATTAAAACTTTTTCTTAAATCCATATCACAATATTAAATTATTAAAAAAATGTGAAAATTATTGCATTTGAAAATTATTTAAATGAATCCTAAAATTCCAAATAAATGGTAAGATGTAAGCAATTCTTTTTCCATGGCTAAAACTATTTGATTGAAATTTATTTTCTCAAACATTCAGGTTAGTAATTTTCTCTTCTACGTCGAAGGACTTTCCTTGGATTAGGCATTCGATTCTACTGGAATTTCAATGAATTTATCTTCATTTGTTGCCCCACATTTGACGGGGATCTTTCAATAATTCTGCCTTCTGTCGGCTGACATCAGCATTAAAAGCTAAAATGCCTGTCTTGCAACTTTAGCTTTTGGGAAGGAGGTCGGGTGGGAGTTGCTCAACTGAAAGAGTGATATTAATGCAACTCCGTTCCGATTACACAACGAAACTGCTAAAGACTGCTTGGTTTTTCGCTTTGTCTATTTACTCAGGTCTACTTAGATGCTGGTAGCTCTGGGACATGATGGATGGCCACAACTGCAGACGGTCGAGAGAGAGAGAGAAAAAAATTCCTGCGGCAGTTCCACGATGAACATCGCGTTGCCAGTGCAAATTACCAAGGTCTACACAGAAGAAAAACGTTATTAGTGCATTCTGTAACTGTTGATGGCACTGCAAAGCAAGATTATCGAGCGTTTAAACAAGGCAGAAGAATATGACATTACTTCTAGCACCAAACAGCATTTTTTTCTTCGCTTGTTTAAAAGGTTTGAAATTTGATAAAAGAAATGTGGATGGATACAATAGTTTTTTTAAAGCTTATCTTGTTGTTTATATGTTTTATGTTATTTTATAATCTATCGTATTTATTGAAGCATTTCATAAGATTGATATTAATTAAAATTCTAAAAGATTATCTGTATAATATGGAAACACATTACCATCTGAAATTTCTATTATAAATTTGGAAGTGCTGATGGAAATCAAGACTTTGAGGATGTTACATTAAAAATAGCTAATTGTTAAAATTTGTAAATTATAACGGAATTTCGGTATTAGAATAACATAAAATTAAAAAATATTTATTTCCAGATAACATTATATATTGTAGTTATTGTTTTGACTATTCTTATTCAATTGGATAAAGAAATTGATGTTGTTATAAACGTAAGAAATTGTTATTCTGCAAAAATATTGAAATTGCTTCATTATATATCTTCAAACCAATTATAGGGTTTGTTTTAAGAAGGTATTTACAATTTCCATTTTTTTTTATCGAGGAATAAAAAAACCTTCAAAGATATTTCAATTTATTTGAAAAGTTTAAGGTTCTGCAATCAGAATTCTTGCATCTTTGCACTTTTTTTTGTTGATTGTTGTATTAAATCAACAAAATCATATTCGTAGTAATGATAACTCAAAAACTACGGTAATGAACAGTTGAATTTCAGGAAAGATTTAGGCTGTGCACTACATTTGCACAGAATGGTCCTTATAGTTCAAGATTCTGAAAAAAAAAATTATATTGTCAGTAGAAGTTTTTCCAAAAAAAAAAAAAAAAAAAAAAAATAACATCAAACTTTCATTCGAACCAAAACTTTCAACGATTATTCGAATGTTATCCTACTAAAATATATCTTTAAGTTGAAGGAATCAACAACATTTACGATACTGAATTAAGTACAAACTTCCTTAAAATTTATGAATTGGCAAGTTTTCGAAACTCGACCAAAATGAACGAAAAATACAACGAAAACCATTCAACTTCAGTATGTGGTCATTCCCAGTAACCTTTGTGTTGCACAAATGCCTGCAGGCTTTGTTTGGCTTAAAGAGATAACTTGTAGTACAGCGCAATTATTATAGTGAAACCTCCTTTCTGCTTTAACGGTCAGGAACTGCTTTATTTATTCCTAAGGTAAATACGCTTCTAAAAGAAGAAAATTAGTATTTGATGAAGGAGACCTAACGGCTTCGAAAAGTCATTTAAAAATTGTTTACTTTTTAATACTTAAATGTGTATTTTATCATTTAAATTCAGTAGAAAATTCTGTCTACATTAAACTATTATCAGTTTTTAAAGGCAGGAAACTGCTGATACTTTTACTCCGTCATTGGCATCTGCTCCTACTACGAGTAGTTTTTAGAAAGGCATTGTTTAATGTTCTGTTTCCATGCCGATACATTTTGAAGAAATATTTATTTAATCGTACATGCCAATGTTCTTGTTACCTACAAAATTTATTCTGTTTAAGCCAAGTTCTCTCACCAAATTACATGAGATAAATGGGCAGTAGAAGCTTCTGGACATGATTTCTGACCTCACTGTGGAATCGCTATGAATTGTTTGGATAAACATCTGTAGTTGTCAGTTTCTTTAAATGTTAAACCGCTATTCTGTGAGAACAGTTCATCATTACACTGAATAGAAGAGTCTAATGGTTGTCTGTTATTTCAGTAACCTGAGCCACTTGTTTATTCAAAGAAGTCACGTGGCTACGCCAAAATTTACAACTTTTCGCTTTTCAACAATATGCGAGTCTCTGTTTACTTTCCCCTACTTTTTAAAAATGAGATATTCAATCTTACGAAGTTTTTTGGATTCTCTTCAGCATATAATGTTTCAACAGCTCTTTATGTAAGCTAATTATCAAAAGATTACTTTGTCCGAGTGATTCTCTCCAAAATACTTCTTAAAAATTAAATGGAGTATTTGATACTTTCATCTTTATCTTATTAAAGCATAATGATTTTTACATAGAGAAGAGAAACAGAGCACTCAACAACAACTATCAATCAGAAGCTTGAGTTACCCTATACTAAATGTTTTACCTTTCAAATGAACATAAAAATTCACTAGCACATACGTGTTTGTTTGTTTTTTTCATTCTTCATACTTTACATTGAATATATGGCATTTTATAACATTTGTTCTAAACTTAATTCCATTTCATAAATAAAATCACTATAGCTGTAAGAGAACATTTCATGTCAGTCCTCCGCAAGAAAACATCACATTTGCATCAAAAGTAGTTTCAACCATTTTTTAAACTACTATTAACTATATTATTATTCATTTTTTAATTATATTATTCAAAATAACAAAACAACAAAATACATTTTTCGAAAGTTAGTTCAAAATAAAAGATTAATTTTTCTAAGAAATACACGTGAAATTAGCACTTTTAGCATTATTATTTAGTATTCGTATACTACGTATTTTTTTGGTTACGTTATTCATTAAAATAAGTCGCATATTCTTAAAATCCAAATATCCGAAGAGTTTTTGTACCAAGATTCAGTTGGCTGAAAATTAAAGCTTTAATAAGGCGTAATTAAGATATCGTTACTGTATCTTGGATATCTACAGGTTCTTACCTATAATGTGTGGATGGTTTGCCAATGTGGTCTATGTGGCCATGCTTTTGTTGCTTAGAGCCATGATCACTCAAAGCAAAGAGGATCTGAGCCATTAGATGCGGTCAACCTCCAGACCACGTGAACACGAGGTTTCGGTTCTTAAGGAAATAAATAAGTGGGTCTATTTCCTAATTCATGAAAGCAACTTAATGCGAAAGTCCAATTCCAATTGTGTATTCAAGCGAATAGTTTCTGATCAATGCATTTATAGTTTGTTCTGAGAGAATATTTTGAGTTTTTGGCCAAATTGTAATGCATAATCACTCATTATCTGCTTAAAGATAATACTACTAAAAATCAATTTGTTCCAACTTTGTGTTTTGTTGATGTAAATTTTGTTTTAAAAGAATATATTTTTATTACTGAAATAATTATTCTGTTTAAAAAAATATAGGTAATATTTAACTTATTCTAATACGATACAACCAGCAACGCTAAACCAAATGTTCATGTTTAAATAAAGTGTTTCAGGGGCGTTAAACAATACCAATTTATTCTAGAAAAGATGGTTTGTAACTTCCATCTAACCGTTTCTTAATAGACTAAACATGTCAATTGCCAGCTTCTTTTATATTCTGGATTTTCTTTTTACCTTATCGAACTGTACTTTTCAACAGCTCCTTAGCAAAATTTTATTAATAAGCAAGACATTACAGGAATCCTAATGACCAACTTCTTAAATAAACTAAAAGAAGTACCGTAAAACCATGCAACTATGGTCCTGCTTTACAACTATGGTCCAAAGATACCTTCAAAATTCGAAAGGCACTCTGCTGTGATTCGCCCATTTCTAATTCCCCCATTACTAATACACTAATAAACTTGCGTGAAATCCATAAGTTGGCGCTAAATCACAACTGAGTGCCTTTCGAATTTTGAAGGTATCCTTGGACCATAGTTGTATAGCAGGACCATAGTTGCGTGGTTTTACGGTAGCTAAAGGAAGTTGCTTAGGAAGCAACTGCAGTTTCTTCTAGCACCCATTAAATAAAAGTAATAATATAAGAAAAGATGGCTTATGATATTTCTGGTGTGTCAAGTGTGCATGAGAAAAAAAAAGAAGAAAAGGTGTAGTTGGGTCTTCTATTGGCCGTAAGTGGATAATGATCCAATATCTCACCATTACATTATTACTTCTGTACAATATGAAAATTAACCTTAATGTAAACATTTACTATTGATTACTTTACTCCTTAAGTAATTGCTGTAAGTTACAACAACGTTTCTTGTTTTGGTGAAGTGCTTCTAAATGAAACTGCTTCATCCCAGTATTCAGTATTTGTTCATGATTATTTTTATGTATGATTATATAAATGGACATAAAAACTTAATTTTCCTGAATAATCATACAGAAAATTGGACAGTTCCTATAAATTATTATGTTTCCTAGTTCTTTCTAACCCATTATGAAATTTATTGCAACTGAGTTAAGCTGCAACCTGTTAATAGAATCGGAATAGCGTAAAATGTAAATCAGTAATATTTCAGATTGGTGTAAAATGTTTTGTGATATATTAGAAGTTGAACTGATTAAATCTTCTAATTTTTACTGGAAATGGAGTTTTGTTATCTAAGACACCCGTTTTTATTTAGTATGCACATTTATAAACAAAATATAAAAAAAAAAATATTTGTTATTATCTAATAACAAAACAAAGTAAGTAATTGTATGCTTAAAAATAATCAAGTTTTCCTTTTATGTTCGAAGATACAGTAAATAGAGAAAACCAGAGAGAGAGAGAGAGGGTAAAAAAAGGAGAGTTGCTCCTTTATAATTTACAGTGGCGAAGTCTATGGAATTCACCGCTAGTTTTCCACTTCCGTTGGTACAGGGGGTGGGGGAGGAAGAAAGCAACGCGTGAAGGATGGGAGAAGCCTGAGCAACCGAATTACAAAATGCCCTGGAAGATTAATAATGCATACCCTTGTATTATGAATAAACAATGGTGCACACCTAACCAAAGAAAGGGAGAAAGTAATCCCTTCTCCACCTCGACTGTCTATTGATTCCCCAAGTGTATGGAACATTGGGAGGCGAGGGAAGCTGGACACTTACAACACACCGCCTTTAAAGCCTTCGTAGATTTCAGCAATTCTAGCGAATTCAGTACGCCAAAAACTAAATATTAAAGAACGCCATCTAGTATATCTTTAAGTGGGATTGAGAAAGACGGATTTAATGTTCTTTTTTACAAAATTATGTTCGTTTAATAAACTGAATGTGCATTGCACGTTAATTTAAGTTCAAATAGAATTGAAATTTCATCAAGAGAAAAACAAAGTAAAAGATGTAAACTGAAAATTTGGTTTACCAGCATTAGAATAGTTGCGTAGTAAGATCCAAAAATACTTTTACCAAATGATAAAGAAATTTTAAAACATTTTTAGTCATTTCTATGTAATACGTGTTTATTTGTTAAGATCGCAGCATTTTACGCACATTGGCAGTTTTAGACAACGTTCTATTTCGATCAAAATCAATAGGGTTATTAATAACGCTATTATCCAAAATAAAACTGAGGCTTTTAAAGATTAATAACGTTTGAGTTAATACGATTATTGCTCTTCAACGGCAAGATATAAGGGACGACTTTACCCTCGCCTCCTTACCTTTGGCATGATTACATCAATAAAGATCTACTTTAGAAAACCCTTTAAAAACTTAGTTAATTTAATTACAGGATAAGCAGTTCCTGAGTTACTGTAAGCAAAGTAAGAGTATTTTGATTTAAAATTACATTTTACCCTGACTGTTTTTTTATCTATACGAAAATTAAGAGGGTTCTTTCTATTAGGAAACTGTGACAATGAATGTAATTACCCCTTTTCATTGTATTCTGGAGACTTATTAGAAAGAAAGCATACTTAACAACCCCTTTAATAAATTTGTAGCGGACTATTGAAAAAAGGACTATTGAAAAGCGGACTATTTTTGAAACAAGCTGTACACATTGCTTCATTGTCGATTGATTATCTGTTATCTTATTAAGAGAAGAAAATAAAATATTTATAAGAATATTTGATATCCTTGAAATTCCAAAAATATAAAGAAAATTTAGAACTTCACGAAATGCGAGGGATATTCCTCAAAGTATAGTATTTGTTTTGTTTTTCCGCCTTCCTCGGCCGATTTGTAATTTTTCCAAAAAATATAAAATGTAAACGTTATTCAAGAAGGCAAGAATAATACGAATACCTTCTTTTTTTTAAACTTCACTTTTTTGTCCACAGCAAACACAGAATAATCTTAGCTTTGATGGTTGGTATATCTAGCATCGCAGACTTATCATCTGCGATAAAAGCATATTTAAAGAAAAAAAATAATAAGTGGACACTTACATTCTTTATTATTTGTCTTTTATCATTCGATCTGTTCATCTATTAGATTAATAATGATGTATTGTGTTCCTTTAGATCCACCCTCATTAAACTTGATTGGTAGCGACCAAATCACCTTCCAACCCTTGTGTAAGCACGTTTGCAATGATTCAATCTCTTGCTTTTCTATGTTCGTAACAAGGAATTTGTGGAAGACCAAGTGGCATTCGATTGCATCCTTACCAAAAATCGATTTCAAGTCATGATTTTTTGCTGTACTATGCTCTTCCCCTAACCTTCTTCCTTTTTTT
>JAFIDM010014012.1:10692451-10718836 GCA_023159025.1 Thereuonema tuberculata | reverse complement strand
CCCCCAGTTTGTTTCTTCCGTAAAGAGAAAAAAATAATAATAATAACGTGCTTTAAAGCATCCTGTCCATCGGCTGTCAGCCTGACAAATCGGCGGGAGGAAGAGTAGTTTATTCGCGGCGACTGGCAATCGATCACCGGCGAGCGCTTTCTTAAGACGGCCGCTGACATACGAGAGCCTCGTTTGGGCCGGCGAAGCATTAACCATGCGGAGACGAAGGTTTCATTCCTATTCTTCGTTAAGAAGAACCGCTGTCATTCTAGAAAGACGCTTCTCATAACGAACCCTGACGTTTCAGCAGTCACGTGCTCTCTCTTTTTTTCATCCGAAAACTTTTCAAGATAGATCATTTAAAATAAAGCAGAAACTATTCTTAGTTTTTATTTTTTTATTTACAAGTTTTCTAGTTTTAAACTTAAGTCTTATCAAACACATATTGTAAATTAATTAATGATGATATTTCTTTTTTTTTGCTTGGATTATACCAATAAGTAAATGTTTAATAATACAGTATTTGTCAAAATAAATAGTACTGAAACAATCCACATCCCCACGGGATAATAGGGCATCTCCGAACGTCATAATCTATTTGAATATAAACTTTATAGTAATTGATATTAGGTTTTGAATAGGTCGAGGCAATAATGGTTCTGAACACAGTAGCAAAGGATTTTTAGTCGAATTATTACAAGCGTTCATACGGATTAGTACGAAAATTGATTACCTGTGCTATAGCCGTGGCATGTAAGCAGTTTCTTCCTAAAAACATTCCAGGCCACAAAATTTCCGTATCTTTTCCATTCCTCGATGTTACATCACCTGATGCGTATCTTTGAGGGTTGTTGAAGCAGTTGGTGTTCCACACTAACACTATTCAGAAACACAAGGAGTTCCTTTCAAGGAGTAAACTTTGCCTGTATGCCACAGACCTTTCATGAAACGGCCGTGATTCTCGTTTACTGTTATCGTTCGTGGTCGTCCCGTGCACCCTTTACGCTGTGTCAGCACACTACCTGTCCTTCGGAATTTGTGGATGAGGCCAAGAATAACACTGTCACTTAGGATGTTCTTCCGAAACTTAATCTAAACCGCTCTTTCACATATGCAGGGCTGGGCCCGTCTTTTCGACCTAGACCGCATGAACGGTTGTAATATTCGACTAAAAATACCTTTTCTTCTCTGCTCAGAAATATTGTTGCCTCAACTTTCTCAAAACCTAATGCTACTTACTAAATAGCTTATATTCAAATAGACCGTGACGTTCAATTTGAATATAAATAATAATAGGATACGTCTATTATCGCGTGTGGATGTGAATTGTTTCAGTACTGTTTATTTTGCCCAATACTGTATTAATATATGTCAACCCCTTTATTCTGTTTAGCTTTCCAAGCATCTGTGTGGATGTATATATTTATATTCCCTCCCTAATAAGTTTGAACAGCTGGATGGATCTTCTTCAAATATAGCATGCATATTTAAGGACAAGAGACTATCTAACTTACGTAGTTGAAATCTTTTCCAAGTGCACGCTTGTTAAGAAATTAAAGCGAGAAGAGACAAAAAAAAATCCCTCAGAAAGTACTGGAATCTGCAACAATGATTTTCTATTCTATTTCTATTAATATGTCGTTAGCTTAAACAATGAATTTTAATCCCATTCAGCTAATCTCTTAATTGGCACAAGAGATGAGATTAGCTAACATGAGATTTGATATGATTAAAATTAATTTGATTTAGATAACTTAAGTAAAGAATCGGATTTAATAATTTTTTCAGATATTAGAAAGGTTGTACTGTTTATATTCAACAGATATTATAGTTAAATGTAGGCTTTTCGTTTTTAGCGGCCCCTAGATTACAGCTTGCCTGTAAAACGTAGGGGACCGCTCTTGCTTTTATGCTTGCTGGATGTCACACTGGTAGTGGCCAAACGGTTAGAGATATTAGAATGAAACCTTCACCATTGTGTTCAGCATCAAAACGTAGGTGACTACGTCCAAAAAATCAGACCTCTAGGACCACTCCCTGACTGGATGTTAGGGGTCAAAAGTGGTCGCTTCAGATAAAGAGGAAGATGGCGATAGACGTCACCCCCAATATCGACTCTTCTGAACACATTTTGTTTATAAAATTGTGCATATTATGGGGTCACTTTGCTTTCGATACTGTCTAAAAGCATTAATTTAGCTTGTTAAATTTAAAAAAATAAAAGAAATTAAAGAAATAATATTTCTTTCTAACTTCTTGTCTTTTTTTTTATATTTCAAACGTTTAAAATTTAAATATCCATCAGAATTACGTAAGCATTTAATATCAGGATATTGTTATTACCATGTAAACCCATCAACATTTGACAAGAGAACGATGAAACAATTTTATGTTGATATTGAAGATCAATGAAATTTTCAGAAAAAAAATTGTTGGAAGAAATTCAAAAAAGATTTTTCGAATTTTTTTTTTTTTTTTAAGTATAAACGATAGGATAATAGAAATATCTAAATAATACTCAGTTGTTTATTTTTAAACTTAGGTCCACAGGTGTTTTAGAAATTAAAAAGTTTCTCAATTCAAAAAAAAACCAAAGAGAGAAATTTCAGTGAACTAATAATTAAATTTCAGTGAACTAATAATGATACATTGATAATAATTATTATACATTGTTAGTAACTATTGGTTGTGTTAAACTATTTTTGATACATTCATAAAAATCATTAAGAATTGATTTTGTTAAAAGCCTTTCATTATTGTAAAATAATATGTCTGTCTTATTTATACCAGTAAATGGAATGGAAGTTACTCTTTGTTGTTCAAATAAGGTTTGAAAAAGCGGAAAGATGATATTTCCGCGAAATATCACCATTAATAAAATGAAATTTATCCGAAGATGGAGTTTTTAATCTAATTTAATAGGAGTATAAGATAGGATATGAAGTATCCTAACTTTTCTTTGTTATTTAGAAAATTTAGATCTCAAAGACTGTTTATTAATACCTTCATTAGTTACAGTCATTTGTACATTGTTTTATGCCGAAGTTACCCTGAAACAGCTGAACTTCGTATTTTTACCTTAATTGCGTATCGTAACTTATCTATCAACTCTTTCATCCTCTGCTATTTGATGGATCTGTACCAATTTCAACTTGCATCTTACTTGAAATAAATTTCAAATTTCAGCTTTCTAAGATGCATAGTTTCTGAGTTATCGTGATCACAGATAAACGGAAATTTTTGTTCTATTTCGTTTATTTTCTCCCTGCTGCTCTAAAACATGACGTCTAATCTATAATATAGCTACTATATGAGGATAAAACTCTATCTATGCCAAACGGGAACCAGTCCTAAAAGAGGTCGAGTCAGTAACAAGTTCTTCTCAGTTACCTAAGTTTGTTATGGTAATGTAGCAGACGCTATTAAATGATGAATGGCTTTGAAGTTCTTAGTTGGACAAGGTCTTTATTATGTATCTAGGGCGTAAGCTCTTTAGAATTTCTTTTGGCAGTTTTTTAGGAAAATCAAGTTAGTGAAAATTGGGCATTGACGATATTTTCAAAAGAAATTTTGTTATTATCAGGCGCATTGGTTTAAAAAACAAAGAAAAATAGAAGAAATTTACTCTCGTTCTCTTTGAGATAGATTTTGCCTGAGAACTTTGTCGGACGTAACGTCACTAAACCAGGTTTTTTTGATATTCTAAAAAAATTCAAAAGATCAAACGGAGATTAATTGCCAAATTTCTCGTTAAAGGCAATTGTAATCCAAATCTAATAATCTTTCACTTTAAGGTATTTCTTCTTTAAGGAAAGAAAATGTTGATGTCAATTTCAAATTAACAGATGATGAACAAATATTAAATTCATTTAAAGGTGCTGAAACAAAGAAGTCTCTTTCCCTAGTGAAGATTCTGGCGAGTTTCTGTCGGGTTTGGCTAATGTTTTAATATTCATTGTCATGTCAGTAAAGGACATTTAATTGGCAGACAGGCCGACGATAGGTTTCGACATTGATAGCACTGCTTTAATGTAATGATAGCAATCTCATTTACTAAAATAAACTTTAATTTGTTAAATTAAAGTAAAGTGAAATACTTTCAGTTAATTTGGACCTTGTTTTAAATTGATTTATAAATAAAAACCAACTCCAAACGCGTGCTGTCATCTGGCGGAGAATAACTGAAATCTTTTTGTGAAGAGAATCGATCACCATTAACTTTGTATCGATTTTATAACTATATAGATATTTTTATTGTTTTATGCGTTTTGAAATGGAATATTATCGCGTTGATTCCGGAACACGGACTCATCGGATTTTTAAATAGATTAAATGTATTGAAAGTCAAAAGCTTTAGCAACATTCAAGTCGGATATTGTAATGCCTGTAGCACCGTTAAGCAGCTGTTAACGTGAGAACTGCTACTTTTATTTTTGGTTCGCTTGAAAGACGATAAAAATTAATATACGAAATTGCTTTTCCACTTTCTTTCATGAATATCCAAACTTTAACGTCTGCTCACATAAGCCTAAAGGCCATTTGTACATTCAGATGACCTTTGACTTTGCCAACATTATCAGCGTTCCGCCAGTTTACTAACCAAATTGTCGAAAAATGAAGTTAGCATAATAAAATTAATTTCGCGAATGTTCAAATCACCTGGTTGTTTGAATGTATTTCCATTGGTTTGGTGATCGGTTAGATGTAAATCAGAAATTTAATACAGAAACCGTAATACGTGATTGAAGCATAAATTTTTAAGTTTATATGTTTTTAGAAGAAACAAAAATATGTTCTATAAATAATTAATCTTAAGGGAAAAAAGTGATTGGTGTTGTTTTCTTGTTTGTAGTTCTTGAAATGGATAAATAAAGGAAGGACATTAACTTTAGTACAAAAGAATAGTAACTATGTGAATATTGCATATTCTTCCGTTTCCGAAGGAAGAGTACAATCCATGGAAAGAGAATGTTATTGGAAAGCAATAATTAGACTTCTACATTTTCTATTTGCTACAATTTGGAATTAAAAATTTAATCAGTAATGCAGATGCAAAAATGATCCATATTGTAATGGTGTTTGTGGGAGTCTTGAGGAAGCGAAGAAACAAGGAGTCAAGTTTGGAACTGAACTGAATTAATTTATTAAACCTAAAACATGGGTTTTTTTTTATAGATTTTACAAAGTTGGATTTCATGGGAAGATTAATTAAAAATATATATCGTGATTGAACAAGAAACATAACAACTTAAATTAATCAACTAATTAAACGGCTGTAACGGAAAAGAATTTAAAAATAAATAGAACAGCAATAATTATGAAATAGTAAACGAATGATTTAAAATAAATAACGGTTAAGATTAAAATGAATGAAATACAGATATATACAGATAAATACAAATAAATGATTCCTAAAAATATCTGGGAAACGGAGGAAATACCGGAAGATTGGAAAACAGCCATGATCCACCCTATACACAAAAAAGGAGATAAAACTGATGTCAACAATTATAGGGGAATCTCACTCCTTTCGGTTACATACAAAATCCTTTCCAAAGCTTTACAAAACAGATTGGAGACCCAACTGGATCCACAATTAGGTGACTACCAGGGAGGATTCAGGAAGGGAAGATCATGTGCAGAACAGATATTAAATTTGAAACTCATAATAAGGTACAGGAGACTGAGATCCAAGGACATTCATGTGACATTCGTGGACTTCAAAAAGGCATAAGATTCTATTGACAGAGATACACTTTTCAATATATTGGAGGAATTCGGAGCTGATGACAAATCAATTGCGATCACCAAAAAAACTCTAACAAACACGAAGTCAAAAGTAAAATTTTTGGGAGAGATTTCAGAACCATTTGAGGTGAAAACAGGAGTAAGACAGGGAGATGGGCTTTCCCCATTGCTCTTCAAATGTGCTGGAGAAAGTAATGAGAGAGTGGAGGAAAAGAATGGAAGAGGAAGGAATCAAGAAAATAAAAATAGGAAGAAAGAAAGATAACTTGGAAATTGACTGCCTGGCTTTTGCAGACGATGTTGCAATACTAGCGGAAAACATTGAAGATGCAAGAAGACAAATAAATATACTGAAAGAGACGGCAGAAAAGGCTGGACTACAAATATCTTATGAAAAGACGGAATACATGACCAATAGAAAAGATGCACCAAGACAGATCACAACAAAGTATGGGAAAATCAAGAGGGTTAATACATTCAAATACTTAAATTTTTTGTTTGAGATTCAGTAGACACCCTGCATAGTCTCCAAAACGATAATCTTCGTTCAATCACGATATTTTGTTTTCCTAAATAGAAAACTTCTTCAGTTTAAATTGAGGACAAGAAATCTCTTTCTTCCTCCTCAATGGACCACTTCGAGGATAGGCGGGGCTTCGTAGTTCCAAAATATCCCACCAGGATACTGCTTGACTTGTGGGATAAACAAAGCCATGTGCTTCGTTTTAACCCGTGTAAATATAGAGGGAGAACTAAAAGATTTGATTTGGATGAAACGATTGTAAACCTTCCTAAATGTTCATATCGGATGTAGAGTTGATTATAGCCTATTAAAGAAGACGACAGCAATATATTATCAACGAAAGATATAATTTATATAATTTAAAGGACCACTTGAGAATAGGCGGGGCTTCATAGTTACAAAATATCCCACCAGGATACTGCTTGGCTTGTGGGATAAACAAAGCCTTGTGCTTTGTTTTAACCGGTATAGATATAGAGGAAATGTTATATTAAAGAAGGAAATTCCAAGCGTTTTACAGAATTATTACAATAAGGAACTGCACAGTACTGCACCATTCCGTCTTGAAATATCAAAAATTTTAATTCACACTAAGATGTATGTTTGTTATCCCACATGATCCCACATTACACGTCATACGTGACGTCGATAGGGGCGTAAACCTCAAGTGGCCCATTGAATTCGTTATGATACATTTAAAAATTTAATAATACACAGACGGTTCATATATTGTTTCTACGTATTGTATTTATAAACATGTATTGTTTGTATGGGTTGTATTATTAATTTTTTAAATTTATCATAACGAATTCAGTTGAGGAAGAAGAAAGATATTTCTTGTCCTCAATTTAACCTGAAGAAGTTTTCTATTGAAGAAAACGAAATATCGTGATTAAAGAAGGAATTTTAAGAAGGTATTTTAGTTGTATTGTATATATAGTGATAAATAATGTTGATATGAATGGCCAAGAACGTTCAGTGATTTAAGTCTCGCAGTAAGACCAATTTCAACACAAATAATGATAATACTGTCTCTAACAAAAAAAGATGAAAATGTTTTTAATTAGGATAAGAAATTTACTTTTCTAAAGTAGCATAACATTATGTTATAATTATTCATTTAAACTGGTATAACTATTCATTTAATAACTAGCCAGTAGAATGCTACTGATAAATCAACCTATTTTGTAATTACTCTTCTATTCTTCTTCTATCACTGTTTCATTTTCTTTTATGTATCTTTTAACAGCCTGCAAGCAAAGGAAATTTCACAATCTTATAACCTCAAAACTTGTTGAGAAACCTTTGTTTTAATGGATCTGAATTTTTGATTCAACTACTTTCACGAACTAAGAAAGTACTTGAAAACAATAATATAGCCATACACCTTAGTAAAATAACTGAGATATTTATACAATATAAAAGGTTACAACGTTTCGCCGTCGAGAGACAGCCTTATCAAGTAGGTGTATTTCATAAGGCTGTCTCTCGACGGCGAAACGTTGTAATCTTTTATATTGTATAAATATGTCAGTTATTTTACTCAGGTGTATGGCTATATTATTGCTTTCAATGTTATGCAGTACACGTAAATCTTTTGTTCTTATAAGAAAGTACTTTCTTTTTTCTTTTTCGTAATTATTCCAAAACTAATTTTTATTTTATTGATACGTCATTCTGTTAATGAATCAAGACTACGCTACTTTTACTGAAATACATTTAAACCCTTGAGATCTTTTTCTAAGTAAGTTTCAACTTGTTAAAGTGAAACCCAATTCATCTTCCTTCTTTGTGTCAGCAAATACTTAAGTCTTGCTAAGTTTCTTCCAATCGCTTCGTTACTTAACATAGGCTTCGATCCTTCGTGGAGTATCTTGCCAACATTGTTGGAAATCACACCAGCGTGAAATCTTCGCTTCCACACAGGAATCTTAGCCGAACCTATTGCAGGGAATACCCTTCCCGCTGCCGATTCGTCTTCCCCAAAAAAATGGCAAGAAAATTGGAAAGTAAATTTTGGCTATGGTCCAATTTATTCCCTCCTCAGCCATTTTTTTGTCTTCGTAGTTTCAAAAAAAAAAGTTAAAAAAAAATGAGCATTAAATATGAAGAATAAGGAAGCTAATCTACATACTAAAAGCGCTAAGCTGTGACATCATTAATACCGTCAAGTTTCGATAATTAAAATCGCTGACTTTTTTTTTCGTTCTTTCTTGATGCCAACTATTTCCTTTACAAATTTTTGTTGTTGAATATGAATAATTCAATGGTTCTGCAGAATCAAATTAAGAAGATCACTCTCTCTCTGTCTCTTCCCTATCGTTTTTTTAGATTAAAAATTGTATTTCATCAGATTTGACGTTATCGTGTCTACACTTTGATTCCAAATTTCTTTTACTCAAAATTTGTTGTTCATTATTTTGTAATATTTTTATCTGTCATAAGTAAATACGAGGATCAGAAATATCCGGAAAGGGAGACAGAACACAAGGAATGATATGTGCAGATATGTTTTGTCAGACAGATTGAAATACCCACACTTTACACTAGATGTACATCTATGATGTAGAGGTGTGCTAAAACTATAAAGAAAGTAAAACTAACGTAGCCATTTGGGCACTTTATTGTACTTATACATGCAATGATTTTATTGATTATAATTTACTTTTACGAAGCTTCAGAAATGATATACAGTGCAACTTGGATAATTCGAACGTCTTTAATTCGAAATCGTGGTTAATTCGAAGATTTCTCTTGGTCCCTTGAATTTCTTATTAAATCAATGTTAAAAAATCGTGGATAATTCGAAGTTCAACTTCCTTAATTCGAAGTTTTTTATAAAACATTTCGAACCATAACGACTTTTCGGTGTTTCATCGTTAAGAAATTCGACACGTGACAACTGAAATCCCCTTCCCGCCACCGTTCGACACCTGACGCCATTCGAGCTTCCTGCTGTCAGTGTCACCATGTCTTTCAGTAAACCACGCGTGTACAAGAATTTAACGTTCGCTGAAAAGGTCGCCGTCATTCGCGAGGTGGAAAAGGGTGTGAAGAAGAAATGCCAAATCGCCAACGAGTACGGGATAGCGTCGAATTCTGTCGGTACATTGAAGGACAAACCAAAGTGAAGCTGTTTTCCGTTCACTAAACGTGCTTGATGATTTTCTAACCTTAAGCGACTGAATTCTGCAAAATATCAGACATTGCACAATTTTTTGAAAAAGCTATAATTTTCTGTATTGAATGCAATATATACTGGAGCTTACGTAATGTAAATGTTATTTCGTTTACATACATATAGTGTTTAAGTCTTTCATACCATGATCTTTCTGAATAAATATTTACTTATTGACAAAATAATCTTTTGAAGCATTCAGTGGATCTGAAATTAAAGTTAAAAGATATAACTTCTTTAATTCGAAATCTTAGATAATTCGAAGTTTTGTAGTGGTCCCTTCAGCTTCGAATTATCCAAGTTGCACTGTAGTTATAACATAGAGAACTTCATGAAAAATGGTTTTTATAAAAATATTTAATCATATACATGTAATATATTTCGCAGTTCTCTACTGCATTTTCAAGTGAAAGAATAACATTAAAATAATATAAGAATTATTCTACATCAAATTTTAAAACAATTAACAATAATTCTTAAGAAACAATATAAAAAGATGAAACTGCAACTGAATGATAACAAAAAGCTTTTCTGAACTTAAATTAAAAGATAACGAATGCTTTAAAAATATACAGAACAACTGATAAAGACAATGTAACATAATTAACATTGAAATAAATCGGCAATATGAGGAATTTCAAATTTTCGGTTCATTAATTTAATAGAAAATTTTTTAATATGTTCTTTTACTTGTAATTTTTGATAATTATTATATCTAAAATTTTTATGTTATCCCAATCAATAATATGGTTTGGAAATTGTTTAAATGTTCAGTGATAGCTGATTTAAAATTTGTGGAATCTTGCGTTGTGGAGAAATTTTTATATCTGATTGGTGTTCTTTTATATAAATTTTGTTTAGTAAGACGAATATATATAAGATTTCAAGATTTACAATTATTTGGTTAATTACTTCTATTTTTTGGTTTTGGTATGCTACGAGGTAATAGTCACAGGCGACAGCATAAAAAGGGAGATGGACGACAAAAGGAGAGTTCAGACTTTGTCATTCTTTTATTAGAAAATAAGACCTGCTTCGTGTTTTGGTTGGAAGAGGTAAAGCCACGGGGTAAGGGTTTTGACTATAGGGTAAGGGTTTCGGCCATGGGGCAAGGGTTTTGACTACAGGATAATGGTTTCGACCTTGGGGCAAGGGTTTTGACTATAGGGTAAGGGTTTCGGCCATGGGGCAAGGATTTGACTGTAGGACAATGGTTTCGAGAGGCCAAAAAAAAAAATTTAATGCAAAATGGAAATTTTTTTGAAGAATCTGGGTGAGTTTTTTTGTTTTTTTGTTTGGTTTTTTTTTCAATTATTTAGTGTAAATTTTAAAAATAAAATTTTTAGTAAAATTTACTCAGTTCAAATCAAATAAAACATTTAGTAAATATCCTCTTATCTTTCATTTAAAACATGATTTTTCCTGAATAACTAAAAAGCAGTAAATAAGGTTTTTTTCTGCGTAGGCAGAAACCTTAATTAATGCTAATTAAAGCTAATTAAAACTTTTATGAAACATGACACTTTCCCTAATGAAATGGAACAACCCAGATATAATGTAAAGTTTATGAAAATTACGAAAATTTCAGTTTATGAAAATGGACTTGTTTTCAAATATGGTCACATTTCAGTTTTAACCCAAACGCCTACATAATTCTTCCATTTAAAGTTCCAAAGGAGGGCGTAGAAGTTAATTCAATAAGGGCTTTTTTATATCTTCTATTAAAGCTAAATCCCTCCTTCGTCTCGTTGTGTGTTTCCGGTGCTAATTGTGTTAATGACAGAATCGATTTTTCAATGATCATTGGGAAGCGAAGGAGGAATCATTAAAAAAGAAAACAAACAAACCCCTGTCAAGCATCAGAACATCTACAGACTCTGCCTAAAGAAGTGTTTGCAGACCACTTCAAAAACCCTCATTAATTCACGTTAATATTCAAGTCGTATTTTTATAAAACTTGCAATACAGGAAAAATCATCGATCTTAACTACTATCTTCAGTTGCCTATACTTCGAGAAAAGATTATTTTTGAATTTAGGAGAAGTTAGTCAAATAAACAGAAGAATTCACGAGCAGGCCATTTTTTGGTTGGATATGTTTGTTAAGATTCAGGATAAAATTATAATACCGGAAGTGATTGGGATAGTGGCTTAGCAGTGATTACAATAGACTAAAAGCTAGACATGTTGTGGCATCTTTCGTATTCTTTGATAAAAGTAAGGTTCTTAAAACAACAACTTTCGTTCTATCTGTTTTCTGATATTCAATAGTGTTCTTTGGCCTTCCGCCTCTTAGTAACTTTGAATTCTAATCTGTAGGGAAGTCGTTGAACATTCCTATTCCTTTTAACATTGAAATTTTTGCTTTTAAAATAAGTGATTGTTTGATTGTCAGTTTGTTTGTTTTTTCTGAAATTTTTTCATCTGATCCCTGTCCAAAAATTTGCTTGTGAGAACAAATATTGAAGTAGATTGAATATTTAAATCCCAGGCAGGTCCCTTGTGGCAATTGGCCGAATTAAAATCCTTACATCAAATATCAATTTCCCCCATTTAAAGTTATTAATCTGTTTTGCTAATGGATTACGATTAACTCTAAAGGAATTAACGAAAAGGAAAAATGTGAATTTATTATTGCAACAAGCTTTCATTACGAATAATTATTTTTAAAACAGAATCCATTTACAAAATAATGAATTTAAAAACTCTTTTATTCAAATTATTTGAGCTTCTATTGGAACTTAATCCAATCAAAATCCATTACGATGCAATTTATGGTAAATCATTACACAGTGCTTGGATATTTATGAAATTTAAGTTTGGAAATGATCAATTTTTGCTAAAAATTTTGTTTTAGTTTTATGGAAAAAATACTTTTTAGGTGTGAAATGTATGATAATTTATGCATATTATAAGCTTGGTAAATAATAATAGGGATTATTTTAATTTGAAATATTTTAATGCCTACAGTGTTGACAGCTCTATTTTATTCATACATTAATACCTTTAAGCTAAAGCATTTTACTGGGGTCATTTATGCCGACCTGTGTTGTAAAGAGCAAGTATTTCATGTTTGTCTTTCTAGTTAAAATAATATGCTAATGAAGCGGCTTAAATGGATTATACGTTTGGTAATTACATCATTTCAAATGTTGGTAATTTAGGGTTAATGGCGCTAAACGCTAACTAACTTCATTTATATCAAAATTTTGAGCTTTGATGAGATTAAAACTAATTAACGCAGATATTGTCAGAGGGAATTCTTAAGAGATGCAATAGTTTCGTATGGTCTTAGAAGTTAGTTTAATTGAGTTCTAAATAATGATTTAAGTAAACTAATATTTGAGTAACTGGCCTTGAGTTTGAATATAACGAAGTCCTTTTAAACATCATAAAACAAGAAACAGCCTTTGTAGCCTATTCTCCAAGGGCAGCCGATTTCATAAAGTTCATAGTCAATCTATGTGCGTTCACCCTAAGTTCTTATGTTCACCCTCAGCTTCTGAACCATTGAATATATTTTTCTATTTCACGGACGATATAACTTTGGTAATTATTTTTTTTTTTTTTCTGTGTATGTCCAAGTTAAGAAATTTAAGAGTGAAAATATCCAAAAAAACCTCCATTAAGAAAAAAAGTTTTTTACGTGTGTTAAAATTTTTTGAAATTCTTGAATATAGCCAACACACAAGTCTAAATAAAATTAGTTAAAAGTTAAAAAACAAATATTTACAATTAAAACAAACTAGTTTCTGCGCCGTTAACGGGCCATCATCAGTGAAAAAGAATTTCACCTCCATTAAGAAGCATTAGAAGAAAATCAAAGGATATCTATCGACATCTTCACAATTCATATTTATATGCTTAGTAATCCTCGTAATATCTGCACGTGCATTGATAAATTTAAAATAAATTTATAAAAATATTGTATTTAACGGATTTAATTAATCTTTTCAGAAAAGTAAGATCTGTACTTCTTTTTTTTTTATAATTCGACAGATATTCAATTTAAATAAGTAGAATAAAAAAAAAAAACATTGAATAGAAAATGAAAAAATATTTAAAAATATCGGGGGGGGGGGATTGAAATATTTTCAGGAACTTCTTAGTTAATTTTTTTTATTAAAATATTGAATATCCTGAGAGAATAAATTTTTCCTTTGTCATTCTGATTCTTTCTTTATGATCAATAAAATATATATGAATTAAATTAGTAATTAATGAATTACTCAATATTATGATATTAATATACTTTAAAGATTAACATTTCCAACAATAAATTAACAGCAGAAAATTAATTGTGATTTTTAAATATCTTTAAACTAATATATTTTATTATATATTTTTCCAAAAATATGAAACAAAAAAAAAAGAGATAGGGAAAAATGGTTGCTGTTACTTGATCTTTGCAGTTAATCTCTGTTGCTGCAAATAACAAGTTTCTTTAATACTTTTATTAGTTGCTTTGTATTAAATATCATCTCTTAACTTTTTTTTCCATGTAAAAGTAACCCTACCGGCAGTGTTATATTGCCCCGTTATCAGATCACAGAATTCAAGACGGAATATTTCCGGATTGCTGGGGCGGGATCAAGCATCTGTTTCCGGGGTCTGACATAACAGACTGGCATTAAAATAATTCCCGTTTCCGTTATCGATTTTCAAGAGCTCTTAGCAGGGTGGAAGTGTGTGGGCAGATCTCTAATTCGAAAACAAACAAAAAGGACGGAAAAGAAGCTTTTAGATTTTTTTTTTCCTATTAATAAACAGAAATGATTTTTTGTTTTTTGCAGTTAATTGCAAAGTAATCAAACAAAAAATCAGAAATGCTCTAAATTAAGGATTAATTTATTGTTATTACCTTTCTTCTCCGTATTTCTTTTTTTCTTTTGCGTTATGAAATAGAAATGTATTGATGTTAATGAAGGGTCGACAATCCATGACATTAATTTGATCAATTGGCGCAAAAGAAGTTAGTGAAAGAATACAAAGACTACTTTCCTTAAAAGTGTTAGTCATTCATTTTGTTATTAAACTTTATTTTTTTTTATTTTCTTTCATTCAGTTATATTTTTTTTTAAAAAAGTGCAAGCCTACATTTCTTTATTTATTTATCAAAAAAGCCTATATTTATTTATTTATTTATTTATTTATCAAAAAGTCTTCATTTATTTATTTATTAATCAAAAAAATCCTACATTTATTTATTTATCAAAAAACCCTACATTTATTTATTTATTTATTTATTTATTTATTTATTTATTTATTTATTTATTTATCAAAAAAGCTTACATTTATTTATTTATCAAAAAAAGCCAACATTTATTTACAGTAAAACCTCGTTAAGTCGTCACCCGGATAAGTCGTCACTCCGTTTAAGTCGTCGTTTTCCTTTGGTCCCGACAAGGTCTCATACACAATAATGTAAATAACCCTCTTTTACCCGTCACCAAATTTAATTCTACTCCGGATAACTCGTCACCCTCACAAATGGCCAAAAGCATCTTTCTTCTCTATTTTGTATGCCATCGTGTTGTCTTTTCAGCCTCGCCCCTTCATTTTAAGAAAGCCAAGCTTTTACGGGGAATTTTGGACCACGCCTTCATCCCTTTACTACCCCTTCGGGGGATTTGGATTCTTGGAATCTCGCTGCTAATCATTCAAAGCACACTTCTCACTGCGACTCTGTCGAGTGTAGACGTTTTTTGACCGCTCCTGAGTGTGACTTCATTTCATAAGGGTTGTTTTTTTCTCTTGCAATTTCGTGGTTCGATTACGTTTTTAACATGTCAGGGAAATGAAACCTCGTTATCTTTTAAAGAAAAAAAAAGACTTAATTGCACTTTTTGAAAAATCAAATGTTTCGAAACAGCTTTTGCCAAAGAACACCATATTCCTAGGACTACATTAAAGGATATTCTTTTATCGAAACAAATAATTGAAGAAGCTGACTGCAAAGACAAAAGAAAGAGAATGAGGAAATCGAAGTTGACGAGATCGAGGAGGTTTTAGTTCGATGGCTAAAACATGCCAGATCGCAAAATGTGCCGATTTCTGCCGTGATTCTCAAAGAAAAAGCCATGGAAATTGCTAAGGAGTTGAACATTGAAGATTTCGGCGGCAGCAGTGGTTGGCTGGAAGGTTTCAAAGACAGACATTGCCTTTCTTTTAAACGATTAAAATGTGGTACTATAAAAAGTGTTTTTTTTTTTATTTTTATTCATTTGCATATATTGATTTATGAAAATCTTGTTTTTCTCTCCGAATCCTTCAGCAATTCATAAAAATACTTATTTCAGGGTTTTTTGGTTTTTTTTTAAAAAAAAATTCCCACTCCGCTTCAGTCGTCAAAAATGCTTGGTCCCTTGAGTGACGACTTAACGAGGTTTTACTGTATTTATTTATCAAAAAAAAAAAGCCTACATTTATTTATTTATCAAAAAAAAGCTTACATTTATTTATTTATTTATTTATTTATTTATTTATTTATTTATTTATCAAAAAAAAGCTTACATTTATTTATTTATTTATTTATTTATTTATCAAAAAAGCCTGCATTTATTTATTTATCAAAAAAAGCCTCCATTTATTTATTTATCAAAAAAAGCTTACATTTATTTATTTATTTATTTATTTATCAAAAAAAGCAAACATTTATTTATTTATCAAAAAAACCTACATTTATTTTCGCATTACATATTTTAGTTGTCTAAGTAGGATTAATTTTAATCATATTAAACCAAGCGCAAATTAAAAGGATAATCTGAAAGGATTAACTTCAATTGTTTAAGATATTGATAGAAATCAGTTGTTTAGGTTCTTGGGAAGTTGGGACTTTTTGTGCTTTGTTAGCACTTAGATCCGTAAAGAAGCAAAAGTTAGATGGTCTGTAGTTAGAATGGGAAGTTTGTAGAAGTTCCATCCATGATTCAAAAGTTCTAAGTGGGAGGGACACAAATACACAGATTAATTTAATGAGTCTCGATTTCCTAATGGAAAGTAAAGAAAAAAAAAATTATTTGCGGTTTTTTTTTCATTGGTAACTTTATTTGCACTATTTATGTAAGTTTGTTTAAATTGTTTTCAGTGCGTTTATACTTGCAATGGTTGTTTTTTGAATAATGTAGAGGAGTAATCATATGGCTGAAACTTAAATGGAGCAACATAAAGAAAATATTCTAATCTTGATGTAAGGATTGTAATGTAAAAATGATAAATTGTGCTTACTTTTAGTAATTATGTTACTTTGAATAAATGTATTAATATTTGAAATGTATTGAATGTATGTAAAGTGTATTCTATAAATATTGCATATTCTGTATGTAAATAAGTTCTGTAAATTCTGCGTATTCTGTAAATATTGTAAGTCTTCCTCTGAAACGGAACTAGTAGAAATAATTGCTGCTCCCATCTTCTTAAAGGTTAATCCTGATGTTCTAGAAATAGTCCCCCAATTGCTATATTAGAGGGTGAGATTTGAGGTTGGAGACGGATATTTGAAACGCAAGGAATATTCTCTGCAGTTTCTTGATTTGTTGTCTTATTTATTGAAATTTAGGTCTTTATAGTTTTTCTTTGAACTTGTGCAGCTTCCTTTATTTCATGACACTTTAGAACATAATTAATAGTAACTTTTCTAATTCACAATTAACTCCAGAATGAAGCCTTGAAGTTACTACCTTCGTTCTGAATAGCACAATTGTATTTACAGTTTTAAATGCTATCCGTGTTATATCATTTCTGAAGCTTCGTTTAAGCGAATTATAATCAATAAAATCATTGTGTGTGTAAATAGAATAAAGTGCCCGAACGGCTACATTAGTTTTACTTTCTTTATAGTATTATCGTAGATTTTTTTTTTTTTTTACAAATGCCTGGGCTCGTAGACTGATCGTCTTTCTTTAGGCCAACAACAAGGGGCGAGATATGATGCCTTTAGCCGACGAATCGTTGCCCAGGGTACGCCAAGGGAGGCAGTATCAAGTGGCACCCGCAGGAAAGGACAGGAGGAGAAACAAACATCCATGCCACGACCGGGATTCGAACCCGGGTACCGGCACACTGGCCGCAACGGCAGACCGCTGTCTAGACCGCGCCGGCACGGCAGTATTATCGTAGATGTAAACTGCATTTAAACTTTTTTCTTTTTTTTTTTTGTATTATTGCTGCTTTCAAGTTTGTTTATAACTTTCAACATTTATATCAGTTTGCAAGATAAAAATAAAAACTCTAGACTAATATTTTTGAATACTTAGCAGATAATTAAACATTTAATGTTAAAATTCGGAATTCTATTGAATATCCGAATCGGTATTACAATAATTTTGATTAATAATATTTACATCTCAATCTACACATAATCGCCACTGCTTCGGCTGGTGTGGCAATTGGGAATCTAAAGATTTCAAGATTTATCGCGTCATTATTATTTATTCTAATTTTTAAAGCTAGTTTTCCCATGGTTTCCGGTGCTGAAGCTGATAATTTCTATTTATGAAACTTCATATTCAAAACTGAAGCTTATCAAAAAATGTTTCAAGGAATTGTATTAACCTGGCAGTTACGATCGATAATGAATCTTTTGAATCATTAAAGTTAATCCTTTAAGTCCTTTAGTAAATTAAGGTGATTTACTATTTAGAAATGAAGTTGCAAACGTATTCTTTAGTTTTAAGCTAGATTTTCTCAACTAAATGTTGTCAAACTATACGTTTTGATGTTAACAAAATGTAATCTTGTTGATAATATTATTTACGTAGTGATTTCTCTTACAATAATAGAATAAGCTGCAAGTGTTAGGTTAAATTTATAATTATCACCCTTTTATTAGCTCACACTATCTGGTTTCCGGTTCAAATCTTGTAATCAATTTGTAAGTCACTTCCTATCGGTCAATCATCTTGAAATTTTGCATACTTGATTATGTCTGATGGCAATACAATAATTTACAATAAACAGATATATTAATATTTTCCGCCAAAGCAACACGTTCTTCCGTGAGCCGTTACTATCGAGTCCAGCCTCTAGGCGGCGGCATATATATATACAACTAATAATATGCATAATCCTTAGATATTTTAATCATTACATAATATAGAAAGCGTGATTTTTTAAAAGTTTTTATAAATTATACTTTTATATACTGTAAATTTTGCCAATAATGTCTGGCATTACATCATCAACATTCCTTTTCATTTTTGTTTTTAATTATCCTTGCTTAAAAGTTATTTCTTGAATTAAATGTATTCTCCCTGTAAAACTATATTGGTTTCGGATTGAGGGATAAAGTTATGCAAAAAGTTAGCTTTTAGAATGTAATCTTTTAATAGAATCTAAACTATTTTTAATCCTTTCTTATAACGTTTTCTAGATTCTTCAATCTGTGCTAACTATGATAAGATTTCCATTGTAATTTGTAAATTGCTTCCATTACTTTGAAGTATCAAAGTATCTTCAAGATTTTTTCTGTCTTAATATTTTTTTCCTGAATTGCAAAATATATGAATGCCATTTTCAACATAGAATTTTCTCATTTTAATCCATTGTAATTTTTTGCTAAGGTTTAGACCTACATTATTACAGATTTAAATTTTTTTCTCGTAATATCATTTTTTAGATAACTTTGCACATTTAAAATACATTTGATTACTTTTCAATTTTCAAATTAACACTCAAATTATGCTTCCTTGTGTTTCATTATCTTCCATCTAAACTTAACATTTTCATCAATATTTTATTATTTCTTTACATAAATCCACGTCTTAAAAGCATTTATGTAAATGTAAGGAAAATGCAGAGAACAGAATGCCAAGAGGATTTACCCCAAGGACCACGAGCCATGGGAACTGTTTATGTAATTTTGCATCAATATTGACGGTACATTAGTATTGTCAATAAATATATGTAAATATGTGTATGCAAATTTGTATACACACTACATTTGCATGCATATTATAAATGCGCTTTCATGCATAATTTCAGTGATTCAGAGTTTATAGAATTTAAATGTTATAATTTCAATTATATTTAATTTTTTCAATTCAAGTTAACACTGGCCACGAACAAGCCAAAACATTCAGCTAGAGACATGGTTATGAAGCATACAGATATTGATTGGCAGATCACATTAGAGCATTTAAGAATAAAAAAAGAAACATTTCTGATTGGGCAGATCATTGTGAAAAAATGGGACATAACCCAGATCCTATTGTAAATATTGAAGTCGAAACTTCTGAAGAGAAGGAAAGACTCACGATAGAATCATGTTTAATTAATATTAGAAATTGTTTCAATAAATATTTATTTAAGGAATAAATAAACAATAAATTGTTTCAATCCTTAAAATTAGTAATGCTTCTTTTAGTTAAATCGAATGAAATTGAGGACACCACACTTTCAAATATAGAACTAAAATTTATAAACTTAACTAAACAAAATACAGTTTTAAAGTTTAAAAATTTTAGTTCTATATTTGAAAGTGTGGTGGCCTCAATTTCATTCGATTTATTTAGAAGACACATACGTTAAAAATACTTCTTTTAGTTATATAAAAGATTTTTTGAAAAAGTAAGTTAGATAAAATAAATTATTCAAGTTTCAATATAATGAGAGAATGTTATTGTTGTTTATGAAGCATCGTTATTGTTATTGTTTAATTATTATTATTATTCTTATTTACGTTTTATATTATCATTATTAATAACTATGCTAATGAATGATATACTTTCCACAGTTATCATGTATAATGTTTTTAGTTCTTTGAGTTGTTTTGTAACTCTTATACTTATGTAGAAGCAAAAATAATGTTTTTGTCCTCTTTTACACCTGATGAAGTTTTTCGAAAAGAAAAACGAAATATTGTGGACATTAAAGAATGTTTTATAGGATTTCTGGAGTAAATTTCTTACAAATAATAAGATGACTTTATTATACTGATATTGCTTTACTCTCAAATTTTCATCAATAAAATTTTTGGTTAAAATTTTGTTTTCAATAAAGAGTGTTCGCGAAGTTTCCTGGTTATTTCTTGAAAGGTAACAAATTATCGATTGTCCACTGTGTAACCTTACACAAAACATAGTTCTAGCTTTCATGGAAATGATTATTCGAAGTCTCAACTGTTCTTAGGATTTGAAGCCCTAATTCAGCTGATCGGTTCAGAAATTTAACAGGCAGTGTTTTTCAATTTCATTTTTGTCAAATTATTTCGATTTATTATAAAAATCTCAATCGATCATAATATCAAATATAACTGGAATATTCAATAACTCGAAAACTTCAAAACTCAAATAAAAAAAGAGCTAATTTCAATCTCTGTGGATATCGAAACTACATTAGCTGAGCTTACTTTAGAATGTTAGTTTTAATATATTTGATAAACAGATGCTAAATTTATTCTGTCTTGAATTCATCAGAAGTTAATGAACTGAATAACATCTGAATATATTTAGATATATTTATTTATCATTCTACGATAAGTTTCAAAACACAAAACCCATGAATCATGATTCAATTTACAGTGTGAGGTTTGCTAAACTACTAGAAACGACTGTTTCAGTTCACTGTTTGAAGTTGAGGAATTTACGATCTAATTTAGTTAAGGAAAGTTAAAATTTTGTTTTTCAGGAAAGAGAATTCGCGTAGTTTCCTGAGTAGTTCTTGAAAGATAACAAGTAAAAGAAAACAATTCAAATTATGGATGTGTAATGTAATATGAGTCTTCCAAGTATGTAATGTAATCATATGTTCTACTTTTAGCCTACTTTCCCTAAGAAAATGAGTTTTTTTTTAAGTCAGTCGTTGTGTGTGCTTCTCCTAATAGCTTTTGAACAAGAAACTTGGAAGACAAGGTCAGGACAAGAGACAGTCGTCTATCTTTTGTATTTCAAATTTTTTCTGTTTGAATCTTTGTCGAAATTTGCGCCTCAAGGTGCCAAAATTTACACAGAAATATGTTAGAATTTGTATCAGAAATTTAATAATGAATATTAATCCATTTGCGATTGTGTCATCTGCGCATGCTTTGATATATTTAAAATCAATTGGGTTGAAAAATTTGAGTAGAAGTTAGCAACAACTGAGAGAAAACTTTTATTTCTATTCGGCTGATATTAAATTTGCAAATGCATAGAGACTTCTACTTCCTATTGTTTTCATAGATTTATAAAAAAAAAACAAAAAATGTAATAAAATAAATAAAATAAAACCCCTGCTACATTTTAAAGAAAGTGATTTTTTTTTTTAAGGAATTTCTTTTTGAAAAATATCTTATTACTAATTAAAGATTAACTTCTATTAAAGAATTCCTCATCGTAAATTTTTCAGAATGAAATTTGCAGAAAAAGCTTGTTACATCTGTTCTTTATCTTTATTTGTAACAATGTTTCATCCATTCTGTCGATTTCTTTATTTTAAATGCTTTTTGATAAAGCAATAATTGTAACTTGAAAATATGAAAAGCTCAAGTGCTTTTTTGTTTGTTTTTTGATCCCACTAAGAGTGTATATTAATCCCCATTCATATTAATCCCCACTCTGTGTAAACTATTTCTTTCTCACGAGAAAATCTATTTACGTCTGTCTCTGAAGAAAAGTAATTAGTCGAAAACTATTTCGCATTGACTACACGGTTTGAATAGCTGTTTTTTTTTTTCTTTCAACCATAAAACAACTGAGAATTTCAAAATAATAACTAATCATCACCACAACTTCAATGCCTTTAGGTAATGATAACTGAATTTTAAAAAAGCAATGCTTTCTAAAAAGTTATAGTTATTTCTTTATTTTCTGAGTTCATTAATTTGGATGGATCCATTTCTGTATTTCTAAATTTCTGTTATCCGTCTATTCGGGTAACCGTCACAGTCCCCGTCCCGAAGGTGACAGTTAATCGAGTTTCCACTTTAGATTACAAAGTACACTCATTTAGATAAATGATATAGTTATTCATCAGACTTTTGTAATATCTTGACATATTTGTGAAGTAATGGTTTGGTATACGTTTTCCTTATTACACCTGAATACTGAATGTGTTAAAAAAAAATCTATTCGTTACTTAGGTTATTTAAATAAAAAAAAAAGGGTTTGTACAAAAATTGTAAGCTGCTGAATGAACTACATTCTTATTCAGTCAATTGTCTCAAAATGTACTTATCTACCTTTTTAAAAAGAAAAGTCACTGACTGACTCATCAACGCACAGCCCAAACCCTTGGGCCTAGAAAGCCGAAATGTTGCACAGAGGTTCCCTTTATGATGTAGACAAGGAATAAGGCCGGATTTTTCGAAATGCCCACAGGATAGGGAATAAAGAGGATTTATATTTTCGCTTTAAAGTTGTCTTATCGATATATAGGTTTGTGGCGCCAACTCGTAGTACATCTGAGTTATCCGGAGAAGGCCACAACGGGCTGGGAACTCATACATTTTCCGATCTCGATATTAATTTGCTAAATAAATAAAGTTTTTTTTATGCTATGTATGCAAGGGTTCCGGAGCGAAGCGACGTTACCCGGCTAGTAAATAAATAAAAGTAGGCAACGGAAGACAGATTTCGGTGATCACTAGCCTTTTCTACTACCTTAAGCTTTGGAATGAAATCCATTACCACATGACAGAGAATTGGATGAACTCTAAAGCAGACATAAGGAGGACAAAAAATATCTTGGCCTATCGCGTGAGATGGAAACAGGAAGAGCATTATCACTTCGCTAAGGACTGTATGAACTTTTCTATATGAATTTTTTTGTTGATTTTATTTTAATTTATTTTTCTGCCGCTTAAATTGAGATCAGAAATAAAGGAAATGCATGGATTACTCTTTAAAATTTTTGTGCTTGATAAGAAGCATCAATAGATACACATTTTTTATATTTAAATAAACTTTATTGCAAACATTAAAAACACATATGTTTTAACAAGACATATCACTTATGGAGAATATATTCTTTTGGGGGCATAGATACATTCTTTTACCTCTTTAGCAGTTGAAGATGAAACTACTCGTATTCTGTAGCGTTTAGAATCTAGTTCGGCAGAGCTAGTATTAGCCATGGAAAATTAATGGTAGCTGTTGATCCGCTGTTGTCGGATAAGGCTTAAACAAAGCCAGTATTTCCGTTTTTCTTCAAGTTGGATCTTCTTCTGACAATTGCAACATCAATAAGAAAGAAACACTGTGTTCTTCCTTCGCTGGAAGAAGGAAAGTGGAATAATGTAGAAAGGTCTTTCAAGAGATGGAACTGTAACCTAAAGCTATTTAATATTGAATACATTTGCTTTAAAATAATGCAAATGTAATGAAAGTTACTTAAGAAACATTATAGGAAAAAAAGCTCTCCTTGTTTTATTTCTAAATTATACTTTAACTTTAATTCTTTTTTGTAAATTAGTTTAGAGAAATGATATGAGCTACTGCTTCGCTAGTGTCCGTCCGTCTTCTAGCAAATATAAAAAACATTGTTGCAATTTGCTGAAATTCAATATTAAAGAATGTACCACAGTGATTAAGAGTAGGATAAATAAGAACAAAATGATACTAATAATGGAATAGATGAATTTACATAACAATTTTAGCCATTACCATTTTTACTTACTTGTGTATCACTTGTGTATCACAAATCGCATGTGGCTAGATTTTCATTGTATAAACATGTTTCAATAAAATAAACAGCCAACTAAAACGGCACCAATCAATAAATTAAAACAAGACGCAATAAAAACAACGTACGTTTCGATGCCCCTTCTTACGGGCTTCGTTTTCAAGTTAATTAAAAAGCTTCATTTCTCATTGCTTCATTTCTCATTTGATCAACGACTCCCTTCAAGGGATGAACATTTTAAGGTAGGGGGTAATTGAATTCATACAATTCAGAAACTTGATAAATTTCTTTTTATACATGTTTGTTTCCTTTCACACAATTTTAAAACAAAGGCTAAACTTTTCATTTCATTTCACCGTTCCATTTCTAACAACATGGAAGTCGGTACGACCACCAATGCTGATGCCTGTCCACACCATGATTCCCCCTCCACCACAGGGTTGCCTTTCTTGCACGAAATGGGGATTATCCCATGTTCCTCGTTCACGCCAGATTAGGGCACGACGATTGTAGGCTGTAGGCTGAATCTTGACTCGTCACTGAAGAGAACCGTGGACCACTCTTCATGGGTCCAAAGAAGATGCATTTCAGCCCACCTTCTGCGGGTTTTGCGATGTTCAGCAGTTAACGAAATGCATACCTTTGGTCGCCGGGCATACAGTCCACCGTGACGGAGTGGATTTCGCACGGTCTGCGTACACATCCGTCTCTCTGTAGCAGCGAGAAACTGTCCCCGCAGCTCAGTCGCATTGCTTCGCCGGTTTCTTCGTGCTATTAGCGTCAAATAGCGATCATCTCTTGCAGTGGTGGCACATGGGCGGCCCTGCCCTGGTCGTCATATTCAGACAATTTCCATTTTCGCGTCATTTGCTTCTCTGATGATGTTCTTTAATAAATAAACTCAAATACCTCTGTTTTTTGGATGTATTATATTCATTTCGCAATATCCCCTAAATTGTTTGAGCGTATTATCAAAATCTTCTGGTACATGAACATAAATGCTTCAAATAAAAATAAATAGGAAATAATATAAAGAAATAATAAAAACAACTTTAACAGTAGTTTAATGTAAAATATATAAATGTCGTCATCCAAAATTTTTGTTAATTCGTAATTCAACAAAAAGTTGTTGTTTTTTTTTATTCTTTTCCTTTCTTTTTTTTTTACCGATCATATAAAGGATTCTCGTCAGGCAAACTTGTTTCTTCTCCGATTTCTTAATATTCCCGTTTTTTTTTCTTCCATCTTCTTCGTTTTGCCTTTGCCTCTTCGATAAGGAGCTTCCTTGCTTTATTTCTGCACTCGAATTTGGAGATCTTAAGTGGCAAATTACCTTAGGACTTGTGTCAACCCCGTGCCTGCAGATTGCTCTGGAGTATTTGCTCTGCATATCTGTCATCCACACATTATTCACACAAACTTTCCTCATTTTCGTTGAACACGCCGAGAAGAGTTAGAGAGAGAGAGAGAATACAAGAGTAAGATATAAAAAAAAGAAAGAGGCAAAGAGGAAAAAAAATCAGAAAGGAAAAAAAAATGAGTGGGAGTAGGACGATTGCCTTTCCCACAGGCACTTCCTTTTCCTATTGTCTCCCTTTTTCCTGGAATCTACGGAATCTTCTTCGGGAAGCAATTTTAGCGATTTGGAAAGTTTTGGGAGAAATCTCATTAAGTTGGTTTGTTATTTCCTTCTACCAAGGAGAGGTGTGTGTCTATCGAAGCATAGGCGACTAATGAGAATTCCTCACCGACACTTTATGCTTCAAAGCATCTGTTTCCCGTTTGAGTTACTCCGACACTGTTGTACTTCTCTGCCGTGAAGTCAATTCGTAGCTGGGAAATATATGAAGACATGTTTATGCCACCTGTCCTAGCAAATAGCCGATTGATTTGTTTCTGGTTCGAAAGTTTGTTGTCTTATCTTTTTTTAATCTTTCTTGTTTTTTCTTTTTTCTATTTTTTGCTAAATGATAAAAATTAAGATTTAATTATTTCTCTTTTAGTTTTAATGCTCAGTTCAAAAATTTAAAATCTCCAAAAAAAAAATTAGAAAGTTTCCGTCAATTATTCTGTAAAGGCTTTTTCGATATGGAGATAAATGTCAAGATTTCTTTTTTTTTTTTTTTTTGACTAGTAGAATATTATAAACTTTATGTGAGGAACAGAATTTATTAGCTATGTAATTGTAATTTCGCTTACAGAATAGTAAATCCCAAACGTTGTTTCGAGGAACCTTCCAGACTTGACAAAATTTTGGCATATCCGTCCCAAAATTTTGTTTTTCGATTTTGAACATATTTCCACTGGCTATTAAAATATTCAGTTAGACTACAGACTGAACAAAAAAA
>JAFIDM010014012.1:10670945-10692441 GCA_023159025.1 Thereuonema tuberculata | reverse complement strand
TAAATGAAAGTTCACTTTAAACAAAAAAAATAGATTTAGCAAATTAGAAAATTCAAATTTGAGCTTATTTTTAGAAAGTTTTAAGTACAATAGTTAGATCAGGGATTTCTTAAAATGTTTCTATAAGTTTCTTAATACATCAGTTTGTTTGTTATTTCTTCAAAATTAGGAGCTACACGTGTCAGATTTCGTTAAAATAGAAAAGTTTGTTAAGGATTTATGAAAATATTGTTAAAGATCATTTTTCTAAAATACTTTCATTCATAACTTTTCGATATCATATTGAAATATTATTATTATGTTAGGCTTATTATTATTAAGTTTCAAATATTTGTAGAGGAGTTATCTAGGAGAGTTATAACAACACAGTTTCAGTCTCTCTCCCTCTCTCTCCTGCTTAACCATTCCGCAACTTTAAACGCAGACCCCCAACAATCCACCAGGTCTTCTAATCTCTGATGCTGCATTTGGCTCGATACAGTAATGATATGGCTAGAGAGGCAAGTGTTTGCAGCTTTATTTGAAGAGAGTGCACCTAAAACCCCTTCAATAACGATATTATAGCAATCTTGAATAAACGAGCCTCTTGGTTCTCCTGATTTCTCCACTTCAATCACTTTGAAAAACTTGTTTCAATCTGTAATTCTTACTTGACTTTTATAACTTTTCATTTTCTTTGTTCTTTCTTAAAGAAGACCTAAAATGCTGAAAGTAGTTTTCTAGATTCCAAACATTCTTTTCTTCAACATGGAGTTAAAATTGTATTAAATTTTCAAGTTCTTTCAATACTTCAATTTCTAAATTAAAAAACAATGCATTTCTAGTACTGACAGGAAATTAAAATTTTTATTAATAATGTATAATTTTAAATTTTTGAAAGTGATGATTGTGTCGGGAATAGTTCCCCTATTTTATGGTAAACAACTACAATTCAATGTGACATTTGAAATAGAGGAATCATTTAGAACATTATGATCTAGAAAAGTCTTAGTTTCAGAAGTCAATTTCATTCTTGATATAAGAAGACAATTGCATTTCTTCAGCAGAAAAATTTACGCTAATAGTAGTAAAATTCAGCCAGCCCATGTTAATATTTAAAAAAAAATTCATGTAGGCCTACATCTTTTCTGTATTGAACAGGAGAAATTCACTGTATTTCAGATAAATCTGGAACATGACCTTATGTCATTAAAATTATAATAATTTAACTAATAATTTTATATATAATATTGATAATTTTTTTTAAATTTTATGTCATATTTATAATTTTTTTTTTAATTTTATAACTTATAAATCCTTTTTTTAATTTTTATAATACTTTACAACAATACTTTCCTTAAAGAAATAATTCAGTTTATAGCTGTGTGCGTCAACGCTCTTCCAAAGCGGTGGTTAGTTGATGAGCCGTTACTCCTATTCGAAGCTCTAGAGGTCTTCAAATAAAAGATGGTGTGCACCAAGCACATTTAGACAATACTTCACTGCTGAATCGTGAATAACGTGTAGTTATTTCTGAAAATGGTTGGATTGCTTAATAATATTTAACGTCATTTCCCGAATCACTTCCGCAAGCTTCCTTGGAGAAGAAAAAAGATACGTTAGCCGAAGTTTTCTCTTGAAGACAAGAATTTTCAAGACAAGAATCTTGAAATGAATGAGCCCTACATAACTTAAGTTCATTATTTCAGAACTTATTAGTTCAATAATACATCTAAGTCATCGATAAAATCACACGAATCGTCATCGATGTCAGCCACTTTGGAAAAAATTGAACAACGCGGGGGCTTATGGGAGTTTTCTAATTGATGAATGATTTATTGAAAAAAAATGGGCTGCTAAATTTTGATGATTTAACAGTGATTTAGCGACCGATGATGTTGGTGCACAGAAAATGTAGATTAAGGGAGTTTTGAACAACCCTCCAAGTAAGCTTGAGGCACAGGGCTCTGAATCTCAATTACTGATGTTCAATTAAGTATCTTACTTTCATAATTTATTGTTTTTTTAATGTAGCCAAAAGTTTTATTTAAATGTACTGCAACTAAATCTTATAACTAAACCTTTTTCAAAACTAAAATAGTATTAGAAAGCTTACTAAATATTTTGTCAATAGAATTCGAGTGTTAGTTCCTTTGAAAAATCTGTTTTGAAAGGATTCGAACACTCGATCCTAGAATCGTAGTAAACTAGATAACCATAACTGAAAGAACCCTTTGAAACTATTTTTTATATAATCCCATTTTTTGAAAGATATGATATGACTTAAAAAAAAGTATTTTTCAATGCCTTTAAATTAAACGGGTGATTTAGTTTACTTTTAGAGTTGAGTTACTCTTTGATGGTATGTAAGCAAACTTTGTTGTGGTATGACGTAAGTTAAATTGAAATTGAAGAAATGTGTACTGAAGAGTTTTGGCTTCAGAGTGGCAAATTGAGTGGAAGAAAATGTACTTATCTTAAGAGGTTTGAAAAAGTTATGCGAACTCTTTGATGTCTGAAATCGTTCTTTCCAACGTAATATCTTGGGCATTTGCTTTATGTTCATAACGGTTTCGTAATTCAAATAAGTATTATTTTCATTCGAAATCCTTTTTATTATCAATAAAGTTATTGTGTCTGCCAAAACAAAAAATATTTGGAAATGAACAGAACTATGTATGCTATTAATTTAAAACAGAAACCATGTTTTTTTTTAAGATACTTATTACTTTTTGTTTGATTTCTTGTCTTTTATATTCTCTTATTTATTTTGCTAAAGTTCTTCATAATGGAAAGAAATATAAATTACATGACTTTATGACTTTTCCTTCAGTAAATTCAGCAATTAGTTACGGAGATGAAATACGAGTAAATTATAACTTATTTACCACATTTGATTTTTTAAAATTTATTAAAATCCAATTTAATGCAAGGTTTTTATTTTAGCATTCAGGTTTTATGCAGGCAAGCAAAAGTAGAACTATTATTAAAATACATTAAAATAAAGGTTAACTGTACCGCAACAGGTCATTAAAGTCCTGTATTGTGCGAGAGATTTAGGTTCCAGCGATTCTCCACCAACGGTTAACACATATATGCTCAAACTATTATTGATAATAAATACGAATATATAATAGTATATATCACATAAAATAGTAAACTACTAGTTATTTAGCATGCGCTGAAATCAGTAAGTAATAATCGTACATTTCGGAAAAACAAAATAAATATGAGTATGGGGTTAGAAGAAAAATAAAAAGAAAGAGAAATTTAATGAAATTTTCTAAGCAATTTCTAGAAAGAATATAGATAACCATGTTTATTGGATATTTACCAACTCTCTTGGGACATCTTAAAACCGGATCATAATGAGAATAAAGGTGTAATTTAAAGCGAAACAAGCTGTACGGAGTTGAAAGTCGAAGATATTTCTAATATGTCTGAGGACATTGGAAATAGATTATTCTAAATTATAAATTGGATCTAAAGGCGGAGAAGGTAATGTTCAAAATAATTAAACAAAACTTCCTTTTCCAGTTGTTATTAATGTTTCGGCTGCGCAACAAAACTTCTTCAATACAAAACTTCTTTTCTTCGTCATAAAACATCTTCTTTATTGCCTAGACGATATGTCTCAGAATTTATCAATCTGCTTTATCAAGCCTTTTTTGAATATTTTACATTTTATGATGAAGAAAAGGAATTTTGTATTGAATTAATATGAGAAATATGAAAACTTCTTCAGTCTTAGGATGTAGCTACAACAAACTTATTTGTGGCTTAATGAACCGAAATATAGACATTAACGCTAAGAGAATTACGGAGTTCCTCATTTCTGTTGCATAATTTTATTATTGATATCAGTAATTAGTTATTTGAAGTCGTCATCCTAAGATATTAGAATAAATTGTAACACACTAAGATAATATTAGTTAGTTACTCGTACATTACCCGCATTACCCAAATGTCTCAAATATAAATTTTACATTAGAAAGAAATGCTTTACGAATGAAGCGAATATACGATTCGCTCATAAAAAGCCATTGGATTTACAGCAAGAAATTTTACTAGTTGGTAAGAGATTCATTGAATACAAAACTCATATTGATGTCGATCACAGTTCTCTTCAGTTTCGATAAAAGTGTCGTCGTTATAACTGTCGTTGAAATGGCTGTCGGGTAAACGAATTTTATGTCCCCTAAATTTCACATTGACTTTCTTCAGCTTCTTTATTGTAAAATCTAACATATTTCACTGCTAATTTACGCCTAATGGAATCCATTGAGTCTTGATATTCATTATTTTGCCATTACCGTTTTATAATCCCGATTGATTTCCAATTTGAAATTCTTTTCAAAGTATCGTTTAGAAAATTTTATATTCGAGGCATAAAAACAGGGCCTACCTTCAAAGAATTGGTTCGAAGTCTTTCCATGTTTTTACGAGGCCTCATATTAAAACAGAGTCGGCGTGTAGTGAATGCGTGGCATGAAAACCCAGCGGAGAGCAAAAATTTGACGACGGTGAGTAAAGGCGCCCGACACCAATTAGAGCGCTGAACCTCAATGCGAAAGCGAGTTCTTAAAGAATTTAAGTCTCGAAAAGAAAGAAAAGCCTACGATACGAAGGAGTTATGAGCTCCTGTCTACCAGATCATTATTCATCAATAAATGGCAAACAAGTTTGGTTTAAATTTGTTAACAGTTTTGATCTTCAGTTCTTAATAGCTTTGATCTTTTTATTTGCAACGACCAAACATTTCTGGCTTCACCTAGTGAACTTAGATTTTGTTCACGAAGATCAATGAACCATGTTGTTTTCCAGATACTGAGAGCCTCTCTGGAAACTTAACGTCCGTTTAGCCTTTTTTTTTTGCTAAATCTCAATGCTATCAACTTATCTATCTTTGAAAAATCAGCTGATGCAAATAATAATTGCACATATCTTTTGGGCATTTCAATATGTCTAAAAGATATGTTCAATTAACATTCAAACGCTATTTTTCATTTCTATCATTCTTCTTTGATAGATCTTTTTTTGGAGGATCTTTAATATTATTCTTTTTTATCGCTTGTAGTTTCTGATAATTTTCTCAAAAATGGCGTTGACGGTCAAAACTACATCCTATGAAGAATTTCTTAAAAGTCTGCTTAACTATGTGTTTATCTGAAAATCGTAACAATGCAAAAAAGTAGCTTTCTTTTAAAAGTATTTGTCTAAAATGACTGAATTTTATTAGAAATTTACTGGATTAAGCCTGTCGATTTCGTTTAATGATTTTGCATTTGTCCAGAGGAAACTATGAAAAATTACGGAAAATAATTAAAAACTATAGGATTGATTGGAAATCTTGAGAAATCATTTACGGCTAACTTAAACATTACAGCTCCGTGATTTTTAAATGCAATGTATGTAATCGTATTCCTAGTACAGTAACAATAATTAGAATTCTTCGCTCATTGTAAAAACGTATTAAGCTTTATATATTTCAATATCCTAATTTGATTTGATGCAAAATTAAAATTTACAAATAATATTCTCAAACTTTTGTTTAGAAGCAAGATTCATATCAACGTTGTTTCTAAGCAACGTATCGTATCTGATTGATTTTTTTTTATTATTTATCTCTACATATATAACTGCGAAAACCCTCAATGTCTCACTGACTCATATCTAATTCTTCTCTTTCCTGTAGAGCCAGGAACCTGAAATTTGGTATCAAGCTTGTACTGGAAAAAGTAAGCTATTGGTATATCGATTAACCACCCCTAAGGGCAAAAGAGGTGAAATCCTTGAAATAGCGCCACATATGCATCTGGTGGTGACAATTGGAACTAAAAAAGTATTGTTGTGCATAACAGTGCCACGTAGTAACTTGGTAGCAAAAAGCTAAAACTAAAATATTTTTTTGCTTAATTCTCTTCCGCATCTTCTCTTGTTTTTGTCATAACGATATATTTTAGACGGTATTCGGATCCTAATAGGTGTAAACGGGGGAAGGGAATCTTTCTTGAAGGGTTGTTTATCTCCAAAATCGCTTGTGGTGGAAACACGAAAGTTATCATGAGTGTTCTGTGTCGAAATTGAAAAGATGCTTTTTCGATATCGAGTTCTAAGATGTGTAAACGGAAGGAGGTGAGAAGATGGGCAAACATTGTTAAAGGATACTTCTACGGAGTTTTCGGGTTTGCATAATAAGAATACAACATTAATTTGTACTGATCACGTGATTTTTTACCAACTGGGGAAGGCTTGATGTGATAGGGCTGTGGAGATGGGGAGAAAGGGATGGAAGTGTGGGAAAGTTTCGAAGTGATCACATAATTTCAATTTCTTTCTCATCCACATCAGGACATCTTTTCTTTGTAAGCCGTACGAGGAACGAGTAATTCAGCTGGTTAGTTATAAGTGGTATATAATATCACTTTTCTAAGATAATTAAAAATATTTTTTTCGCATCAGTTACGTTCTTAGAATTACATAGTTTAGCTATATTCTTCATTTAATCTATGAAACATTTAAATGACTCACGAAATAAAGTACATTGTACTTTAAAAATCTATATGTACTCGAATTCATGAAGATATCATGGCGAAAAATAGTCGAGATTTATTTTTATTAAGTTTCGAATTCTTATCTATAATCCCAGAGTACCATACTATTGGGAAAATAACAAACTCAAGAGAAAACTTCCTTCAACATCAACACTTAGACTGGGAAGAAATAACAGAAATTAATAACTTAACATGTATTGGAAATCTAATCCTCTTAATCCCAGTTGAACAGTTCGCTCAAATGAAACAGATTAAAAATAAAAGCTGAGCCTCTGTCTCAGAAGAGGCCACATTAAAAGGTGTTAGAAAACTTATATGGGATAAAATACTGTTTTGTTGATAATTAGTGGCATTGCAATAATAGGCAAAACCTCTTTTACTTCCGCCTAAAATTCTGAAAACTCAATTTTCATAGCATAAGAAAAGTCTCTTAGCAGCATTGTAAAGATTTGTCAAATATATTCAGTAGACGTAAATATATAATTTTATTTGTCTTAACTGCTGTTCAGTTCTATTTGTCATTAACTTCACTAACTACGCTTTCAGTGTCTAAGCTATCGGCTTGTTGCTAATTCCAGATGATGATAGTTTTCAATCTAAACCAAACCAGAAAATTTATAAAAAAATTCTGTACGAAATTGTGTGCAGCTAGGAAGATATTTTATCATGCCAACTAATTTTTATATTTTACTTATTTCTTTATTCGTTTTTTTATAAATTTTCGTAATAAAAATACTGTAATGACTACAACTATAACCGACAAAGTTATCAGTAAAGAAAATACAAAACTTTATTTATGTATTATTTTTTTTTCAAAATTTTGTAAACATGAAATAAGTAGTTTGCAATTGGCTGCTTGTGATGTCGTGGCTACTTTCATTACCGTGTTTTCTCATCTATATTGATCATCGATGGGTAAATTTAACTTGGGAGAGATAAATGACTCGAAACAGATGTTCTACGGTTTCATTGAATAACAGAATTTATCTTAAGATTTCCATTTTCTTTCATTTAACATCTTCATTTATCGTAAGTTTTTTATGAAAAAAATATCAAATTTGGATTTCAGCACCTTTTTGTACTATGTCCTGTTGTTATTATATTATGGAAGGGCTAAAGATTACTTCCACGTGACAAGAGGTAACCTAGTAAAAACAGCTATTCTGTATCCATTTCATCAACAAAAATCACCATCGATGTAAAAGTCTTTCGTCTAATTTAATATCTTTTTGAATACTCTTCAAAGTTAAAAATCATTTTTTATACCTTTTTTAGATCATCTTGTAACGTCTCAGAAAAAGCGCTTTCTCTCCCCGAGGCAAAGAAGGCGTCCGACATCTGCTGTGGAACCATGGCGGACATCTCCTTTTCCCCAAACGCTCTATCGCATCGAGATCCCCATCTCCAAAACCTCCTCGGCATCGATTGCCATAAGGTTTCTAGGAGATTCCCGATATCTTGAAGGATTCGTCTATCCTCGGGGAATATTCACACCCGTCACGTGACAGCTGGGAAATCTTCCCAGCTACCCCTGCCTGTTGCCCCCTTCCCCCTCAAAATCGTACTGCCGGTAACACGAATATGACAGCTGCACTGAACACAATTCCAAAATCGTTTGCGGCGAACACTTCTTTTTTTTTCCCCTCTATTGTGTTTCATTGCATTTGGTGCAGTGGAAGATTGTCGGACAGTGATGGGGAAAAAAGGAAGTGTACTTCTTATTGGTCAGACTGTTTCTTTCTTCCTTGTTTTTTTTTTTTTTCGTTGAATGATTATAAAGACTAGTAGTCAATCTATAACTTACTGTTTTTTTTTTAATAACAAAGACAGTAAGAAACAGAACGTTCGAGAATTAAACTGACTGACAACATGTCCTTCTCTGACTTCAGTGATATGTTTTCATATCGACAACAACGCTATCGGTAGTAATGATACGATGTTGTACGATTGTACGCAGTTCACATATATTGTACGAGTGAAAATAGTGATCCTCCAAAATTCTTGCAATTAAAAATATTTTATTCACTGAAACTTTACGCTTCGCCAAATGCCAGTATTATTTACGATCTAAAAATTTAAGGAACGAAATTGTGTATCAGTAAATAGATCTGATAACTATTCTGTGTTGCGAGATATCGATAAGCTACTTTTTCAATAGAAAGATAAGAGCTAGTAACAATGAAACTTTAATGTAAGACTTTAAAATTTGATTTTTTTCTTAAAATTTGTGGAAGACCAAATATTTTACTGTGTCCATAGCGACTTTCCATTGGGACTATTATAAACTTACCAGCAGTTTTTAGGCTTAGTTGTTTTTGAGAAGACCAATAATGATAATGTATGTCTACCCAGTTACACAAACATTTTATTTCTTAATAAATTATTAGATTTTGGTGAATTTAACAGTTAGGATCCTTTAATGTTATAGCATAGATTTTATTTGAATTAAAAATTAATTAATTAAAAAAAATCAGAAATTCATTGGATTTTGTATATTATCAGAAAATTAACATACTGAGTAATCAGGTTTTTTTTTTCAATAAATTCTAAGTTCATTTCTAAGTAGTGAAAAATGTTTTTCATGTTACGTTTAGAGGTTTAATATTCCCGTACAGGTATCTTAAGTTTATCGCTACGTATCAGTTGTTTAGTCTAGGTATGTTTTCCTATTAAGTTTCTCGAAATTTCTTTGAAAAGATTTGAAAGAGTTATTAATGGAAATTATTTTTGAGACAAATCAGCAGGCAATGCACATTTTAAAATTAAAAGATTTCTTCGTAAGTTACGGAAATGTTCTTCAATTCACTTCATCAGTTTGAGTTTTATTGCAAGATTTTTTGATATGTCTTCATTTTTTGATATATCTTCAGTTGATATTTTGGATGTCCTAAGGAATCAAAAAGTCGATATCAGTATAAATCCATATCGCAGCAGGAAGGGAGCTGTGGGAATTTAAAAGCAAAAAACGAAAACGTATTAAGTATGTCCTTATTATAATAAATAAACAGAAATCAATAAATATAGTTTAGTTGAGGGAGGATGGAGAAAGGAGATATAGCTTACGAAAAGCCATGAGAAAAATAAACCATTTGCCTCTCAAACACACTTACACAAGCAGTTGTGTCATTCTATATGTAGAATTTATCTTTGGAGTAAAACCACTAAACAGCTCATTATTGAAGGATTTTGTTTTTGATTTATGGATTATTTATTTAGACATGGAAATTAACGTGCGTTAATACATTTTTACAGTAAAATAAACCAAAGAACGCACATAACTAAACAAAACAAAACACAAATTCACTGAGCTATTTTTGATATTAGTGCTGGAAATGGAGGACAGCGCTGTTTCGAGGCTTTTTGGCCTCTCATCAGCTCCACCTATCCAGCATACCCAAGCTCAGTGAAAAGGACGAATAGACAAAACGGACAAACATAAAAACATATTATTTATTTACTTATCCGTTATTTCCTCGTTTCTAAAAATACTTGACAAAATAAGGAAAAAAAACACGATTATCAAATAAAACTTTTCTTCTATAACTTGATTCGAAAAGAAGAAAGTGTCATTTTATTAAACTAACATAATCGAAATGTTCGAAATTGTGTTGTAGTTTCATCTAAATCCATTATAACCACAGGAAGATGAATTGAATGCAATTCTAGCAGTGTTTCCTAATACCTTTTAGCCAATAAGGTTATTGGCTGAATAAAGTTTTCTGAAACTCTGCAATGGGTAGGCCTATTCTTCTAAATCATTAATTTTTTATGAATGTTTTCTTTAAAATTAAAATAATAGAAATAGCTGCGAGAGGGATTATAATGCCATCGTATATTTTTTTATAAAAGTATGTTTTTAAGGTGATGACAATGTATTTTCTGATCATACTATTGTCTTAAAGTAATACGTGCCAAGTTGTTTGAGAAACTTCTTGTGTTTAGGCGTTTGTAATCATCTGACGTTTCTGTAAGATTAAAACATCAGAGCATTTCCTGAAGATCGTAATAGGCAGATACTCTGGATTAGCAGCTTAACGGGAAGAGATAAGATTGCGGAACCTTTAACCTTTGGAAAAATCCCTTCTTGTATCAATGGCTACGTGAACCATTCTATTGTAATAATTTATAAATTTCCTAGAATCTGTCTGTCACCTGTCTGTTTCTGATTATGAGAAATTAAAAAATAAATATCAATATATCAGGAAGTTGAGAAGTTAATCATCTGCGAAGTTGTTATTTGATTTCTAGATATGTATTCGTTACTTTGTTATTTCTTGTTTAATTTCTTTTTTTTTTATGTAAATAATAAACTCAATTGTAAGTTCGAAGTAGAGCTCTTTTGTTTCCTTTCAGTTTAAGCAATAATTTAAAAAGTTCCTTTGTCAGTTCCTTAAGCACTTCAGGCAGTTGAGAAAGAAAAAGATATACTAGCTTTTCCCTGAGATCTCATTTTCGATGTTATTAATTGCATAACAAATTAGGCGTTGTTTCCACCGATTGTAGGAACCGATAGGCAGGGACAATTCGTCAGGGAAAAGTGTAGACCTCCTGAGACGCTATTGTAAGGCCGATGCAGGCAGATAAGGTAGTATCGGCACTGATTTGTTTTAATGTAAATATTGTTCTCCCAAATGGCAGCGCCGTAGCAATCAGAAGCTGACAACTGAATCGGTGCCAATGAAATTGCTCCGCCTCAGGAGATGATTTCGTCGGGTGGGAAAAAAAAGAAACGCGAATGTGTGCTCGTAACCCTTCTTCGCGCCCTGTTGAAAAACTGTTTATTAAATTATGCGCAGCACCTCCGGGACGAAAAGTACGGAAACGAAGAACAAAAAGATGAAAAATGAGAGAAAAAAGAAGAAGAAAAGAAAGCACCAAGGAAAAAGTAAGAAAAAATCAGGAGAGAGAAAGAAATGATGATGATTACGTTGAAGTAGATTTATATCTTAGAGTAATTGCCTGTGAGCAACGATTGTCAGATTGAAGAAACTGATGTAGCAGACTCTTTTCATGCAGAGGTCAAAAGAAAAATGTTCTCTTACGTAACTGAAAGTCTAAATTTGAAATCTGTAATAGTTAAAAATGTCGTTTCTACTGTAGAAACTTTTTATATCTGTAAAATTTTATATGAATCTATTTCAATTTTACCCGAAGATTATAGACTAAGGATTCTAGTTTACTACTACTCCCCTAATGCCAAGAACATAAATGGTAGTAAATTTATTGTTTGTCCTCTGCGATAGTTTTCAAAGATAAAGTGCTCATAAGTTCTAATGGAATGAGCAGTCATTTCATCTCTGCGATGAAACCACAGGTTAACATAAAATTTTATACTAGCATAGAAACATTAATTGAGCTTTTTGTGAGCTCGTGCAGACCTTTCATCAGCTGATGATATCTGAGCCATCCTTGTTGTTTCATGTTGTCAGTCTTTTCATGTCTCTGCACAGAACGTTCTGTAAAGAAATATAATACAAACTTATTTCAAGATAATTAAAAAATACTGTATATTTCACTAGTGCTTAAAATTTATATCCTGAAAGTTTTATAGCCAATCATAGAAAAATAAGGTTTTTTTTTAATTCCCTAAGGTGGCTGTGAATGGTTGAAGAATGGAAGATAATTACATAATTTTGGTTTGGTTTCAACCAGCAAATAATAACTAATAACTAAAATAAGCAAATCTTAATTAGCATTTTATTCTAATATTATAAAGATTGTACTAAATAAATAGTTATTAGTACTGTTCTGAATTTCCTTATTTTCATTTGGGTTAAAATTTCATATTCCGAAAAGATATGGTAATATAATGAATTTTTTCACCTTACAAATATAATGCAAGATAATTGAAAAATGGTGGAAAAAAGGATAATTTAAAAAAGAAATATTTAATGGTTATTTTTACACTGAATTATTGAAGGCTTTCTATAAGCGTTTTCTGACGAGTTATAATATTGGCAAGAATTGGATGACGATGCTCATCCGATATTATCAATAATACTCAATTCGATTAATATTAGCGTGCAACTTGCATATTCTTATCTAGATTATTATTGCCACATAATTAACTCGCCCTCTACAAATTTATATTTTTAAAATTTATATTAAAGGATTTAGAAGTTGAGTTTCAATTAACTTTTTTTTCATCTAATGCTTACATTACTTATTTAGAATTCCTAATATCAGATCTTTTTCTAATGAATTTATTAAATGTTGACGGCCTTCCAGATATAGGGCTGTTACTTACAATACTACATTTCCATTCTCTTCAGATATTTCCACAGTGCAGATGGAGCTAGTTTGTTACCATCTTATTCATTGGTTGATTCTATAAACAGCTTAGAATCCGGTTTTCCGGTTTGGTTTTATTTTAACATGATTGGGGGATTTTTATTATAAAGATTTTGTTAGCCGCTGATGACGTGTTTGTATATTCAAATGTTAATACTTTCACAGAAACAGTTTTTTGAAATTAATTTGGTTTTTAAATTTCAGAAAGCTGTCCGGCAAATTTTATATGTTTAGTAATGTAAGTTAATTTTATTCTTATATTCTTTACATTCTGAATTCTAAATTGCAAATCATTAAATGAAATATTTGCATTACGAAACTTGAAAAGGTGTCGATTCAAGTTTTGTGTATTGGATTTATACACAATAGATAAATTAAAAGTGTTGTAACGCCGTCGTTTTTATGTGTACTAATTTTTTTAATTGTCTTCATTTTTATTCGACTTAATGATTTGTTCTACACATGTTAAAGTTTTTTAAATTATTAAAATACTGATATTACATCCTAGTGTTTTAGTTACTTATCATTGATTACTTTTTTTGTTTTCAGGTCCTGCTTTCTGGGGCCTCATTAATCCTGAATGGAGCTTGTGTAATAAAGGGCGTCGACAGTCACCAATCAACATAGACCCCAACAAACTTCTGTTCGATCCTAACCTCCGGTTCTTACATATCGACAAACATAGGGTAAGTACCACTTACTCTACTTCACTTACTACACATTTACTACAAGAAGAAAGACAACAATAAGAAAATCTCCTTTTACAATTTAGTATACGATATACTGTAGATATAGGTTATCAAGACGTAAAGATGCACAAATAAAGACAGTTAAATGTAATTATCCATATATGTAACACATATATGTATCATAAATCGATTCCTATCAGCAAAACACTTGATTGAACTTTCTACCAGTTAGCATTAAAAAATTGACGAAGAATGAGTTCAAAGATTATGTGGTCCTCGGTCTATATTGCACTGATCCCTTTATTTTTAATAGGATTTAAATAGAACGCCTAAGACTGTTACAATTACACTGAAGTTGTACTTACGCAGCATTGCATTACTTACATATAATGTAATTACTTACGTAACTATATTATATCTCTCGAAAGCACAACTGAAGAAATTGTGATCCTTGAAATGCAGATTAGCATCCATTTCAGCTACCATTCTAATATCTTTACATTTCTTTCCAAGAATGTTGTGTAACAACAACAAAGTAGTGCTGTAATTGCCACTGCATTTACATATTCGGGGGTTCTTATAATGGATTTTGTATTATACAATCTAATGTAAGGGGTTCTCGTTTTGTGAGAATTATAATGTTTCGTTATTTTGTACCGATCGAAATCAAGTGTTTTGAAGAGAATTCTGCATTGCATTGTTAAATTTTAATGCTGTTTCGAAGGATAGTTAGGAGGATATTTTTCTTATCTATTAAATTTATTCTTTAATAAGTAATTCTTGTATTTGTGCCATGCAAAACAAAAACTGCTTGTAGTCGTTGTTGTATGACTGCCATTTACTTGCTGATGTTTGTGTTAGTCTTTCAGTTAGGCTGTTGTGTTAAGTCTTTTATCATTTCGGATCAAATCAAGTTTTGGATGTTACGATTATGCTTTCAAAAGATGTTGCATCATTATACAAATGTTTTTCTTTTTTCCCAATAATTTTGCCTAATATAAGTAACTACATAGATATTGAATGAAATAAAAATACATCAATTACGATTCCTAAAAAACAAAGCTTTTAGATTAAAGCTTAAAATCGTTGATTACGCTTAGAACTATCCGGTACTAAAGATGTCCTGTTGATATCATATAGAAATGGTTAAGAATTAAAATTCTGCCTTTAATACAGACTTAATACTGTAGAATACTCTTCTTTACATTGGTAAATTGAAAATATGTGTATATTATGATTTCAAAGTATCACTAATGGCCACATTGCTGAGTGTTAATTAACATGAAGTCTATTAATCAAATGATTCTCTAATTAGAGCCAACATCTGATAAAATGGGAGAAAAGCAACAAAACAAACAGTTATGCTGATAAAAGTCATTGCGAGGATCATTGAAATTTACATTTTGTTTTGACTTGTATTTTTTGAGTGCTTTACGGTTTAGGAAGACTTTAAAGAATGATACGATTTATCATTGGAAATATTGGAACCATAAATAATCAATGTAAATAATCAGCTTTCGAGGAAAGAGTTCCAAATCAAACATTCATTAATTTTACCATCATACATTAAATACCAATTACTTGATTAATTAATAAGTTGTTTTAATTTACTGGATGCAATGTATCCATTTTTCTGTTGAAAAAAAAACAGGATAGTTGAAATTGAAGGGTCTTAAAATTGTAATATTACAGTTCAGAGTTAAATTCTTTTTTAAATATAACATTTTTATGAAACAGGAAATACAATTTTTTAAAAAGAAATGTACGGTTTTTAAATAATAAAATTAGATACTGCAACACTGAGTTTTAAGTTCTGAAAAAAAAATATTCTCAAAGTTATTTGCAAAGAAAATTACAAATTAATAATAATAATAATAATAATAATGCAATACCGTATATGTACTTAATAATACATTAATTAAGTATACAATGAAAATCGAATGAGTCACACCAAGATCTTGAAACACATAAAAAAGGAATATTAAAAATAAAGAATATCTGGAAACCACTTGTTTATCAAGAAGAGATACTGTTTTGTAAAAAAAAGGAGCTCCTCTTGTTCTATTTCTGTCTCATTCTTTGAATACTTTCTCATTGCTTCTCGAAAGTTTGCTTTTTTTCTGTTGTCTACTCCGTTTTCTATTTTCTTATTACAAATGATAAACTTTTATGATACCTTCAAATACATTTTCAAATAATCCCTTTTAGAAACTCTAATGAATCTCTGAATTAAATAGGCTGTCCTGGATAGAATCGATGTAGATCAACCTAATTAGGTATTTATTATATTTACCTTTTTATTACATGATATAATACTGTAGTTGTATAATTTATATATTGATTTACACCTATAAAGCCGGACAGAAATGTGGGATTTGTTAAAAACTAATTTCAAAGACAAGATTTCTGTTTCTATAAGAGTACAAGGCCAATATTGGCCATATCCCAAAATAAAAGTTAATTTTATTCTTATTTTTTTACTATTTTTGAAGTGCTAGCTCAAGAAAAGCCTAGATATTTCCTGAAATGTCAAATTTCACCATGAGGCTACGAGATCTTATAATTTATGTATCGTTGTTATTATTATTATTGCGTTTTATATATATCTATATTAATATTACCCCGCTTCGGCGGAGGGCGGGGATTTTTCCACGCTCCATTCTCCCCCAAACGGGTCCTAGGGTCTCTGTTGAATGAGTACCGGGTTTATTTCCCGGAAGTTAAAGGCGGGCGGGCGTCGGGCTGACCATCCGACCTCAACTTAGTTCTGTTGGTCATGAAGCGTTGGGAACCGTATCTCCGGCGACCCCAAGGGCCTGCATAGGCCTACAGTGGGACACTTTAATATTAATATTATAAAGAGATAACCTTTGTGAGTTTGTTTGTTCACGAAAACCTCAAAAGCTACAGAACCGATGTTGATGAAACTTTCATTGGTATATGCTTATTATACGGAGATTAAGTAGTAAATAAAGTGAATTGGGTGGAAGAAAAATACTCTCGCGGCACTTAAAACTCGATTTTATTAAAAGCATATATAAAAGAATTGTAGCATTTAATTAGTTCTATAAAAAAAAATCTTCGCAATAGTATGCATCTAGATTTTATAAATGATAAATAAGAATTCACAATAAACATTTTTTGTTTTTAATTGTTTGCAACTTCATTGCTTTATTTTTCCTTATAAAATATGCTTTCCGTTTATTTTATTTCATTTCCTTTTGTATATCTTTAAAATTTTGTCTAAGATTCACTTTTATGGTGAATTTTATATAGATAGAATCGGTAGAACATAAATAAACTGTGTTTTTTAAATTAAATGACCTATCTTCAGGCATGCGCTGTGATAAAAACTTTCTTTTTATAATTAGTTCAAAATGTCTAAAACTCGATGGCAAAACAGGCGTCTCAGATAAGAAAAAGTATGTCTCAAGGCTCAATGAGACAGAGGAAGAGCATCAAGCTCGCCTGTCTCAAGTCAGTCCGCCCACATTCTCTAGGCGTGCTCGAGAGAGTAGCCAAGAACGAGAATTACGCTTGCTGGAACAAGAAACACAATCTTCCAATTACGGGCAACGCGAGCAACACGAAGATCAACACACGCCCAGGCGGAGAACTTGAATCCAGCTCGAAACAACATTATGAACATCATGATAACATGTCTCCAAAATCACTTATTATGTCTGGTACTTTTTTTATTGTTGCTGTTGAATTTAGAATTTTATAGAGAAGAATTTTGGTAAAGGTGTCATCATTCTATGATCAATGGGGATGAGCAGTGAATAAAAATGTTCATACATTTAGGAAGAATTTTCTGTAATCATCTAAGAATGGAAACCTAATTATTTATATTAAAGCATGCACATATATATGTAACTATCTATACACACACACAGACAACACATATCTAATTATAATTAAGTACTTAATTAAGTAACTAACTGTTAGCTCTTATTAAATTTTATTAGACTATATCTTAAATTGGAAATAGCTTTAATTAATAAATTGCTGTATGTGCCGAAGAATTCTTATAAATATAAGTATCACGTACATGTAATAAAAATGATCATAAATACCTTTCTTATGCGGTAGAACCTCCTTGTGGCAAGTTAAGAACAATAAATATTTGTTGGTTATCTTCTCGTTTTGTTGGTTGAAGTGCAAAGTCCTTGGTCTGTCCGAGTTGGTTTAAAAATTGACGGACGGTGGAAGAAATAATCTTGCAGGATTTGCGAAGAGAATCCTGTTTGTGGCACAAGGATTTTCTGCATTAGGTGAGGAAATGGACGAGTTGGTTGAATCGCTTGTTATATCTGGTACTTTGCTGCAGCAAGGAAAAGACAGCTTGATGGACTCAGCAAAAGACCTTTTCTAGTACAACACTATTTTCTTTTATTACGATAAAAAAAAAATCTGAATTTTTTATTACACTTCGTTAAAGTACAGTATTAATGATTATAGATCTTAAAAGATAAGGAAAATTTTACTGTAATTTATGCTAAGTTTTTGATTTTCTCTTCTTTATAAAACTCTGAAGACTTTGAAAATATCTTAAGAAATAGGTATTTAGCCTTAATAGGTAAGGTATTTAAATAGGAATTTAATTACCTTAAGTAATTTCTGTCTTTGTGTTGTTATCTTAAAATGTCTACTTTTAACAAAGTAAAATGTAATGAACATTTTGCTTTTCAGCGTAGATACATAGGTATTACTATGCTTTCACGAAATTGGACCTCAGTTTTATGTTTGTAAATTTAAATTTTGACCAAACATTCAAAGGAAGTAAAATATAAGTTGGTTTTTTTTTTCTTATGTTGTTTATCAGTATAGAAAAAAATATAAAGACTATTATTTGTCTAATAATTATTTTAACTATTTTTACTTTGATAGTTTTTTGTTTTGTTTTTTTTGTATTTCTGTCTAATTTTTCTTTACTTAAATTCCGTTTTCGTAACGTTTTTGAGAATTACTTTAGTAAACAGAATGTCAATTGTCCTATTAAGCAAATTTTTTAATTCCTAAGTATAGAAATATAAAAAAATATATAAATTTTCAGTTGCTGTAGACTTACAAATACACGCTTTATTTTCTATCAAATCACCGTAATAATTAATTAAATAATTAACATGCAAATAAAAAAGAAAGCATATCGAAATGACATTGTTAACCATCTAACAATTATTTATAACGGAATGCAAATTGTAATAAGAAAATAAAAGAAATTTTTTCAAGACTAAGTCGAAAAATTCAAAATTCGGTTATAATAGTACATGTATGTGTCAAATCACCAACTTTACTCTCAAAAAAGTCGAAATTTCCTAAAAAAGCCTAATAAGATTTAAGATTTCCGACCAATCAAAAATCGTAAATTCATATTTGTTAAAGTTATTTAATTTAAATATCAATAAATAATTAATTATCAGGAATAATCTATAATAAACTTTCTGAATTTCCAATAAAGTTGTAAATTCAATTGAAAGTTGATATGATTTAAAAATTAGTCATGAAAATTTAATCAGATAAATCAATTTCCTACAGCAATAACTATGAAGTTGCAGAATATACTTTTGAATTTTAAATTTCAAATAAAACAATTATGCTTCAGATGTAAACTCTTGAAAACTCTTGTAAAAAAAGTAGGTGGTGAAATTTTTTGCTACGGAAGTTTTTACGATGCAATAAAATTCCGCTGAAAACATCTTTTAAATTAATAAAAAATTCTTTTGTAGAATTACAGAATTTTAATGACTTATTTTTGACAATAAAGTCGAAAGTAAAAGAAGTAACTTCGAAAAGTTAATAACTTTTGGAACTAGATTGCTGAAATTTTAATTTCGAATGTAAATTACGTAAAATTACAACCCTTCTGTTTACGCAATAAACAGAAGTAAAATAAATTATGTATAATGATAAAAAGTTGCGTATTTAGATTTTAAAGACTTAGAAAAATTCATACAGTTCCAAATTCAATAATACCTTAGAATAGAGAAGTAGAAACTATATATCTCTGCACATCTGTTGTTTCTTTGAGATATTTTTTGAAAATAACTCAAAATAAAAATAAAATAATTTTTAATATCATATTGTAAAAAGTAATTTCTCATACAACTTTTAGAAAATGGAAGATTTCTAATGTTAGTAAGTTGAAATATTTAAATATCAAAATGTTATTTTTATTCAAGTTAAATTAATGATATTCGTTATTTAAAAGTACTGTTTTCTAGATTTATATTGGTATATAAATATAAAAACATCACAGTATGTATACTGTGACGTCTTTAACAGTTGACAAAGTTATTCTTGTGACGAAGTTCTATTCACACAGTTCGGTTACGTCAACACCGAAGATTAATAAAAATGTCTTATGACAATATCATCATTGTTGATGAACATACAGTATATATGTGTATGTTCATATACTGTATACAGTATATACTGTATATCCACAATAAGAATCTATTATAAATTCCAATTCGAATTTTTTGCCATTGGATTGCTATCGATTTCCAATAATATTTGTTAATTTTAATTATCATTTAACGGATTCATTAACGGATTAATAGTCAACTTAAGTATTGCGGATTTAATTCATTCTTCTCAGAAAATGAAGCATTTTTTACTGTTTGTATTTTACAGATATTATAATTTAAAGTTAAACGGAGTTTATTTTTGTGTCGTTTTCACAATTGGAACAAATAAATAAGAAAAGTAGGTTTTAAGTTCTTTGAGGTTCTTCTTGCACTCATTGGCTATGCAAGAGAAATTTACTTTTCTCTGTAAATATTCAAAAAAAGGATAAAATCGTATTTGCCATTACTTAGGAATTCAACGTTTGTAACCTACAATCTATTCTCTATCTACAGGGTGGCAAACGTAAAACCGACCCCAAATAGGTTTTCAGGTATAGTTTAGTTCTGGACCCTATTTAACGCTATCGCTCCTGTTCATGTTATGTGTACATTATTGCCGGTATATTTTTATTGTCATGTTCAGAGTAGATGTTGGAAGATGCCGCCGTCAGCCATGTTTCCGCCCGCCTTGTGGAATTGAATACGCCATTACTACACGGTGGCCGACGAATGCTAAACAACACTCATCAGCGCAGATGCGACTGTGTCGAACGATATCCGAAACGGATATCATCAGATGCGCATGATCATTACTGTTGAATACTGCGTATAGCGAACATACCAGCATATACCTTGAAACCTTTTGGGGCCGGTTTTATGTGACCCACCCTGTAGTTTACATCTGTCACTTGTATTATTAGTACGTTTACTATGAAAGATATAAATAGAGCTTTATTTATCTTTTTTATATCAATTTTTCAAGTATTTTCTAAATAACAAAAAAAATGCGCAGCTTTTTGTGTAAATTTTAGATTAACAATACAAAAAATATATATACATGGATTACCTATACTCACATTAATATATAAGTTTTTTTTAATTAAGTTTTATTTATATTTAAAACTAACTATAATCGAGAAAATTGAAGGGAATCTCTCTATCATTCAATTTCTAATTTCCTTATGCCTATCTGATTATTTGTAGTTATTACAATAATTAGAAAAAATTTAAACCACTTATTAAACATTTTTAACAAAAGTTGATCAATAAAAACTATTCATTTTATCTTGTGATAGTTTACTCCTCAACTGGCGCCTTGCACCATTTAAGTTTAATTGTTAAAGTACATTTCAATTATATTAGAAGATTTTTGCTTTTGATAGAATTAAAGGTGACACTAATGTCTTATTCTTTGTATCTACTTTACTTTGCTTTATACAGTCTGTATCCATTTTCTAATATACAACCGCAAAACTTTTACAAAGAACTTTTGCTTCAATCAGATTTTGAAAAATGCGACAAATTATTGTAGCAGAGCAATAATAATAATTCTGTTGTTCCCAAGCATTTTGCCAAGAAAAAGAAAGAATCAAAGAAAAGAAAAAAAAACCCAAACTGTAGCCTTTTTCTTTTC
>JAFIDM010014012.1:10654435-10670545 GCA_023159025.1 Thereuonema tuberculata | reverse complement strand
ATGCTAGCTTTATTTAATCCTTAAATCTACAAGATCTGTTTATTTATATTTTTTAACTTTTTTTCATTTCTTTAAATGTTATGTCCTTTTTTTACTGACTGGATGTAATTACTTTCTTTAATTGTTACCAGTTAGTTCCCAAGGAAAATAAGTTAATTTTCAATTTGGAGATTCATTTTTTCTTTGAACTTTCCTGTTTTGATTCTTTTCTCACAAGATCGCTTTGCTTGTCTCATCGCCAGATTTAAATTCGACAGAGAGACTGAACTTGTATCCAAAACTGGTATCCCTGGAAACCCAAGAAACACGAGATAACGAAGCAGTAGCAGCAGCACCCACGTCATCAGCCCATCCAACACAACAACGTTCCTGTCGTTAGCTGCAACGCCCGATAGAGGGTGTGACTGTCGAGGCTACCTTTATCGCCTAAATGCGCTTCTGTGTCAAGGGACACATATTTCGCCAGAAACAAGTTGGAAGCGAAATCAATGAACGATAAAAATCGTTTCAGTTCCCGCCTTTCATTTCTGCCTTATTTGGAAATGTTTCTTCCAATTTTTTCTTCCCTTTTTTTTTTTGTTCTTTTAATTCTGTCTCTATTCTGTTACACAGGAAACCTGAGTCTTTCTGCCTTAGTATTCGCAGATTTCAAAGATAAAAATCTTGAGCAAATTATACGGGAATGCGAGAGAAATTACCGAGGAAAAAAAAACCGAGCGAACTCTCGTTGCTGTAATGGAATCAGTGCCTGCAGGCACTCATTTTCGTCTTCTGTGCTCTCATACTTTCTCTTTCTTCTATTCTTCGTCATTCGTACATTTTGAAAGACGGCTTCCCGATCTTAACTACGAAGCTTGAATGAAGAGAATGAAGAATGATGTTGAAGAAAGCATGACGATCTGAAAGAAAAAAAAGCTAAGTCGTGTTTTCTGGTAACAGTAATAAAACATTCAAAGAAAATTGATGCAAATATTTCCTCCAATATCGAGAAACTTCATTAATCGTAAAGAGAGTGATTTAACGCCTAGATATTGACTCTAAAAGTGATTTGGAAAGATTCCCCGTGATTTTTAACTGTGGCAAAGCTACTGTAGTAGCGTAGAACTAGTCGAGAAAGTTGCATTTCCAGCGGGGAAGTTAAATCAGGAAGTTTAAAGATTAGTTTTTTTCCCACCAACATTAAAAATCTAATGTCAGTAAAATGAAAATTATTATTTCTTTTACATAAAATATTTAATACATCTGAACCATATAGATTTGCTTAGTATTTTGATTATACAAATCAAAGATTCTTCTTTTGATTTTTGCAATAATTAGTGTAACACAAATATTAATTTTCTTTCATTCGCTTTATTTTTTTATTAATTTCAAGTATATCTTTTACTATTTTTTTTCGCTACAGCTAAGTTATATTAATACAAGAACGACAGATTTTAATTTTAAATAAAGTAATTAATTTCATAGCGATGTATACGTCGTTATTCCTTAAAATAACTTTTCAGTATTTTATTTTTCTGTTTCTTACAGTTATGAAAACAAAACAAAAAATTCTCCTCGTGTTCATAAATTATAATCTTTAACGAAAAAAAAATTCTACTGTAATTTGTTTTTCTGATAACTGATTAGCTTCTCATTACGTATTTGTTTTTAAATCCAGTTCATTTTAATCTGAAAATCTGAAAGGCTTAATATGCAAATTGTCAGATGTTGATGGAAGCTTTTTCTTTTGTTTCCAAACCTTTACAAACGGAATTTTCGTCACCTGTACGCGAATAGTTCTAACAAGGATCGAAACGAAAAATTTTCATGAAAATTGTTCATGAATATGCATGTCAAGTTTCAAGAAGATCTATCCACCAGTCAGCAGTTGTTAGTTATCAGAGGAAGACTGCCTGATTTTCCAAGGTTTATTTTCTTAGAAAAGTTAGTTAAAAAGTTGTAATCATTGTTTCAGTGATAGAGGAAATAAAAGAGCTAGAGATAAGTTTTATAAACTTATTGTTTATAGGTTCATAATAATTATGGTACTGATTTACTACTTTGTTCGATCTATATATGAACTGCGAACTGTTTGTTTACTTATCTTTACGCATACTACAGTCATAGTAAACAGTCTATACATAGTTTATATCTTCTTAAATCAGTTATGGCCTGAAGAAGTCTTTGTATAAAAAAAGACGAAATATAGCCAAGATGTAGTAGTAAGATATAGTTTATGTGTGTTTTTATTGAGTCTATACATAGATTTAATTCCCAGAATAAATTTTAAATATGTTTTCGTAATTATTACATTATAATAGAAACATACTTACATCTAGTCCAAGCAAAAATATCTAACCTTAAGGCAGTTGAAGCTTTTAGAAATGTTTTAAAAAAAAATAACATTATATATTGACATAATCAGTCATAAAGTTTGAAGATTTTCAGTACTGTAGATATAAAAGAAATATATCTCCAGCTATTCAATGAGTAGTGTAGTAAATCAAGCAATAGTCCATCTGTAGTTCTTGATAAGATTTTGTGGAAAGAGTTGGTTGATAGAGATTTATTGACCAAAGGCTTCGCATTGTCTATCCCTAGCATGTTATTTAGCAGCCTTAAATCTAGAACAAATCTAAAAAGTTGTAACAACAAATCTCGCCGAATGCTTTCAGAAGAACATAAGGTGAGGTCAGAAGTTTACCCTCCCCTTTGGAGGGAAAAAAAAAAGGCCATTCTCAAGCACAGTGGCAGATGTCTACAAATCCCTCCCCCTACTACGAGGGGACAGCAAGCACCACGAAACGGTGTTTTGTTGATGTGGGAGGGGACGATCGAATATCTAGAGCGTGGAATCCCCCCTCCTTTGCAAAGAGGTACTTTGCACGAGGACCATGAACATTTCATGGGATTCTAGAGTAATTCGGACTGTGAGAGGGACGGCGGGGGAGGTGCTAAGGGAGTGCTTGGGAGTCGGTCATGGTTCTTAAGGGATTCGGGATTCGGAACTGAGGCGCGAGTAAATCACGGGGATAAACCATTAGATCTGCAAAGGCTCTCACCTGTCCCACACCAACCCATGCAAAAAAAGGGAGCAGAGGTCATAAACAACGGCGAGAACCAAGACGGGGCTTTCTGAGGAGTCTTTCTCTGGACATATGAGTTTGTCGTAGACCTAGGAAGTGTTCTCACACATTTCTAAGTTTAAGTCAGATTTTATCTAAAGTTAGGTTACGTATTATTGTCAGATCTATACACACACGATTATAGTGAAAAGAAGAGACAAAATTTATTATTGCTTAATAAGCAAAGTTTTTAAATCACTGACTCAAAAACGAACAAAGTTTTTTTGTGTGTTTTTTTTCCGTATTTCTTCATCATTATACTTATTTGATAATAAAGTATTATAATTTCTTCACCTCGATAGTTTTTCAATTTTTAGATGAGATCATTATATAAATGCAAATCAGTCAGTTATTAAAGCAATAATTTGCTTTGTCGGGGTGTCTACTGAATCTCAAACAAAAAATTTAAAGACAATTCCCGTACATTTAAGGACATTCACAAAAATTTCTGTATAAAAAAAAACCTATCTGCTCAAACAAAAAAAAAGGAAAAAAACCCTATAAATCCTATCTGTTCAACCCAAAAAAAAAAAAAACCTGTTGCGAGGCCTAACATTACGCTGAAAATTTAAGGACAAAGTCTGATTTTAAGGACATTTCCCGTACAAATCCCGGATTTCCCGGTTGGTAGACACCCTGTTTGTTATACTCTATCATATTTTTAGTCATTGCTTTGCATATTTTTATTTCTCTAATATGTCAACTAAATTACTATGAATCAAAAATTTTAAAAATCAGATTTAAAAGAATTTAACTTGTTTTAAGTTTATATAAGTATTCAAGTAATATCAGTAACTACTGGACAGATGTTTCGTAATCATTAGGCCTCCATCTACAGATAAGTATTCATTCAAAAGTCAGGTAAGCCTAATAAGACACTATGTAAAGTAATGATAAAAAAAACAAATAGAAAAAAAAATAATACGAATCTCTGGTTAAGGAAAACAAAAGAAATTTGCTTTATTTCCATAACAAGTACAAAACAGTACATTTTTTAACACAAGTACGGTTCTTATCTGTTTGTCTATTTGTTTGATTTCTTTATAGTAAGCTTATGTACAGTCAACCTAAAAGTTTTGGTTCATTTTGTCCTCCTCAGTGACCTGTTTCCCTCATCTCTTCATGCTTGAGTTTTGTAGCTTTTTTTTTTTTTTTTTATTTCTTACGCTAATTACTTTTTTTTTTTAAGTTACATCTTTCACAAATATCTTTCAGTCTTTCTTAATTTAGACTTTCTATCTTTCATATCAATCTGTCAGAGGCAGTTCTTGCCGATTGAAACTTTTTCTTGCTTGTTTAATTTAGTTTTGTCTTAATCGACTTCTCCATTTCGTGGTTCCAACAGGAAGTTTGAACGTAAAATTAGAAGAAGAATCATTGTCTTTCTTCGCTTTTAATATAAAGCTATTAATTAATTTTGTTCATTTCAGAAGATCTTGATTACTGTCGGCTTCTTTATCTTTTTATTGCTGTTTCATTTCCTTTCATTGGGTAGTTAATACTTGAAATATTTATGCGTCATTGAACTAAGCTTCTTATAACCAAGTTAATTTTTCTGGGAATATCTTTTCGACCTTTATTTCTTCAATTATTTCTTCGATCAGAAATGAACAACTTTTTCCTGAATATTCTTCTAAATCACTTCAGTCACTCTCGTTTCACGAACATCTGGTAACTTTCGCTAGAAATAGGTTTTACTTTACAGTAGCTGTTTGTATTATTTAAATAAGGATATCTCGCAACAATGAAGGCGTAACGAAATCTATTTGCACTTCCCACAGCAATCATGTCGAGTTGCTCTGGCATTTCAAATTATTAACAATTTTGCTGTTATCCTTCATCTAGCATTATTATTTATTTGCTGTAATTACTTTTAAAATTTGCCTTGTAATTACAACAAAAATGATATAAATGTATAATGTAAATGAGGAGTTTAATTACACAGTAGGTTGCAAAATTAAATCAAGTAAGAAAAGAACTTCAATAAAAACTAGGAAATTAGTTCAGCTGAGCGAATTCTACCTAAGGAAAGCTCTCCATCCTTGTCATTCCCTGGAATATGAGAGCGGTTCTTCCCTCACGGGCACAGGGATGCGACTTTCCTTCCTGTTCTGACTGGCAAGATCGTCCATGTCACCCCTACGTCGAGGGGAGACGTGGCTCAAAACAAGACTCCCAGATACCAAGAGCCCTGTGGAAGACTGGCAGAACAACTGGAAGATACAGTTCTGCATTATTGATTTGGATAGCTGTAAATTTACTTTGCAAATAGAGGTTTTGTTTAAATTTGACGATACTTCTGCCACCTGTGAGGATTTCGCTGAAATCCCTTATACTTTTACATGATAGTCTGTTATACTCGGTTATACAGTCCAAGACTTCAAATAAGCGAAACTTTCCAGTTCTTAATTATTTGTCAACATTCGACAACAGATATTTAACATAAATAAAACACTTGAACTAAAGCTTTTGTTAGAAATGTAAAATATAATATAAATGGATAAATTACGATTTTTGAAGAAACATGCCACATCATAATATGTGATTTCAACATTGTTGTTACTATAAAGATTAATTGATTTTGAGATACTTTAACCCTAGGCTTGTTTTTCTGTTATGCCTATATTTTTCTCTGTTAAATGGACGAAGTAAATAGTAACTTTGAATAAAGGATTGTAATCCTAATTTGACTTAAAATTCAGCTTTACCCTCATTTTCTTGAAATGCAAAGAGAAATAAAAAAAAGGACGAAGAACGAAAAATAGGGATAAAGAAAGAGATAGGTTGGATTATCTACTAAATCACCCTTTTTATTGGATCATTTCAAACTTTCGGGTTTTTTTTTTCTTTTATATTCTTAAGACGGCGGATTGGTTTCGTTTCCTTATAAGAAAGAAAAAAAAAGATGAAAAGAGATGAAGATGAAAACGTGAAACGATTTTCCAATCAAACGAAAAAGTGAAGAATAAGATCTGTTCCGTTCTTTTGAAATGCATTTCGCCTTTTGAGATACCCAATAGAACTCATTCGTTTGAAAGAATAATCGAAATGCTTTAAGTTATGATAACGAAACTCTCTTCCCTTCTGGATACATTCGTTGATTATAATGATTTATTTTGTCCAAAAAAATAGAAAAAGAAATTCTTTAAAAATATCTAGTAATGTAATACTTCAAAACAATTATATAGGGGTCCTTAATTTGCATTTTCTTTTTTTATTTCCTTTATTTCACTTAACTCAGTGGGTTTCTAGTGAAATTCAGAATGTGCTCTAAAGAAAACTTGTTTTCCTTTTTCTCAATTAACGTCAAATTGAGATCAAAGAATTGAGAGATCATTCAAACATTGTCTAAACTTTAATTTCGTCTAACCATTCGTAATTTGTCTATCGGTATTTTATTTGCTTATTTATTAGTTTAATATTTTTATATATAACATAGTTGGCTGTTATGCATTTTATATAACTTTGCTAGTTGTCGAAGAGAAGGAAAAAAAAGTGAGATCAAAAAGTTCGGAAACGGAAAAGGTTGAAAAACAGCCTGCCTATCTTTCTGTGATTAGTATAATTCACAAACATGATATCCTGGGAAGCTGACAGGAGATAGAAATAGGTATAGGTTGTACAAGGTTGTAGGTTGTTCTTAAAGATTTTTGATGTCCTATGCCCTGTAGGGGTGGAACTATATACAAAGAAATTGCCAAAATATATTATTATAAAAGTGTATTAATCTTGATTAGTCGAAAACTAATATTTACTTAGCGGAAATTGAAATCTTAGATAATTAATTTTTAGATTAATATTAGAAAAGCCAACAATGAAATTGGACTGTTTGGGGATGACAGCTACTAATATATGAATCTTTGCACATTTATATGCTGTTGTTTTCTAAATGACTGTCTCCATTAACGGAGTCATATTCAGAGAAGTTAGAACACTAAACTTTGATAGTTTCCAGGGTTTCTTTCGACTTTTATCATCTCAGCATTTTCTTTATTTTTCTTACAGTTGATTTTCTGCAGAAACCGAATCCTTGATTGCAGATCCGTAATAACCAAACATACAAGATTTTATTGAACAAAAGAATCTTTTTTTTGGAAATGTATCCTTCCTTTCATCTCAGCTAAAGAAGGAAAAAAAAAGTTAATGGTTGTGTTTCAGTTGTACTGACGGCATTTCTGGCCATTGAGTTCGTGCAAAGGATGCAGAAGATGAGATTTCTCATCAAATTACCACTTTAAAAAAAAAAGAAAAAGAAGAAAGCATGGTGACTGTGCGGGTGCTTGGGGCCCTGCACAGCATAATGAGCTTGTAAACAGGGGATCAGGACGAGGCAGAGCCAGCAGTAAAGGGGATTCCAATGCAGAGGATCGGTTATGCAAATAAGACAAGATAAAGAAGATTGCTCATGCCCAGACAGCCGTTCATTGGATTCTCTGCCAAGGAATCAAAGTGGTACGATACTCAGCAGACGTAGAGAAAAGTACTAATGCACCTGGCGGCATTTCTTCACGCTCTACGAACTGTGACGTAATTCGTCATCTTTTCATTTGGTAACGATGATTGTACGTTTTATATACTCAAAAACGACGCTTTTAATACACGACAGCAACCAGGCAAAAAAATTACTCAAGTCATATTACTCAAGACACCGATTAAGTTATTAACTCAAATTATCCTGAAAAGCTCCAATGTCTTGTGATTGGAATGCTGTCAGTTCCACTCTTCTTTTGGTAATGTTAGAAGTTAATTAAGGAAGTTACAGCAACTATCCATCGACAGCTCTTCGATGTGTGTGCAGTCGACTGATGTTATTGCAACGGTTTACAGTGGAGGAACGGTAATTTAATTGTACATAACTTTGCTGCATGGCTCCATCATGTCACTGAGAATTGTTGAATTTCTTTTTGTATTCATTCGGAATGATAAACTGATTATACTCTGTGGAAAGTTCTTCAATCTCTGAGACTGGTATTCAGAAAGAGCATGTCAGTAACCTTTTCAGATATCATTGAAAAACACTCTACATCTAGTATCCTCGAATAAAGTCTTGCCTTTGATTTGTAACTATGATGTTATTTTCTGAACGACTCCTGGAAGCAGCATTTATTTCAAATTCACACTTGTTGTATGTTTATAAGTCGAAATATGTCTACATATTTGAAAATATTTTCTTATTACAAAGTTAATCATTTTATTTGAAAAATGTATAATCTTTAATTTAAATATTAAAGTCTAATAAGCTCGTTTGAGAGTATGCGCAGGATAGCGTAGGAGTTAAGGCTCCTGAGATTACTAGCCGATGGGACGAAGTTTAAAGTTCAGGGTTAGTCCTTCACCTCTCACCTTTAACTCTGAGGTATAAAACTTGAACAATCAGATCCTCTTCACAATTTATAAAAATACTTAGAATCTTATGAAAATTATTAGTAATTATCAGCATCGAGTTATTAACTATTTAAATTGAGAAGAAAGTCCGTTAGTTCAAATGAGTTTCTTACCTGAGCGTTAAATGAGGGTGGTGTTGGACTAAGTAGTCGACTTCAACTTCGTCCCTGCGTTTCCTGCGATTACCCTCGAATCAACACTTTACAGGCATAATGTTTTAAGATTTCAATTTGAGAGATTTTATATTTTTCAAATAATATTAATAACTTTTATTACGAAAATATTTTCAAATAAATAGACAAGATTCACAATATAGAGAACAGTTGTGTTTTGAAAATTCAGTTGGTAATAAGTAATAACTCATTTCTTTAATAAAATTACTTGTCTAATCCTCCCCCAACCCTTCATTCACAATTTGACAGTCCTCTCCCAAATGCGAAGGTTATCTATGAATGATCCTTTAACTTATTTCTCCATACAGAAACATCTTTTATTGGATTCCTCAAATGATAAAAATGGCTGTAAACTACTGAAAAAGTTGATGAAAGATTGTTAAAGAATAACTCAAAGAAAAGATCTACAAATCCGAGTTAATAATTGCGGTTTTGGTAAACTTGACTAATTCACCGGCAGTATTTACATTTAAGAAACCAGAACGCCGGTAGAGGCAGTTTTGCCAGTTTATTTACATATTTTCCCATTTTTCTCTTTGCGAGCTGCGTACACCGCCTGTTGGTAATGGCGAAGTCTTTGTGTTGACCAAGACATTCTTCAAACAGTTTTGGCGAATCGATGAGATCAATAGCGCCGTAAACCCGAGATCGGTCCCCGCATTTGGGGGGAGTTTAGAAACGTATATATTTCTTCTTCGTCGTCGTCCTCCTCCTCTTGCGGTTTCGTCCACGTTGATTGCTATTCAAATATTTAATCATCTTTGTGTGGGTGGGGGAGTGCGAGATAGAAGTAAATCCCTCCTTCGACAAGCCTCTTCGACACAAAAGCGAAATCGCTTGCGAGAGGGATCGCCGGGATTAGACCTTAGCAAATACTTAAGCAGTCCGCTGTTGACATAAATTAAGCCGTTGTCGAAGTCCCCCACAGTGGGGCGCAACCGTGCAGCAAATTGAAAATTACAGCCGAATGTGGAGTTGGATTGGTTCCGAAGGAAAGGGTCGAGAAGGTGGGCGGAAAAATTGGATAGCGGGGTCACAACCAGACGGAACTGGCTCCCGAATTAGTTGCTTTTCAGTTGAAAATTCATAAACCTAATCCTTTCATTTGAAGGATCTGCCGTCTTGAGAGTCGCCATTTCGATTTCTTTGAAATCGTTGTAAGACGAAAATGACTTGGAGTTTATTTGTAAAGAAAAGTAATTTATTTTTTTTTCCACATCGTAAATCTGCGGTTGAAATTTCTCAGCGGTAGAGAGTCCAATTTCCTATTCTCTTCTTTTCTCGTTCTTTTAACTATGAAGATAAGTTCGTCTTATTTAAAGAAGTACAGTAAGAGAAAGAAACAACAGTGTTTTAAAACTCCAAGAAAGGAAATGTTTTCTTTGCACAAAACGAATTCTATGATGACAAGTTCTATGTCTACAAGCTTCCACACTTATAGAGTATTAAAGGCTTGGTTTAACATTGATAAAACATTTAATGCGCATTAGCGAAGAAACGGGAGGAGAAAAGGTTTAGAATTTAGTTCAATGTTTGAAATAGACTTTTTCTGCTGTGATCAAGATAACTGAAAAACTTCATATCTTTGAAAGCTGAATCTTAATAGAGATTTAGATAATAGTTGGTGAGAATTTAATTTTTTCAAGCTCCGATATTTGGCATTTGACATTCGGTTTTAATTAGCATAAATGTAAAATGAACAGATTTTATGAAATGAACAAAATTACATTTCTTTCCAATAGAATTCCAACGCTGAATTAGATCCACAACCTTCAGAAATCCCAAAATCCAATTATTTTCACGAATAGAAAAATTCCTTATCCATACTTGGAACCGAAAAATGTCTTCAAAATCTATATTAGCAAACTACAAAAATTAAATAAGGATACAAAAATCCCATATAACCATTAAAGGTCAGTGGGAAATAATTTAATAATTTTCAAGTAAATATTCTTTATTATCTTATTACAATATCTGCAGTAAAATGGTAACAAACCTTTCAATGTAGCTTATTCTTTTTTATCATTTTTTTTTTCGTTTTATTTCTTTCACAGCAGTTCATATTAATTGCAATTTTTGTTTTGCGGAAATGTTGACTGAATACCCAGAGTTTTTGGATTTCTTTGAGATCCGTATTAATAAATAAATATATAAAAATATTATTCTAAAACAGCTGGACCGATTTTCTTTTAATATTTTAGGACTTTTGTTATCTATGGAGCAATGTACCATTTTGACTCCCATTCCTCCAATCTTCTATAACAGATTTTGCTGATTTTTATTTATACTAATCTTTCCCCTGTTATATATTATTATTACTATGGGGGTCGGGAAGTTCCCGTATCCCCTATTATGTATTATTATTTGTTTGGATCTTATTTTTTTGATGGTCATGTTAATGGCGAAACTTATTTACTCTCAATGTAAACATGTTACAAACATGGTTAATCACACAGCTTGAAGACGCGGGTATCGTGAAACGCGTATGACTACGACAGGACGGGACACTTATTACTTCGCTCTTCCTGTGCGCGGGTTTCTTCATGAGCATTTTCCAGGACGCTGGATTGGTCACGGTACAACAGCATCGCCAGCTCCATTGAAATGGCCACCCCGAAGTCCTGACCTCACGACGCCTGACTACTCACTATGAGGGAAAAAACTGTGAGGTAGGACGTGGCGGCGTATGAACTTGTGTTTACAGCATGTTGGCGAACACACAGACGCATTGGATACTTAATGTGTAAATAATATAAGAAAATATTTATTTTTTAAAAAATATGACTACCAGTTAAGGGGTACGGGAACTTCCAGGCCACACTGTAAAAGTAACTTAATACAAGAAACCTAGATAGTCAATCGCAAAGTTGGAAATTGAGAACTAGTTATTTTCTAAGAAACTATTCTTTTGCTAAGATATTGATAACTTCAAGTTTTTAACATCTAATTGAAATGAAAAAACGAAAAAGATTGTCGTTACTAAGATGATCAGTTTAACAAAAGAATTACAAAAAAAAAGTGTTTTTTGGTTTGTTCCTTCTCAATAAGGCCTGAATTTCCTTCGTTCAATTGATGCTAAGAAGAAAAGAACTGGTGCATTTATTCGGTCTCGAGGAGAGCTATGGCGCTTGGCTGAGCTCCGAGAACAAGGAAATTTGGTTGGATGGTAAAGGCAATCTGTCACGAGCAGAGCCAAGACTAAAGACACCAGAAAAATAGCAGTTTTCGCTCGATTCCGACAGAAAAAAAAGAAAGACAGCGGAAAACATTTCGGGCAAATGAATTATAAGCTCCATTAAAATAATAAAAAAAGGAAGGCTGGGATGATGGATAAACCTATTTTTTTCCCCCTAATGGTAGAGACAGAACCCGAAAACGCAATTGTATTCAAAATGATTGCTTAATATTTAAAGCGTGCAACATTGGAATTTTTTTTCCCTATTCTATAAAGAATGCGTTTATATTCACAAAACTGAAATTGTCTTTAAACTTTGAAATACAGGTGATTAATGTTAAATTGCAATTTAACAATAATCCAGAAACACCATGGCTTACGATATATTTCACTGATAGTATATGAGCTGTAGTAGTATTGTGTGCAAAGGTTGCCACCCTATGTACCCTGCTCTACCTTTTCTAAATAATATAAACAATAATTTTTTCATTCATGTGATATCAAATGCTTTGATATTATCATCGTAATTTCGTTATTTTGAAAAAAACCGTATTTCTTCTACAATGTGACTTTGGTTTACAAATATAACAAAACTTCACAGATATATCAGCAGTGCAGCCGCACCAACTTGATAATCAAGGGGTTTCTCAGGCTTTCTGCATTTAAATCTATAAAATCTGTTTCATCCGTCTACAGGTGTTTAAAAAAGATTCTTAGAAAAGAATTAAAAGTATATTGTAAGATCTCGGCAATTTATTCTCAATCATCAATTTTAGCGAGACCTAACATAACTTGTCAGTCACTTCAAAGTAAGTGAAAAATTATCAATTTTCTTGGTAATTTCTGTTTCCTATTTTGCAAATTTTCATTCATATTTTGTAAGGTTTCCGAAATTATTAAGACTTCTACCAGTTTCTGAAGTTATAATTTCAGAGAAATAAAAACAATAGTTTTCAAACTTCAAATGTTGCTAATTTAAATTTTATTCCTTTTGTTTTGATGGATATATTTAAGTTAAATTTAATTCCGTTCTTAAAAATTAAATCTAAAATTAAATTGCAAAACTTTTTCCTCTCGAAATCAGATGTTTTGATTTAAACTATTACCATAATTCATTTTGCACATTATTGTATCAGGATTTCTGCAATGGTTTCTCATTGTATCAGAATGGTTGCAATGGAAAATTTTTAAGCTTTATTTTCTGAGTTATTCCAATTATTTACAACATCGATGACGGTTTAGTTTCTGTATTCCCTTGTACCCACTTGTGCTGCTTCAGTTTGCTTCAGTTCAACCCTTCCTACCCTTGAGAAAGCCAGTAGACCATCTCCTACATCCATAAGGGATTTGCAGCAAAGAGGACAGTCACACACCAGCTGAATTTCAAATGAAATGATAGTTTTGCTGCGCCAACTGTTAAGGCTTTTTATTTGCTCCGAAATTATGACTTTCTGCCGAGTGTCTTGGTTTCCAAAACTGAAAAGATAGAATTTAGATAGAATTTCCGATGAAATCAATGATGATGTCGACTTTGTTTCGGTATTGAAAAAGGATTTTAGTGACGGCTGGTATATTGGCTTTTATCAAGCAACAGAACCGAACATCAACAAATACGCAAAGACAAGATTCTGACTGCGAAACTTCCAATAAACTGTTAAAGTTTAACCTTCAATTCTTCTCAAAATCGTATTCAGCGCACATTACTTTTCCTTCCTTTGATTTTCTTACTATTCATATAATCACTTTTACAGTAAAATGGATTTTTGCTGTGGTTTTATGTAATTTAATTTCTTTAAATTACGTAGGTTTTAAAAATAGTTTGTTGTTTCTATATTTTTATATTGTTTATTAGTAGTTGTAGTAGTATTAGTGTTAGTAGTAATAGTAGTAGTAGCAGCAGTATTTTATTTAAATAAAATAGCATAAATAAAGTTGAGGTTGTAAAGTCTAATTATTAAAATATTAAAATTGCCAAAGCAATGGAAACTATTTAAAGGAGAAAAAGTTAGAGGGTCCAGTTTTAATCTTTGCCGAAGAGTACAAAAGATCAGGGAAAGAAAATATTTTAATAAAGGGAACTAATAAAGGAACTGTCAAAAAATGGATAATGTTTAAAAAAGTAGAAAGAAGGATTACAGTAATAGTTTAGTTTAATACTGCCTATAGGATAGTAGACAAGAAAAAGTTTTGATTATCTTTCATGTCATTGCCAGCATTATCTTTAGTCTGTGACATTCTAAAACTTGATTTATAGTTTCCGATTAAAAAATCAGAATTTGAAATATTAAGGATGAAAATTGTCCGTTCAACATCAAGCCTTCTGTAGTTTTAGAACTGAATGTACGTAAGTAATGTGAGACAGATTTACAGCTTCAGTGGGAAAATGTAAGTTCTTTGGAACTCTAAGTAAGGATGACATATATTTTATATCAAGCCCTAATTTAATAATGCTACGCAGAATAGTAACACTAACTACATTAATATGAATTTGAGAGATATTTCAATTTCAAAGTTAAAAATGCTTTCTCTTCTCCAGTAATTATCAGTGTAACATTCTGTCATTAATGAACGATACCCAAAATGTAAAGAAGTTGCTGTTTGAGGTACTATAAAAATAAACTTTATATTTGAAATATTTTTTCATTAAAGATTTTTATCGTCATCCAATCCAAATAACATATGATAATGTTATTATACAATTATTTTGCAATTTTTATCAAAAAATATATATAAAATATACAACTTGAAAAGAAAATATAATATAGTAAAAATATTTTAAGTCCCATTTTGTAAAATAATAATCAAATGACTGCTTTAAACTTAAAGAAATGTAAAGAAAAAAAATATAGTTCTTCTTTCAGATATACTTATATTGGTAAGATTGGAAAGAAATAAAAGAAAGAAACAAGAAAGAAATGCCCAATGACAAAAAAAGTAAGAATTTCATAATTACGATTGGACCTGGTTTGTGCTGCCGAAAAAGAAAGAGTAAAAGTAAAAGTTCACAGATCATTCGAGGAGAAAAAAAGAGTTTAGAAAAGGAAAGAAATTTCTAATTTTTTGCTTCCCCATAATCCTCATACCACGAACACAGTGGTATTAGTAGTGAATTCGAATTTCTTTTGGCGCTTTTTAGTCTATAACCTTCATACCTATTTATTCGATAGGTTACTATATAAATAGGGATCGTTCTTTTGAGGTTGTAAGGTTTTTCTGAAGTTTCAGTTTATATGATAAGCTGTATTAATTACCGATAAATGGAGATATTCGTATTTAAAATTTCATTTGAAAATTATTCTGTTCTAACTTTATTTTTTTCCTGTCCGATTCACAGTAACGGTTGTCAGAATCGTTAGACCAAGCAATACGGTCGTCCTACTTGGGACTCATCAGCCCGATCTCCGCCTTCCCCGATAAAAGACTCAGAAAGGCAAGATACTTAAGTGGAGGTCACCATCACACCTGGCAGTGACCCCCGCAGAACAAAAAACATCAATAATAAATGTTGTGCTGATTATCACAACTAAAAACCTCTTCCTAATACTGATAGGACAGTAGGTTATTTAACTATAAAGAAACATAAGTTAATAAAGTAGGACGAAACGGCCGTTCCCGATTCCTTCCCGATAATCGAACCAGAAAGGCAATTTGGTTAGATTTTTTGAGCTGAAAAATTATTTCTTTTTGTATTTAATTTAACCCATTTTACAGCACGTTAAACTTTATTAACCAAGCAATAGGGATACAAAAACAAATATATTTTTATTCGAAGTTTCTTTTGTGAATTCTTACTGCTAATTTTTTTCGGATTTTCCTACTAAATACCTAGCTTTGAATTAATAACTAATATAGACTGGTGTTGTGAGTCATATCACCAGTAGACTTACAATCAAACTTATCTTAAGTCCGAAGTGGTCAGTAACAATACTATTGAAGTCATTTCAAAGTTTCCATCACCATATCAAGATAAATGTCTTTGCAATAAATAATAAATCGGCAAAATGGAAGAGCCGAAATAGTTCTTATTGGCATCACTTCTTTGTTCCAGAAAGGCATTAATTCTTTCTTTTTCTTTTTTTAGTTTTTGAATGCGATAGTGTTCCCGTCAGCCGCCGACAGCAGTCCTTTTTTGCCTGTCTCGGTCTTCGTTTATTAAATGGAACGGATAGAAGAAAAAGAGGGGGGGGGGGGAAAAAAGAAGAGGAAAGGGAAAAAAAAGCAGAAGACAAAAAAATGAACAGATAAAAGATCTCACAAAGATTGTAATATTGTT